>CP106727.1:6587734-6912310 GCA_025506655.1 Gossypium rotundifolium
GATATCAATCAAGGTAACCACGCGAACTAAATCGCAAAGATCCACAACGCGACCTCGGTCGGCGCCAATCCACGATGTAGCACAAAGTCGACATCAACCACGTACTCAAGTACACCGCACCTTCTTTCAAAAACCCACCCATGCACATGTAACATAATATAATGACATAATGAATAAAGCATGTACATGATATTCAGGCATACATTCATATTCATAGACATACTCACATACACGTATTAATAACCACATCTCAACCGATTTGATACTAACCTGTTTATCGACATACCCTTTAAGGGTATCCGGTTCACTTAGTCACTGCACTTATTAACACATATTTAACACATACACCTATCGCATACATATCATATACCCGGAAATCGATGGGTTAATCACACACCTTATAACCTGAAGCTCTAAACCCTCGATCCCGACGCTATCGCTTAGCGAGACTACCGTTATCTGCCTATCGTTTCCTGCTGCACGCCCACACCCCGGTGGCCAATCACGAACAGCTAAAACTGACCTCTTCTTAAACATGCGATTCATGTAATATATGCAAAAGATAATTCACTAATCAAGCACTTTAACATTTTTTATCAATAAATGTAGGACATTGTATATGTATATTTCGATGTGCAATTGATACAAAACCGAATACTAGTAATATATTAATTCAATTACTTATACTTCACTACCATCAACCAGTAACTCATCAAAGCACAAAGTACATATATTACATGAATCGCATGTTTATAATCATGTAAATTCAACATTGATATCCATTACATTATCACACTAAAAAATTCTATTATTTCTATATTCATACACTTCGATTATAGGCTCAAATTCACATAACACCATTCTTAACATAATATTTCAACTCAAGTAACATTAATCACAACTTACCTTACTTCTGATGAATTCAAATGGGACTTATGCTTACCTGAGTTTTTAACTCAATATATTCACTATGTTACACCTCAAACAATTTATAATTTTTCTTCGTTTTAAAGTATCACCAGCATCAAGCCTTCTAGGCACGAAGCCCGAATATATCACCGGCACTAAGCCTGCTAGGCACGAAGCTTTGATATATCACCAAGACTAAGCACGCTGAAGCACGAAGCTGAATATATCCGGCACTAAGCCTGCTAGGCACGAAGCTTGAATATGTCACCGGCACTAAGCCTGCTAGGCACTAAGCCTGAATATATCACCGGCACTAAGCCTGCTAGGCACGAAGCCTGAATATATCACCGGCACTAAGCCTACTAGGCACGAAGCCTGAATATGTCACCGGCACTAAGCCTGCTAGGCACTAAGCCCAAATATCAACACATTCAACTTTGTGATACGCAGTACTTAGTATTAAACTATTAACCATCTCATATTCTTCATTTTTACTTTCACCTATAAATCCAAACATGCATATTCACACTGTATTAACCAAATTAATTTCACTATAAATTCATACTCCACATTTGGCCCACATGTATATTTATGCTTTAAATATTCAAACATCATCATATACTATGTAACGTAAATAATTCTTTGATGTATACTTGCTTAAGGACTTACCTCATTTGTCGATGAACCGCGTAATTGGCTATTCGATAACCTTTGTCTTTCCCAGATCCAATCTGCTTTTCTTTGCTCTTGATCTTTAATCACCAATTTCCCTTGGTAATGTTAACCTTGTTCTTTCTTTCTTTATGAAATTTGGCTAAGATAAGGAAGATGATAACATGCATGTTTTATTTTTATTTCCATTAACATATTTATTAACATTTTATTAATTACCTTTTAACCTTTATCATAAAATAACAAAACAATATAATAAAGGTTAGTGTTGTCCATGGCCTACCACCAACTTAAAGAATGGGCTTTTGCCCTTTTAGTACTCAATTTAGAAAGCCACAATTAATTTAGTGCATTTTCACTATAGTTTGGGACTTTTACCTTTACTGTGATTAAGTCCTTTTCTAAATTAAACACACAAACAATAAAATTTTTCTACGAGACTTTCACACACATTAATTCACATATAATAAACACAAAATATAATATTAAAATATTTCTCAGACTTAGATTCGTGGTCCCGAAACCACCTTTCCGATTAGGGTCAAATTCGGTCTATTACACCATGATGGCAGTCATGCTGCTCATCCGCATATGATGGCCGAAGCCCTTATAACATATAATGGCCAAAGCCCGTATAATAGTTCACGGCATTAGTCGCTACATCGGATCACAGTAAAATCGCTACACATATAACGTATAACTTCCTCCGTCATCAATCCCACCCCATGCAATCACAAAAATCAATACACTTATAACATATCATCGAATATTCAACGACACGGTGATTCGCTTTTACCCTCTTTCGGCTTCCATCTTTATGCCGGATTTTGGCATTTATCATAACATATAATACTTAAAATGTATTTAATGATGACAGATCTAAATGGTGGGGAAGTATTACACACGATATCGTGAAATCTACTATCCTTAGTCGATGTCCTTGCTATCCGGATCTATTATCCTCAATCTATAGCTTTGCTTAAAAGCCAAAAAATTGCAAAATTGACCTCTCCTATATTTAGCCATGGTTAGTATTCTACCTATTTTATAGATATAAATAAACAAATCCTCTTACCTTGAAATCCGAAAGTAACACGATTCTATAACTTAGATCTATGCGATTGGCCTCCTTCTTCAAATTCGGAATCCAAAAGAAGTATGAAATAAGAGATTAGTTTCTAATAGCCATTCACTAAGGACTTTGAAAAGCGAAAGAATAATGAAGTCCCAAAATCAATACTTACCTATTGTTTCCTTCAGATTTTGGCACAAGCAGACTCCATTAAAGAAGATTCAGCAACTTCAGGAGACTAAATCTCACGATTTAGACTTTTATGAAAAATCTCGAAAAAGATGAATGATGTGGTTTCGGCTTAAAAGGAAAGTGAAAAGAAAACAAAGAAAGGCTTGAAGATTCGCTATGCGGAGAAATAGATTTAAATGCGGAATAATAAAACTTACAAATAAGATGAATAAAGAAAACTATGGAGATTTCGACTTTTTTAAAGAAATCACTCAATGGGAAAAGAATGGAGAAAAGGTTTTAGCTTTTGAAGAAATTGAAGAGAAGAATATTGAGAGGAGAGGCTACGAAATTCGGCACAAAGAATGAGAGAAAAGAATAGGGTTCCAATGTCGGTTTGAAGAGCTACTATCCTATTTATAGGAAATTTGGCACTTACCTACAAATCCGAAGGTGCCCTTCCTAATAGCCAATAATTAACAATTAATGGGAAAATTCAAGCACCCCTCTAGGAGATAGAATTTGACCAACTCTGTACTCGAAGATAACTCCTATCTTTTCTCCTCTATCCTTCTATCCCTTATCCCTATCAAAACACTCATCCATAAGAGGCCACATTTGCACCAACTCTCCCTTTATTTTATCGACTTATTATCCTCATTAATTAAACAAAAATAATCCTTAAATTATAGCCTTCAGGTTGTCCCCTTAGCTCACCTTGGTCAGCGAAATTTTGACCCAATTCTTTGGGCCCAACTGAACCTCAAATTAACATATTAAACATAACATTACACATAAATGCACAGGCCCACATTTAGGATGTTACAATTCTACCCTCCTTAAAGAAATTTCATCCTCGAAATTTCTGACTAACTAGTAATCGTACTACCCAAGTCTCATCACTATGCTTTCGCTGCGCACTCTAATTCTAAAGCCAAAATAAAAACTTAGTATACTATGGTAGAGTACGTACCATTATTCGCTTCTGGAGCGTCTTCGTCCCCTTATACTCATACTACCGATTTGCGTTTATCTGTTTAGAAATTTTATGAGTTATTAATTCAATAGTGGTTCTTTCAATTCGTAATTATATCGAAGGTTCAATCTCAAGTCTACTACTCCTAGTTCAGAGAATCACATACATTCACACTCAGCATATTCACAAACTTACGTTCATCACCTAGGGGCATTTTCGTCATTTCACTATCCAAGGGTATTTTCGTAATTTTATCCTACAACGGTATTTTTGTAATTCTCCAAAATAAGGTATCTTGGTGATTTTTCAAAATAGAGGTATTTTGGTAATTTTTCAAGCCAGGGGTATTTCGGTAATTTTTCAATCCAGGGATATTTTAGTAATTTTCGTAAATTTTGATATTTTCCAAATCAAGGACATTTTAAAAATTTTCAAATCAAGGGCGTTTCGGTAATTTTTTTAAGTCAGGGGTGTTCTGAAAATTTTCAATCCGGGGAGTTTTGGTATTTTTTTAAACCAATGGCATTTTTGTAATTTTGCAAATTCAAATCAAAACTATTTTGAGAAATTTTCACAATTTAGGGGGTAATTTAGTAATTTTTTTTCAAAATAAGGGGTTTATTAATGATTTTGCAAAACAGGGTGTTCGGCCCTTTCGGGTTTTAGTTGAGAACTTTGGCCGATTACAAGTCCTCACGGTTAAGATGAGCAGTACTACGCACTTGGTAGGATTCAGAAGAGGAGTTGAGTCACTAGGATCGCTTAAATACCAAGCTCTCCTGGATCCAATCCTAGACATGCGTATGCCTGTCACCACACCTGTAGTCTTGCGACTGTTCACGGGTTTGTTTAGTGAAGTTAAGTCTTATGAGATTTTAGGAGTTGTTTCAGCTAAACCTAGAGTCCATCAGATTCTAATCTAAATAATCTACGTCCCATAAAGCCCATTAAGCCCACATACATATATATATCACACAAGGAGTTCAGAATACTTACAGCGGACTTGGTAGGACGCAGTGCCATCTTGAGCTAACAAACCTTTACTTAAAACTTCTATCTTTCAAAAGCCCATTTTAAAAAAACATTTTTGAGCCCAAAAATACCCAGAGCCGAGTTTTGAACCGGGCTCTGATACCAATTTGTAACACCCCAAACCCGGCCCAAACACCACGACCGGATCTGGTATGTCACTAAGAAAAAAATTTATAAAACAATTCAGTTTATTTGAAAACCCAAATAAAATAAAATAGGTCTTTACAATTGAAAGCCCAAAACTTAAAGAGAAAAAAAAAACATTAGTTTAAATGAAGTAAATATAAAAAAACAAAGCAAGCCCATAATAAAACCAAAACATAAACTAGTGGCCCATGGCCTTATTACAACGGGGTTTAAAGTCTATAAAATAAAACATCTTATAAACTATTTAGTTGAGACTTTCTGCCGGATCCACATATTCTTTTGCATGGCTACCTTGTGCTCCTCTCCAGCCAGGTCCGATGCACTATGAGTTACCTGAAATGTTAATTTAATAGGTTGAGTCGCGAGACTCAGTGTGCAACCCTCATGCACCATTAGATTTGGGCCTTAACCCCATAAAATAGAATAAACAGTTTAATATACATAATAAAAATTAATATGCAAGCCCAACCCATTTGCTTAGGTTTCCATTCGCTACACACCCCCGTACCAACCGTTCACACCATTGGGGATTCCTACAATCGACCCACACCGCTACACACCATGATGGCAGTCACGCTGCTCATCTGCATATGATGGCCGAAGCCCTTATAACATATAATGGCCAAAGCCCGTATAACAGTTCACGGCATTAGCCGCTACATCAGATCACGGTAAAAATCGCTACACATATAACGTATAACTTCCTCCTGTCATCAATCCCACCCCATGCAATCACAAAAATCAATACACTTATAACATATCATCAGAATATTCACCGACCGGTGATTCGCTTTACCTCTTTTGGCTTCCATCTTTGTAATGAATCAATCGACCCTAATCGAACGGTGGTTTCGGGACCACGAATCCGAACCGAGAAATATTTAAATATTATATTTAGTGCTTATTTTATGTGAATTTATGTGTGAAAGTTTTGTAGAAAAATTTTATCGTTTGAGTATCGAATTAGACAAAAGGACTTAATCGTAAAATGTAAAAGTGGCATACTAGAGTGTAAAGTGCCTATTTGAGCATGGCTTCTTAATATGAAGCATTAAATGGGTAAATAACCCATTTTTAAAGTTAGTGGGTGGCTTTTGACAAAAATATCCATAGTATATATATTGGTTTTATTTTATATTAAAGGTTATATAAGTAAATTAATAAATTTCTTTATTATATGTTATAATAACATAAAATAAAGCCATGCTCTTCATCTTTTTTTTTTTACCACCAAAACGAGAGAGAAAATTTTGGGTTTGAAGCTTTGAAATATTGCCATTGAAGGGCTTGATTGAGGTTAGTTTTGTTTGGTTTTGTTAATTTTTACGTTTTTGAGATCGTTGCTTGAACCGTAGTAACCCATGTTGTAATTTTTGAATCTAAGTATGCTTGATGTTCGCCATTGTTGTGTTCATGTGGTTTTTGTTATTTGATGATTTTAGATGATAGTTAGGTTAAAATTAGTATGTAAAATTAGTATGTTATGTGTTGGAAGTTTTGATGAAATTGAGTTTTTAGGGCTAAATTGTAAAAATAAATTTTAGAGGGCCTATTTGCAAAATAAATGAAATGTGAGGACTTGTAAGGTCCCTAGGAACATTCGCCCTTGCATAGTTTTGGCTAATTTGGTGTATTTTGTGTGTTATGCAAATAGGACTAAATTGCAAAGTTGTGAAATTCTAGGGCTAAAATAGTAATTTGCCCATTTATGTGCTTAGGGACTAAATTGAGATGAATTGTGGTTGAATGAGCTAAACTTTATTGTGTTTTAGATCAAGAGCAAAGAAAACGAAATTAGACCAAGGGAAAGTCGAAGGTTCTCGAATAGCCGATTCAAGCACGGACTATCGACAACCGAGGTAAGTCCTTAAGCAAGTATAGATTATCGAATTATTATGAATGTACTAAATGATGTTATTAAATAAAGTTTTCTATAAACTCTTATGTTAGCGAATGTGAAAGTATTGGTATGGGATTGGTTGAAATTTTATATATGTGATAGTGAATTTGAAATGAAATGTTGTTATATCTCTAAACGAGTTGGCATGTTAAAGTGACTTGAATAATGTGTGTTTTATGCTATTTTGGGCAGCATTACTGTAAGGTGTATAAGTTGGTAATGACATATTCGGGCTTCGTGCCTAGCAGGCTTAGTGCCGGTGACATATTCGGAAGCTTCGTGCCTAGCGAGCTTAGTAGGTGACATATTCGGGCTTCGTGCCTAGCAGGCTTAGTGCCGGTGACATATTCGGGCTTTGTGCCTAGCAGGCTTAGTGCCGGTGACATATTCGGGCTTCGTGCCTAGCAGGCCTTGTGCCGGTGTTTGATTTCGGGCTTTAATGCCTAGCGTGCTTTATCTTGGTGATGAGTTTTACCAAGGAGAAACCAAATTGTGGTTCAAGGTAAATCGTAACTAATGTGCTTAGTAAAGGCTCGAGATAAGTAAGTAAGGTTTGATATGTTTTAATGTTGCTAGAGTTTATTCAATGCCATGAGTACAATGATATGTATATTGAGATTACGATTGATGTACACAAGTATTATGTGACCGAGTTTGAGCTTGAATGTGCTATAATGAATATTTGGTTTCTAATAGTAGTGCTAAAGGTGTAAGAAATTTTAATATGTTAACATGGTTGAGATAAATGATTTAAATGATTAAGTAATTGAATGTAGTATCATTTTGAGCTTGGGACTTACTAAGCTAGTAAGCTTACTGTGTGTGTGTTTTGTCTACCTTTGTTTTATAGATCTTGAATCGAACTATGTGCTCGAAGGATCATCCGTGAAGTCAACCACACTATCTACTTTCTTTTGGGTATTGAAAACTTGGTTTGTTATTTAAAAGGGCATGTATAGGCTAGATTGAACCATATAACTAATGTTTTGTAATAGTGTAAATATGCTAGCCATGCGAAAATGGCTAACTATTTTGAGATAATTTGTTTCGTGTTTTGATGATATTGTTTGATCATGCCATGAACTATTATTTATGCTTGATTATGGTTTAATCATGTGTGAGAGTGGTATTATTATTTGTGCATGTTAGATTATGATAGGAAAGACTTATTAATTGGTTCATGTTGATGAGCTTAATATATGGTATAGTATATGTTATGTATTGAGACTATCTTGGAAAACCGAATATGTAGTTAAGTGATTGATTTTGTGTATGTATTTTAAGAAGGAGAAATGGTATAATTTGGCATGATAATGAGGTAAAATGATGGATATGTATTTGATTGAGTATTGGCTATATAAGCTTGGTTGCTAAATGATATGTAAAGAATATGTTTGATGACTATTTTGTTGTAAAACAGTTTTTAGTTACAGCAGTGATGTGATTTTGAAAAATCACCAAAAATAGGAGAAATTGAATTAGAAAGTGAATAAGATATAGAATTAAATTTTATTATGTCTATTTTGATATGAAAGAAACAAGTTAGGCAAAGGAATTATATATAATGAGATATTTAAGTTTTAGTGAGACTTGTCCTGAATGAATTCGTGAGTCCCTGTTCTGTTTTGGAAAAATTGTCAAAATTGTACAAAATAATTAAGAAGCATGGTTTATATGTGTAGAACCCTTAATGAGTCTATTTTTCATTGGTATAAACAAGAACATTATAGGAAATTTGTGCAATGAGATAAATGTATGTTTGTAGAGACAGGTCAGAATTGTCAAGCAGTGTAATAAGGGTAATTTTGATGAATAAACTGTACTAATTGGACTCATGAAAAATTCTGGAAAAATTATGGTGAAAAGTTATATGAGTCTAGTTTCAAGGAAAATTTACGGATCTAAATTTTAAGTTTTGTAACTCGAGTTATGGTCGATTTGGTCAGTATGACGTAGTTGGACAGCTTTAAATTTTCATGCCCCGAGATAATAGTCAAGTCTAGTAATGCCATGTACTCGATTCCGGCAAGGGTTTCGGGTATGGGGTGTTACATTTTATTGGTATCAGAGCTACGGTTTAGTCGATTCTAGGACTACCGTAGTATGTAAGAGTCTAGCTATACATGCCTTTAAATTGTATATATGATAGTGTGGTGACTTCTGACAATTTCGATTGTATTTTATATAGTAAATGGATTCTGATCCTGATAGAGCCGTAGCCGATGATGTGGAGAGTGTCGCGCCTGGTCTCGCACATGGATCGATGCCACTAGACTCTCAACCAGCCACGGGTAACCACGAGGAGAGGCTAAACAAGCCTTCTACCAAATGATGAATGAATGGTTTACCCGGTTTGTTCGTAATAATCCAACGGTACAACAACCTCCACCCCGAGTAATCCAACTCCGTACCTTCAAGACTTCGATGATAGATCCAATGAGATCTAGTAGGCCTCTGTTGATAAAATTAGGAAATATAAATAAGAATTTAAAGCCAATGATAATGATGATGCAGAGCGAAATGAATTGTGGCTTGATAACACTATTTGGGTACTTGATGAGTTATCCGCACCTGCACGAATGTTTGAAATGTGCTATATCCTTGCTCGGACACGCCTATCACCGATGGAATACACTAGTATCGTGGTTCCAAAAGAAAAAGTGACATGGGATTTCTTTCGAGAATGAGTTCCGCAAGAAATATATTAGCCGAGGTTCATTGACCGTAAACGTAAAGAATTCCTTGAATTAAAATAGGGCAAATGACCGTGACGGAATATAAGCGAAAATTTGTCAGATTGAGCCGATATGCTCGGGAGTGTGTATCAACTGAAGCCATTATGTGCAAAAGGTTTGAAGACGGTTTGAATGAAGATTTGAAGTTGCTAGTTGGCATTCTTGAGATCAAAGAATTTGTGACACTAGTCGAGCGAGCTTGCAAAGTCAAGAGCTTGGGAAAGAGAAAAGAAAGGTGAGACAGAAGCTAGAGACACCGTAAAAGATCGTCGGGTAAAATTTCCATTCCACATCTAAGAAGTTTAGAGATGACTTCATCGACACAAAGCTACTTGATTCATTTAGACGTGATCGACCTCCAGTGGGCTCCCGAGCTACCTCGATGGCGGTGTTGGTAACGCCCCACGAATCGAGTTGAATGCAAACATTGTGGAAAATGGCATCCAGGAGTTGTAGAGTTCGTGACCGGTCTTGCTTTAAATGTGAATCCTCGACCATTTTATTCGAGAGTGCCCGATGTTAGCCGAAATGAATAAGCATGTAACTCTAGACCGAGTAGTGCATCAAGACGGGTAGGCCACCCGGACATTCGGCAATGTAGGTGGTAGTCGAGAGGGACAAAGAACACAACAGATCGATCGAGGCTAGAGCTCCAGCAAGAGCTTATGTTACTCGAGCTAGAGAGGATCTCGCTTCTCCGGATGTCATTCTGGTACTTTCACCCTTTATGATACTACCGTGATTGCATTGATTGATCCTGGTTCGACCCATTCATATGTATGTGAAACTCGGTATTGATGAAGACTCGCCATTGAGTCTCATCGAGTTTGTGATTCGTATCCAACCCTTTGGGTAGATATGTGTTTGTTAATAAAGTGTGTAAAAGTTGCCCATTGATGATTCGGGATTTTTGTTTCCCGATTGATTTAATCTGTTGCCTTTCGATGAGTTTGATATAATTCAGGAATGGGTGGTTAACTTCGCATGATGCAGTGGTGAATTGCAAAAGAAAGTTTATCGATTTGAGACACCAGAATGGTGAGATCATTAGAATCGAATCCAGTGATTCAGGTGGGTTTCCTACAGTTATATCATCGATGTTAGCTCAAAAGTATGTGAGAAAAGGGTGTGAAGCTTATTTGGCTTATGTGCTGGATAATAAAGTGTCTGAGAAACAGATTGAATCTGTACCGATTGTATGTGAATACTCAGATGTGTTTCCTGAAGAACTACCGGGTTTACCCCCTATACGAGAGATTGAGTTTGGCATTGAATTAGCTCCGGGAACGACTCCGATCTCTATAGCTCCATATCGGATGGCACCTACTGAGCTAAAAGAGTTGAAAGCACAGTTGCAAGAGTTAACAGATAGGGGCTTTGCACGACCAAGTTTCTCTCCTTGGGGTGCACCGGTTCTTTTTGTGAGAAAGAAAGATGGAACTATGCGAATGTGTATTGATTAAAGCAACTAAATAAGGTGACTATAAAGAATAAGTACCCGTTACCTCGGATTGATGATTTGTTTGATCGGTTGAAAGGGCTTCAGATTTTCAAGATAGATTTGAGATCGGGTTATTATCGATTCAGTCGAGATACAGATGTGCCAAAGACGCATTTGATACGAGGTACGGACATTTTGAGTTTTGGTAATGCCTTTGGGCTTACTAATGCACCTGCTATTTTTATGGATTTGATGAATCGGGTTTTTAGACAGTTTTTAGATCGATTTGTGGTGGTGTTTATTGATGACATATTGATCTACTCCAAAGATGAAATTAAACACGCTGAACATTTGAGGTTAGTGCTACAAACTTTGCGAGATCATCAGATGTATGCGAAGTTTAGTAAGTGTGAGTTCTGGATGAAAGAGGTCACTTTTGGGACATCTGGTTTCAAGATCGCATTCGAGTTGATCCGAACAAAATCTCGGCTATACTTGATTGGAAGCCACCAAAAATGTTTAGAGATTCAAGTTTTACGGGACTTGCGGGTTACTATCGACGATTTGTGAAAGATTTTCTATGATAGCTACCCGTTAACAAAGTTATGCAGAAAGATGTCCGATTTGAATGGTCGAAAAATGTCGAAAAGCTTTGATCGGTTGAAAGCCCTTTGATGAAGCTCGAGATTAGTTCAACTGAATCGGGTAAAGAATTTGTTGTGTACTCGATGCTTCTTTAAATGGTTTGGGCTGCGTTTTGATGCGGGAAGGCAAAGTTGTAGCCTACGCTTCAAGACAATTGAAGCCGCACGAGAAAAATTACCCGACGATGACTTAGAGCTTGCGACCATTGTTTTCCTGATGAAGATTTGGCGTCATTACTTATTTGGCGAGAAATGTCATGTTTACTCGATCACAAAAGTCCAAGTATCTAATGACTCGAAAGACCTGAATTTGAGACAACGCAGTGGCTAGAATTGTTGAAAGATTATGAATTGGTGATTGACTATCACCCGAAAAGCTAATGTTGTTGCGGATGCATTAAGTCGGAAATCATTATTTGCTCTTCGTGCATTGAATGCACAGATGGCTATGTCTAGTGATGGTTCGATCATAAATGAAGTTACGAGCAAGACCGACGTTTATCCAACAAATTTGTGATGCATGTAAAGTTGACAAGAATATGATTGCTAAACTAATTGATGTGAAAAGGTGCGAGTCGATTTTCAGATTGATGCAAATGAGTGTTTGAATTTTAAAAGCCGAATGTGTGTTCCAAAGAACTCGATTTGATCTGAGATAATTTTGAGTAAGGCTCATAGTGGCCGACTATCGATACATCCGGTAGTACGAAAATGTATAACGACTTGAAACAGTTCTATTGGTGGCTTCGGTATGAAACGAGATATATCTCAATTTGTTTCAAAGTGCCTAATTTGTCAGCAAGTAAAAGCCGAGCATCAAGTGCCTTCTGGGTTGCTTCAGTCGATCATGATACCTGAGTGGAAATGGGATAAAATTACAATGGATTTTGTATCCGGTCTTCCTATGACACCAAGTAAGAAAGATGCCGTATGGGTGATAGTTGATAGACTGACTAAATCAGCTCATTTTGTGCCGGTTCGTACAGATTTTTCACTCGATAAACTTGCTGAATTGTATGTATCGCAAATTGTAAGATTGCATGGTGTACCGAGCTCTATTGTGTCAGACAGAGACCCGAGATTTACATCCGGTTTTGGAAGAAGTTGCAAGATGCTTTAGGTACTAAACTACATTTTAGTACTGACCTTTCATCCGCAGCAGATGATCGGCCACCGAGCGAACTATTCAAATACTTGAGGACATGTTGAGATGTTGCGTTTCGAGTTTGAAGGTACGTGGAACGATACCTACCTTTGATTGAATTTGCTTATAATAATAGCTTTCAATCAAGTATCAAAATGGCACCTTATGAAGCCTTATACTGGTAAAATGTCGAACACCATTATCTTTGGATGAGCTCGGTGAAAATAAGATACACGGGTTGATTTGATTAAAGAGACCGAATGTAAAGTGGCCATAATCGGAGATAATTTGAAAGTCGTCGGATCGACAAAAGTCCTATGCTGATTTGAAACGTAAAGATATTGAATTCGGATCGAGATCGAGTCTTTTAAAGGTTTCACCATGGAAGAAAGTGCTCCATTTTGGCCGGAAGGCAAGTTGAGCCCGACGTTCATTGGACCGTATGAAATCATTGAACGTGTTGGGCTGTTGCTTATAAATTGAAGCTACCTCCGAATTAGAAAAGATACACGATGTATTTCATGTTTCTATGCTCGTAGATACAGATCGATCCGTCACATGTGATTGCTCCGTCGAGATTGAGATACGGCCCGATATGACGATGAGGAAAAGCCGATCCGTATTCTAGCTCGGAAATGAAAGAGCTAAGAAACAAAAGATTTCCTTAGTGAAGGTGTTATGGAATCGACATGGAGTTGAAGAGGCAACGTGGGAGCCTCGAGGATTCAATGAGGTAACAATATCCGACATTGTTTAATCTGTAAGATTTTCGGGACGAAAATCCTTAAGAGGAAAGTTGTAATGCATCGAATCGACCCTAATCGAACGGTGGTTTCGGGACCACGAATCCGAACCCGAGAAATATTTAAATATTATATTTAGTGCTTATTTTATGTGAATTTATGTGTTGGAAAGTTTTGTAGAAAAATTTTATCGTTTGAGTATCGAATTAGACAAAAGGACTTAATCGCGTAAAATGTAAAAGTGGCATACTAGAGTGTAAAGTGCCTATTTGAGCATGGCTTCTTAATATGAAGCATTAAATGGGTAAATAACCCATTTTTAAAGTTAGTGGGTGGCTTTTGACAAAAATATCCATAGTATATATATTGGTTTTATTTTATATTAAAGGTTATATAAGTAAATTAATAAATTTCTTTATTATATGTTATAATAACATAAAATAAAGTCATGCTCTTCATCTTTTTTTTTTTTACCACCGAAACTAAGAGAGAAAATTTTGGGTTTGAAGCTTTGAAATATTCGGCCATTGAAGGGCTTGATTGAGGTTAGTTTTTGTTTCGGTTTTTGTTAATTTTTACGTTTTTGAGATCGTTGCTTCGAACCGTAGCCGACCCATGTTGTAATTTTTGAATCTAAGTATGCTTGATGTTCGGCCATTGTTGTGTTCATGTGGTTTTTGTTATTTGATGATTTTAGATGATAGTTAGGTTAAAAATTAGTATGTAAAATTAGTATGTTATGTGTTGGAAGTTTTGATGAAATTGAGTTTTTAGGGCTAAATTGTAAAAATAAATTTTTAGAGGGGCCTATTTGCAAAATAAATGAAATGTGAGGACTTGTAAGGTCCCTAGGAACATTCGGCCCTTGCATAGTTTTGGCTAATTTGGTGTATTTTGTGTGTTATGCAAATAGGACTAAATTGCAAAGTTGTGAAATTCTAGGGGTAAAATAGTAATTTGCCCATTTATGTGCTTAGGGACTAAATTGAGATGAATTGTGGTTGAATGAGCTAAACTTTAATGTGTTTTAGATCAAGAGCAAAGAAAAACGGAATTAGACCGGGGAAAGTCGAAGGTTCTCGAATAGCCGATTCGCACGGACTATCGACAACCGAGGTAAGTCCTTAAGCAAGTATAGATTATCGAATTATTATGAATGTACTAAATGATGTTATTAAATAAAGTTTTCTATAAACTCTTATGTTAGCCGAATGTGAAAGTATTGGTATGGGATTGGTTGAAATTTTATATAAGTGATAGTGAATTTGAAATGAAATGTTGTTATATCTCTAAACGAGTTGGCATGTTAAAGTGACTTGAATAATGTGTGTTTTATGCTATTTTGGGCAGCATTACTGTAAGGTGTATAAGTTGGTAATGACATATTCGGGCTTCGTGCCTAGCGTGCTTAGTTAGGTGACATATTCTAAGCTTCGTGCCTAGCGGAGCTTAGTCTTAGAGTGACATATTCGGGCTTCGTGCCTAGTAGGCTTAGTGCGGTGACATATTCGGCTTCGTGCCTAGTGTGCTTAGTGCCGGTGACATATTCGGCTTCGTGCCTAGCGTGCTTAGTCTTGGGTGACATATTCGAAGCTTCGTGCCTAGCGTGCCTTGTCTTGGTGTTTGATTTCGCTTTAATGCCTAGCGTGCTTTATGCTTGGTGATGAGTTTTACCAAGGAGAAACCAAATTGTGGTTCAAGGTAAATCGTAACTAATGTGCTTAGTAAAGGCTCGAGATAAGTAAGTAAGGTTTGATATGTTTTAATGTTGCTAGAGTTTATTCAATGCCATGAGTAAAGTGATATGTATATTGAGATTACGATTGATGTACACAAGTATTATGTGACCGAGTTTGAGCTTGAATGTGCTATAATGAATATTTGGTTTCCTAATAGTAGTGCTAAAGGTGTAAGAAATTTTAATATGTTAATATGGTTGAGATAAATGATTTAAATGATTAAGTAATTGAATGTAGTATCATTTTGAGCTTGGGACTTACTAAGCTAGTAAGCTTATGTGTGTGTGTTTTGTCTACCTTTGTTTTATAGATCTTGAATCGAACTACAGTGCTCGAAGGATCATCCGTGAAGTCAACCACACTATCTACTTTCTTTTGGGTATTGAAAACTTGGTTTGTTATTTAAAAGGGCATGTATAGGCTAGATTGAACCATATAACTAATGTTTTGTAATAGTGTAAATATGCTAGCCATGCGAAAATGGCTAACTATTTTGAGATAATTTGTTTCGTGTTTTGATGATATTGTTTGATCATGCCATGAACTATTATTTATGCTTGATTATGGTTTAATCATGTGTGAGAGTGGTATTATTATTTGTGCATGTTAGATTATGATAGGAAAGACTTATTAATTGGTTCATGTTGATGAGCTTAATATATGGTATAGTATATGTTATGTATTGAGACTATCTTGGAAAACCGAATATGTAGTTAAGTGATTGATTTTGTGTATGTATTTTAAGAAGGAGAAATGGTATAATTTGGCATGATAATGAGGTAAAATGATGGATATGTATTTGATTGAGTATTGGCTATATAAGCTTGGTTGCTAAATGATATGTAAAGAATATGTTTGATGACTATTTTTGTTGTAAAACAGTTTTTAGTTACAGCAGTGATGTGATTTTGAAAAATCACCAAAAATAGGAGAAATTGAATTAGAAAGTGAATAAGATATAGAATTAAATTTTATTATGTCTATTTTGATATGAAAGAAACAAGTTAGGCAAAGGAATTATATATAATGAGATATTTAAGTTTTAGTGAGACTTGTCCTGAATGAATTCGTGAGTCCCTGTTCTGTTTTGGAAAAATTGTCAAAAATTGTACAAAAATAATTAAGAAGCATGGTTTATATGTGTAGAACCCTTAATGAGTCTATTTTTCATTGGTATAAACAAGAACATTATAGGAAATTTGTGCAATGAGATAAATGTATGTTTGTAGAGACAGGTCAGAATTGTCAAGCAGTGTAATAAGGGTAATTTTGATGAATAAACTGTACTAATTGGACACATGAAAAATTCTGGAAAAATTATGGTGAAAAGTTATATGAGTCTAGTTTCAAGGAAAATTTACGGATCTAAATTTCGAGTTTTGTAACTCGAGTTATGGTCGATTTGGTCAGTATGACGTAGTTGGACAGCTTTAAATTTTCATGCCCCGAGATAATAGTCAAGTCTAGTAATGCCATGTACTCGATTCCGGCAAGGGTTTCGGGTATGGGGTGTTACAATCTTTATGCTGGGATTTTGGCATTTATCACAACATATAATACTTATAAACATGTATTTAACAGATAGATCTAAATGGTGGGGAAGTATTACACACTTGATATCGCGAAATCTACTATCCTTAGTCGATATCCTTGCTATCCGAATCTATTATCCTCAATCTATAGCTTTGCTTAAAAGCCGAAAAAATTGCGAAAATTGACCTCTCCTATATTCGGCCATGGTTAGTATTCTACCCGATTTTATAGATATAAATAAACAAATCCTCTTACCTTGAAATCCCGAAAGTAACACGATTCTATAACTTAGAGATCATGCGATTGGCCTCCTTCTTCAAATCCGGAATGCCAAAAGAAGTGTGAAATAAGAGATTAGTTTCTAATAGCCATTCGCTAAGGACTTTGAAAAGCCGAAAGAACAATGAAATCCCGAAATCAATACTTACCTATTGTTTCCTTGATTTTGGCACAAGTAGACTCCATTAAAGAAGATTCGACAACGAGGAGACTAAATCTCACGATTTTGACTTTTATGAAAATCCCAAAAAGATGAACTGATGTGGTTTCGCTTAAAAGGAAAGTGAAAAGAAAACAAAGAAAGGCTTGAAGATTCGCTATGCGAGAAATAGATTTAAATGCCTAAGAATAAAACTTACAAATAGGATGAATAAAGAAAACTATGGAGATTTCGGCTTTTTTAGAGAAATCGGCTCAAGGGAAAAAGAATGGAGAAAAGGTTTTAGCTTTTGAAGAAATTGAAGAGAAGAATATTGGAGAGGAGAGGCTACGAAATTCGCACGAGAGAATGAGAGAAAAGAATAGGGTTCCAATGTCGGATTTGAAGAGCTACTATCCTATTTATAGGAAATTCGACTTACCTACAAATCCCGAAAGTGCCCTTCCTAATAGCCAATAATTAACAATTAATGGGGAAAATTTGGCCCCCCTCTAGGAGATGGAATTTCGCCAACTCAGTACTCGTAAGATAACTCCTATCTTTTCTCCTCTATCCTTCTATCCCTTATCCCTATCAAAACACTCATCTATAAGAGGCCACATTTGCACCAACTCTCCCTTTATTTTATCACTTATTATCCTCATTAATTAAACAAAATGATCCTTAAATTATAGCCTTGTGTTTGTCCCCCTTAGCTCACCTTGGTCGCCAAATTTTGACCCAATTCTTTGGGCCCAATCGAACCTCAAGTAAACATATTAAACATAACATTACACATAAATGCACAGATTACACATAAATGCACAGGCCCACATTTAGGATGTTACACTAGCACACATCTCACCACTAATTTTAATATCATCACTGTAGTAACTAATCTCACTGCAATAGTAATTAATCTCATCACCATCGCTATTTTCAATCTCACAGGAATTAATCTCGACTCCAAAGGCGGTGACTAGAGCAGATAGGGGTCTTGGCTAGACTTGATTATGGGCTCAATCGAGTTGGGATTTTAGGCTCGTTTTCTAGGCTCTGGCCCTGTCCGACCCGAAAATAGGCTTAAAATTTTGTTCAAGTCCGACCTAGATAAAATAATGCCAAACTTGAGCTTGACCCGACTCACCTATATTAAAATATTTTTTATTATTTTTTAGTTTAAAAAATATAATACATCAAATACACTAAAAATATTAAAATAAATGTTTACCAACAAATTGAAAATACATTAAAAAAAAAGTCTTTATACTTAAATAACTTAGCAAACAAATATCTTTAAAATAGTAGCAAAATTAATAATAAAATAATAGTTATACAATATCAAAATAATAATAATATAATAGTAAAATAACAATTAACGGTAACAAGGAAAATTTTTTAAACAAATTCAGGTCAGATTAGGGTCAAGCAAAAATATCTTACCTGAGGCTTAGCCGTTTGAAAAATAGATATTATTTTTTTGTCCACCCTGTTTTATGCAGTACTGATGTGCAAATTCCTTCCACAAAATGTTTGCATATGCATGGATTTCGCATGCATTTTCCAAAACACAAAAGACAAATAAAACTGTTGTACCTGCCTACCTACCTACCTACATGTCGTCATCTTTATGGTCAGTACACATGCTGTAAATTAGTGTGTATATATATAGAGGTTCTTAGTGAGATAGTGGAAGCACATTGATACAACGGTACAAGCAACACAAAAATAGTCAAATTAGCGAAGCAAGATGAGTAAGGGTACGAAGAGAGCAGTTCTGGTGGGATGCAACTACCCCAAGGCCCAATTCAGCTTGCATGGATGCATCAATGATGTGGAAGCCATAAGAGGTGTGATCCTGAACTTTGGGTTCCACGAAAGCGATGTTAATGTCCTCACCGATGCGCCAGGGTCGCCGGTTCTGCCTACTGGTGCAAACATTAAGGATGCGCTTAATAGAATGGTGAACAAGGCTAAACCAGGAGATGTCCTATTTTTCTACTTCAGTGGACATGGAACACGCATTCCAATCTTTCAACCTGGCCAGCCTTTCAAGCATGATGAAGCAATCGTGGCTTGTGATTTAAATCTTGTCACCGGTAGGTTTTTGTTTGAATTTATATATTTATTTTAGCAATATATATTCATACCCTATATATACATGGTTTCTGCAGATGTGGACTTCAGGCGTTTAGTTAACCGGCTACCAGAAGGAGCAAGCTTCACAATCCTATCAGATTCGTGCCACAGTGGTGGTCTCATTGAAAAAGAGAAAGAACAGTTTGGTGCTGAGCATATGATGACTTCAGTAAATCCCCAGACCCTAGACCGTCTAAGGCTAAGGCTAAGAGTCTTCCTCTTGATATCATACATAGTGCGATAGATACAGCAGCAGGCATACTACACGACGCAACAAATATTGGCCAAAAATTTTCGGAATTTTCGGGAAAGATGTGAGTCTCAAATTCCATCCTCACTACGTAAATGGGTTAATGGTGTTGGATCCACTGGAGGAGGATGAAGGGATTTTATTAAGTGGGTGTGAAGCCAATGAGACATCATATGACGTGGTTTTGGGGAATAGAGCCTTTGGGGCGTTCACTCATGCAGTGGTTAACGTACTCGATAAGCACAAGGGTATAAGCAACAGAGAACTTATGTTTGAGGCTGCAAGGATTTTGAAGAACCAAGGATTCGATCAGAACCCTTGCCTTTATTGCAGTGATGAGAATACAAACGCAACTTTCTTGGGTGACTTAGCTTAAATTTCAGATCAAAATGCCGGTGCTCAGGCTGTCAGTGTCATCAATAATAATGTGCTTATGTTTTGCACTACTACTAGAATAAATTTGACAGCCTGTTGACTTATATCTACCTACCGCTGTTTTCCTATGCATCTCCTTATATAGTGTGCGTTTGTTATGTGTGAAATTCTAGTGTATTAATAAATAAATAAATAAAAGCTTTTATTGTCTTATTTTGTCCTATAGAGTTTTTTTAATTTTTTAAGTTAGAGTAAGGGAGGTTCCGGATTGTTATAATCAAGGGGTATAGAAAAATGGAGTAGAGAACTTCAAGGTGTTGCAGCCATCTTCATCAATAACCTTCCAAATAACATGCATTAAGTGAGTGATTTCAAGGTTAAACGGGTCCGATTCTATCATAAACGGCTTGTGGTAAATATGACGCTCCAATTTAAGATTTTCATTTTGGTAGAGATCCTTTCGATTGGAGACAAATGATATATGTAGATGGACGCCGCCACTAGGGGTGAGCGTTTGATCGGATCGGCGAAAAAATTAAAATATTTTTATAATTTATCTAATTCTATATTAAAACACATAACTTTGAAATCATATATTTTTAAAATTCATAAAAGAAAGAGTAAAAATAGTATGATAAACTTGAATAATTAATTAACTTATTTAGGTCCCAAAATGATAATTTTAGATTTTTCTAATTTTTATATATTCTTTAGATTTTTTAATATATATTTTAAAATTTTAAATTCTGAAACTTTTATAAATATTTTGAATTTTTTTAGAGAAAGATCAATTTGCTCATTTTCAAAATTGACAGAGACCAAATTTATTGTAACATTCCAAAATAGGGCTTAGGAGTTTAGGGGTAATTTAAGAATTTTAGCCTTAGAGTGTTCGAAATTTTACGAAATGGTTTATGATAATGTTTTTTTACTATGGTTTTTAGAAAATCAAATCAATTTCTGAAAATAAGTTTTAAATACCTTTAATTTTGAATTGAGGATTGAGTTGTAAAAGAGTCAAAATTGTGAGTTTTAAAGAGGAAATTAAACCAAATTTTAAAAAGCAACCTAAAATTATCCCCACCTATAAGTTTCACGTTAGTCTTCTCCATCTTCATGCTTTAGCCGTCCCTTGCTCTCAAAGCTCCTCTCTTCCACTTTTGATTTCTATCATCACCCATGTCGAAACCCTTTTTTTAGTTTTTTTTAAAAAAAAACAAGAATTGACTTTAAAAAACGAAAACGGGAGTCGCCATCGATCTTTTTTAGGTGTGATCTGATCACCTTATAAAATAATATTTGTTTTTATTTAAAATATTAATTTTGGCCTACGAAATTTAAGAAAAACGAGTTTGGGAATCAGTTACGTACGAGGAAGGGTTAGCACCTTGTGGCCGCCCAAAAATTGGTGCCTAATTGATAAACTCATGTCTTAATGTCGAAGATTTTAAAAAATTATGATCATTGTAATGGCCCATTTTGCCAGGCCCAATTGAATAAACGAGAAAACAAAAATAGTAAATGTCCGATCCATTTTACAAAGCAGACCTTTGTTTTACCCACTACCCAAGAACCCAAACAGACTGACCACTAAACCCAACACCAGACCCAATACCTAAATAGCAGACTACCCAAAACACCCTAACCCAAACTCGGACTCGGCCCAAAGAGGCCCAAAACCTTAACAAAAATCAGACCTAGGGTTCTCCAGAAATCCTAGGCGCCCAAAGACCCCAATCGCGCAATATCCCACAATCCTGCTTGATTCGCCAGTAGCCACCAGGATCCCCTCTATAGCGCCACGTTCCGCACCAAATCACTCCATCAACGCCGAGATCTTCATCAATCACCTACAAAAAGGAAAGAAATGGTGGCAAATATAGAAAAAAGTATATTTCCTTTTTATTTTTAAGGCTATAAAAGCCTTCAAAAACCTGTAACAAAAGAGAGAACACTGTAACACGGAGGATATAGAGATATACAAAAAACACAATTTTTACACAGAGAATATCGAATCAAGCAAAGGTTTTGTTTTATTTATTGTTTATTTTTCGAGTACTGTTATTTTTATTTTTTTTGAAACCATATATATGTAACACCCACACTCAGATTTAATACGAGATAGAATAAATTACATTATATCATTTGTTACCACATTCGGCCATAGTCCTTTACACACACTATTCAATCCATTCATAAATTTCATATTGACAAATTCGTTTCATTTCAAAGGCATTACCAGCCAAAATCTTTCTTTTTCTTTTCATGCCATTCAGCTGCATTTTTATCATATGCACATGTAACTTTCATAATATACAATTGATCTATTCATCATTCATTACCCAAGTTCAAAGTCATCAAATTTGTAACATCCCCAAACCCGGCCCACGAGCCTTGACCGGATCTGGTTATGTCACTGCGGAATGACGATTGAAAATCTTTGTCTTTAGAATAAAACTTGAAAATTCTGTTAACTTCTGGAGAGTGTGTCCATTAAAAATTATTTAATAATATAAGCTCGATATAAAATATGTGAATTAAAACTTTATGATAATTTATTATATTATAAATCATTTGGAGAAAATATATCTAAGTATAATATAAAACCCTAATTAAAAAGATAATAAAATGATCCCAAAAATAAATAAAGAGGCCTTTTATTACAACCATTATTTAATCGAAATACTTAAGATTAAAACTAACTAAAAACATCTTTATCTGCATGGCCCACCGGCTTCCTCTCCAACCCGGTCCAACTCATGAATCACACGAAATGTTAGGAAGATAATTGGGTGAGTCATCTTGGACTCGATGTGTAATTAAAACCACCGAAATCCACCCACATGCTAGCCACATAACATCCCAATTATCAAATGCAACATGTAAATATAATCATTTAGACATTACTATAACTGGCTTGGCCCACAATCAAATCATATTCAAGCATTGGGCTAGGCCTTTTCTCATCGATCCATCGATCATTTGGCTTGGCCCATTTCACGTATGTTCTTAAAACATACCTATTCATATTCCATATTGGGCTTGGCCCATTTCCATATCAATTTATAACCAAACCATGCAATCATGATACCCAACCCAATCCTAAGGTCCAACCGCTACACACCCCTTAACCATTTACCACACACCGGGGACTATCGAGTCACCCTCTCATTTTCCCTCCAAAAGGCAACCAATGCCATCCACGATGTAGCGTATAGCTAACATCAAACCACGATGGAGCACACGACAATCCATCAAGCCACGATATGGCATAAAGCCGATATCAATCAAGGTAACCACGAACTAAATCGCAAAGATCCACAACACGACCTCGATCGGCGCCAATCCACGATGTAGCACAAACCGACATCAACCACGCACTCAAGTACACCGCACCTTCTTTCAAAACCCACCCATGCACATGTAACATAATATAATGACATAATGAATAAAGCATGTACATGATATTCGTGCATACATTCATATTCATAGACATACTCACATACACGTATTAATAACCACATCTCAACCGATTTGATACTAACTGTTTATCGACATACCCTTTAAGGGTATCCGTTCACTTAGTCCTTGCACTTATTAACACATATTTAACACATACACCTATCGCATACATATCATATACCGAAATCGATGGGTTAATCACACACCTTATAACTCGAAGCTCTAAACCTCGATCCCGACGCTATCGCTTAGCGAGACTACCGTTATCCGCCTATCGTTTCTGCTTTGACGCCCACACCGGTGGCCAATCACGAACATTGGCCCGACCTCTTCTTAAACTTGAACGGGGACTTTCCTTGCTCACCTTGACCGGTATTCGCATCCATAACGATATCTAATCAAAACTTGGTTAATACTGAGATCTTAAGCGAATAATCATAAACTACTCATCCTTACCGACGTAGTCTTGAAATCCAAAGCTCCTTAATCACCGCTAAAACTCCTAAATGGTTAAGGTTAGAATCGGTTACCACAAATGCCAAATATGGTTTATAACAAAATCCATGAAAAGAGGACCCCTTTGGCGAATAGCACCTAACCCTTACCTTGAGTAACCGAATCAACGACCCCTAAGTGCTCCCTTGCGTTGGCTACAATAGAAAACACATGATCATGGCCCTACAGATCATCGGCCCACCAAAGGAATCAAGGCCTAGATTCCCGATTCGGCAACTTTATGGAAAAGAATCCCAAATGTACTAAAGAGAACACTTACCCTTAAAAGCGAATGGAGATGAACCAAGGAGATCACCTTTGTTGATATTCTACCACCACACTAGGCTATCAAAAGGAGATTTCACCAAAGTTGAGAGGAGATTCGGCTAAAACAAATAAAGAAAAGAAAAGGAGAAAAGGCTATGGATATTCGGCTTAGGCTAACTGAAAAAAAAAGAGTTAAGAGGTTTCGGCAATGGTGTTGAACACTAAAGAAATCTTGGCCTCACATAAAATAATTGGGAAAAGAAGAGAACCCTCTTGCTCCAAATTTTGCAAGAACACTGGAGAAGAACAAATAAATTTTGGCACAAGCAATAAAAGGAGAAAAAAATATGAAAAGGGTGTTTTCCTATTTATAAAAATTCTACCACCTACCCGTGAAGAATCCATCCTTTGGCCATCACCTACTAATTCAAATTAAATTTGAATTAGCCAACCCCACATTTACCCATATCCTATATTATCTAAAAAAATAAATAAAGCAAGAACAATTTCTTCTATCCACCAATTTTAAAATAAATCAAATACTCCTACAATTATCCCACTTATCCAATAAAATAAAATAAAATAAAATAATAATTATCCTACAATAAAAAAACAAATACTAGATAAAATTTAACACTAATCCTACCTAGCCATCTAACACTTATCACTCTTGACTAACAAGAGTTACACCTCAAATGCAACACCCATGTGTCAGTCCCACCTCACACCATGGCAACAAAAAACAAATCCACCCACATTTCAGTGATTCGAACACGGGACACTGGGGAAAGCTAGCAACCAACTAGCGCCAGTGCCATTCTACCACCTTGCATTCCTTGACATAAAGCCCCACTATTTTATTTTGAATCCAACCTACTTCACCCATCACCAAACAACAAAATAAAACTCCATAATGTAGCTCCGTGCCCTCGAAACGCATGACCTCCCTCCCTCCAAGCGCCTAAGTAGCGCCTAAGAGCCACTCGCTAATTGGACTTTCATGTCCATCAACTTGACATTTATTTTAAGGCCTACTTAGCCCAGTCCTTGACGCAAAAATAAAACAAAGTTCTTTGCCCCAAAGAACTCGAACCCTTGCTCCTTAGGCGCCACCTTCCAAAGCCCCAAGCAAAGGCATAACCACTTTGCCAATACCTTTCATGTGCCTTAACCTTCCAAATAAATTTCTTAAGCCCTCTAAAGCCCACTCCATTCCTTAACCCTAAAATTAAAACTTTTCCTAAGCCTTCCCTTTACCCGAGCATTCTTAAAACCTCTAAAACACCTCTAAACACACCCAAAAACCTACCAACACTTGAATTATACTTAAATTACCTAGCCCCTAAACCGTGGTGTTACAATTCTACCCTCCTTAAAATAATTTAGTCCTCGAAATTACTTATTACCGAATAATCATAACTCGCTATTCTACTTCTCATTGCAAGACTCGATCTTAGTCTATCATACTCCCCGACACAGTCTTTAAGTTCTCTCTCAAGATCCAGATCATACAAGAAAGAGCTAACTTACAAACAAGGAAAGCAATTAAAGAATATTCCAAAACAAAGGAGCTTACCCGATATCACATCTTCGGTTGACTCTGACTAAAACCATTCCTTCCATGACTTGAACCACGACCCCTCGTCGCTCGAGGACAATTCTTAACCAGATGTGCCTTAGATCCACACCGAAAGCATTCCTTACTATTTCCCCAACACTCTCCTGTGTGAGGTCTTCCACACCGAGCACAAGGACGATTCCGATTCTCAAGAATCGCATGTGGACGTCACAGTATTTTCAACTTTCGGTTTTTCTCGAGCATCATCAAACGATCCGACGGTCCAACCCTTCTCTTATTCTCGTTCTTATTCTTTTCTCGGCTCTCCTCGATAGTCTTCCTAACCTCTTCAGCCGATCCGAGCTTTCTCCACTAGCACCGAAGTCTCTCTCCTCTGCTGAGCAATCAAGATTCAAGTTCATCTCGCAATCCGTCCTCAAACCGGACGCACCTCTCATAATCGGTGGCCACAATTCCTTAGCATCTTGGCTTAACCGCACAAATTTCGCCAGACTCACTATCGACTTACTTCCTTGCACTAGATTTAGAAACGCTTTGCTTTGCGAGTCCAAATAACTGGCTCCTACGTACTTTCCTTCAAACTTAGCCTTAAAGAAGTCCCAATCCGATCGATCCACGGGACACCTTGCTCGACAAAGTGAGCCACCAACGATAAGCTTCACACGAAGCAACAAACAACACCTTGACTTTTCTTCATTGGTGCGGTCCAAATCATCCATGATTCTTTCAATCGCTTCTAGCCAATACTCCGCTACGTTAGGAGCTACTCCCGACACTCCTCTAAAGATCTCGGCCCCGTTCGATCTAAGCCTTTCCGACACTGACTTCCGAGCTCCGTTTCCCATACAAGCTCTTGCCACTTGCTGTAGCACGCGTAACATAGCTTGCGACACCGCTACATCTTCTCTCGTCGATCTTGCCCTCTACGTCCATCTTTGGCAGACTTCACTTCGACCCATGGCGGACCCTATCGGCCCGATCTCGCCATTCTACCTCTACCGCGTCCCCTAGAACTCATCTCTATCGTCTTGATTTATCTAATTAAGAAGTTTTATGCATTAGTAATTGTTCCACTATTTAACCGCGAGTATATTTTATGAATGAAAGATTTTAGAAGTAGTTCTTTCGATCACACAAGGTTCCAGTTCAAATTCGCTATTCTAATTCAGAGAATCACTTTCATACTCATCAATAGAGCCACCTTCATTTCACAATGAAGCCACATTCATTCATCATCAAAACACATTCATTCCTTAGCAGAGGCACATTCAGTGGTATCTACCCCACACATTCATTATTCGGACCTTCCTGCCCGTTTCTACCCCAGGGGTATTTCCGTCATTTTGTCCTACAGGGACATTTCCGTAATAAACCAGGGAAATTTTAAAACTTAATAAACCAGAACATTTTGAAATTTCCACATCGGGAGGGCATTTCTGAAAATTTGTCAAATTAGAGATACAGCAGAATTTTGGAAACCAGGGTAATTTTGTAAATTCCAAGAGTCTGGGTATTATTTTTGCCATACAGAAAATTGGGTACTTTTGCAAAGTAAGAAAGTTTTATTAAACTTGGGGTTAAACCGGAAATTTTGAAAGTCAGGGGCATTTTGGTAATTTTTAACACAGGGGTATTTTCGTAAATTTTCCCCAAATCGGAGTATCTTGATATTTTGGAAACTAGAGATTTTGGTATTTTGCAAAGTAAAAATCATTTTAACAAAAGTTGAGGGTAAAAGCAGTAATTTTACAACACAGGGCATTTTGTAATTTTACCGCTAAGGCATTTTGGTAATTTTTGGTAAATCGAAAAAAATGTTTTTTTTCAAAACCAGATTTAGGGTTTACAAACCAAAAGGGTAAATTTAAAATTGTAAAACCAAGAATTTTAAAACAACAAGGCTAATCCTTTGGGTTTTAATAATTGGTTCACTTGTGAACAAGTCCTCTTGGTTAAGGTGAACCAGTAGCTACGCACTGTAGGATTCAAGTGGAGAGGAGGTGAGTCACGCGGACTGCTAAATACCAAGCTCCCACCGAATACCACTCCTAGACATGCGCACAAAGTTGCCACACCTTAACACTGCGACTTACTTCATGTGTTTGTTTAGTAACCTTAAGTCTTATGCACATGTTTGAGTAGACTAGCCTTAGGGTTCAACTGATCCTAATTCACTAATCTCGAGCCCAACAAAGCCCATAACAGTTCATATAACAAATTACTTGAAGTCCAAGTTCTTACAGTGGACTCGGCCGAGGTACAGTGCCATGCCGAATAACTCGAGAAATTTTCATAAAACCCATATTTTGAAAAGCCCATTTTGAAAATGTTTTGGGCCCAAAACCCTCAAAGTCGAGTTTTAAACCGGCTCGATACCAATCAGTAACATCCCCAAACCCGCCCACGAGCCTTGACCGGATCTGGTTATGTCATCATGAATGACGATTGAAAATCTTTGTCTTTAGAATAAAACTTGAAAATTCATTAACTTCGGAGAGTGTGTCCATTAAAATTATTTAATAATATAAGCTCGATATAAAATATGTGAATTAAAACTTTATGATAATTTATTATATTATAAATCATTTGGAGAAAATATATCTAAGTATAATATAAAACCCTAATTAAAAAGATAATAAAATGATCCCAAAAATAAATAAAGAGGCCTTTTATTACAACCATTATTTAATCGAAATACTTAAGATTAAAACTAACTAAAAACATCTTTATCTGCATGGCCCACCTGGCTTCCTCTCCGAACCCGGTCCAACTCATGAATCACCTGAAATGTTAGGAAGATAATTGGGTGAGTCATACAGACTCAGTGTGTAATTAAAACCACCGAAATCCACCCACATGCTAGCCACATAACATCCCAATTATCAAATGCAACATGTAAGTATAATCATTTAGACATTACTATAATCTGGGCTTGGCCCACAATCAAATCATATTCAAGCCTTTGGGCTAGGCCCTTTTCTCATCACCCATCGATCACCGGCTTGGCCCATTTCCACGTATGTTCTTAAAACATACCTATTCATATTCCATATTGGGCTTGGCCCATTTCCATATCAATTTATAACCAAACCATGCAATCATGATACCCAACCCAATCCTAAGGTCCAACCGCTACACACCCCTTAACCACCTACCACACACCGGGGACTATCGAGTCACCCTCTCCTTTTCCCTCCAAAAGGCAACTAATGCCATCCACGATGTAGCGATAGCTAACATCAAACCACGATGGAGCACACAAACAATCCATCAAGCCACGATATGGCATAAAGCCGATATCAATCAAGGTAACCACGCGAACTAAATCGCAAAGATCCACAACGCGACCTCGATCGGCGCCAATCCACGATGTAGCACAAAGTCGACATCAACCACGCACTCAAGTACACCGCATCTTCTTTCAAAAACCCACCCATGCACATGTAACATAATATAATGACATAATGAATAAAGCATGTACATGATATTCAGGCATACATTCATATTCATAGACATACTCACATACACGTATTAATAACTACATCTCAACCGATTTGATAATAACCTGTTTATCGACATACCCTTTAAGGGTATCCGGTTCACTTAGTCACTGCACTTATTAACACATATTTAACACATACACCTATCGCATACATATCATATACCCGGAAATCGATGGGTTAATCACACACCTTATAACCTGAAGCTCTAAACCCTCGATCCCGACGCTATCGCTTAGCGAGACTACCGTTATCTGCCTATCGTTTTCTGCTGCACGCCCACACCCCGGTGGCCAATCACGAACAGCTGAAACTGACCTCTTCTTAAACTTCGGAACAGGGACTTTCCCTTGCTCACCTTGACTGGTATTCGCATCCATAACGATATCTAATCAAAACTTGGTTAATACAGATCTTAAACGAATAATCATAAACTACTCATCCTTACCGACAGAGTCTTGAAATCCCGAAAGCTCCTTAATCACTGCTAAAACTCCTAAATGGTCAAGGTTAGAATCGGTTACCACAAATGCCAAATATGGTTTATAACAAAAATCCATGAAAAGAGGACCCCTTTGGCCGAATAGCACCTAACCCTTACCTTGAGTAACCGAATCTGAACAGCCCCTAAGTGCTCCCTTGCGTTGGCTACAATAGAAAAACACATCATCATGGCCCTACAGATCATACGGCCCACCAAAGGAATCAAGGCCTAGATTCCTGATTCGGCAACTTTATGGAAAAGAATCCCGAAATGTACTAAAGAGAACACTTACCCTTAAAACTGAATGGAGATGAACCAAGGAGATCACCTTTGTTGATATTCTACCACCACACTAGGCTATCAAAAGGAGATTTCACCAAAGTTGAGAGGAGATTCGCTAAAACAAATAAAGAAAAGAAAAGGAGAAAAGGCTATGGATATTGGCTTAGGCTAATGAGAAAAAAAAGAGTTAAGAGGTTTCGGCAATGGTGTTGAACACTAAAGAAATCTTGGCCTCATAAAATAATTGGGAAAAGAAGAGAACCCTCTTGCTCCAAATTTTGCAAGAACAACCGAGAATAACAAATAAATTTTGGCACAAGCAATAAAAAGGAGAAAAAATATGAAAAAGGGTGTTTCCCTATTTATAAAAATTCGCCACCTACCCACGTGAAGAATCCATCCTTTGGTTATCACCTACTAATTCAAATTAAATTTGAATTAGCCAACCCCACATTTACCCATATCCTATATTATCTAAAAAATAAATAAATAAAGCAACAACAATTTCTTCTATCCACCAATTTTAAACTAAATCAAATACTCCTACAATTATCCCACTTATCCAATAAAATAAAATAAAATAAATAATAATTATCCTACAATAAAAAAATAAATACTAGATAAAATTTAACACTAATCCTACCTAGCCATCTAACACTTATCAGCCACTGACTAACAAGAGTTACACCTCAAATGCAACACCCATGTGCCGTCCACCCTCACACCAGTCGGCAACAAAAAAAACAAATCCACCTCATTTCTGTGATTCGAACACGGACACTGGGAAAGCAGCAGACCAACTAGCGCCAGCCATTCGGCCACCTTGCATTCCTTGACATAAAGCCCCACTATTTTATTTTAAATCCAACCTACTTCAGCCCATCACCAAACAACAAAATAAAACTCCATAATGCAGCTCCAGGCCCTCGAAACCGCGACCTCCCTCCCTCCGGCGCCTAAGTAGCGCCTAAGAGCCACTCGCTAATTGGACTTTCATGTCCATCAACTTGGACATTTATTTTAAGGCCTACTTAGCCCAGTCCTTGACGTTAAAAAATAAAACAAAGTTGCCCAAAGAACTCGAACCCTTGCTCCCTTAGGCGCCACCTTCCAAAGCCCCCAAGCAACAAGATAACCACTTTGCCAATACCTTTCATGTGCCTTAACCTTCCAAATAAATTTCTTAAGCCCTCTAAAGCCCACTCCATTCCTTAACCCTAAAATTAAAACTTTTCCTAAGCCTTCCCCTTTACCCGAGCATTCTTAAAACCTCTAAAACACCTCCAAACACACCCAAAACCTACCAACACCGAATTATACTTAAATTACCTAGCCCCTCAAACCGTGGTGTTACAAAATTTATGCTCATATTAACCTGTCGAATCAACTTTTACCGTTCACGATCCTACAAATTATTAGACCACATCAAACTATATTCACATTGAATACCATTATCATAACTTGCATATATGCATGACACTTTAATTATGGCTAATTTACGTAAAAACAAAATGACATAACTTTAGCCATCTCCAAGAAACTTATATGTACTTATATACATACATTAAATTCCAAAACAAACTCAAAAGAGAGGTCAAGCTTATACATGCCAAAATTTCTTGAAATTCTTAACTAATAGTGATACCAAAAGAGGCGATAATGTGATTGACTCGATCGTATTCTGAGTGTGAACTTCCGATTGAAGGTTGAAATCTACAAATTTAGAACAATCACAAACAAAGTAAGCTCTCCAAGCTTAGTAAGATTTAAGCAATTAAAATCCAAATCTAGTTATAATGTCACAACAAGCATTCAAATAAATCAATAATTGTATCCCTACCTCATCACGAATTCAACCAACCACCATATACCATGATCATAATATGATTAATCAAGAAAGGTGTCGATACTTACCAAGCCCTTTACGTACATTACCAATTTTGATATAAAAATTTAAGTCAATAATTATACTACATATCTCGATTCTACTTACCTCTCTTGATACTTACCGGTTTGCCTAATCGATGATAATATGCTTGTAAATTTCCATATACTAGGTAATTCGGTAACGTATCGCTCACGAGAGTTACATTACCTTTATCGTAACGCATCGCTCACATAGAGTAGTTACTCCACATTTCCGTAACGTATCGCTCACATAGAGTTACTCCATATTTCCGTAACGTATCGCTCACATAGAGTCAAGTTATCTATAATCATTGTAACGTATCGCTCACATAGAGCCGTTACATTTGATATTTCAGTACACACCGAAATGATCATAACATTTTCACATATGATAATTAAGATTGAACCTAAGTATACAAGCTTAATTACAACCATTATTGATTTCATAAAACTCACCTATGCATTCGGCCTCCATCCTTAATTAATCAAAATTTTCGTTGCATTGGTATTCTTTAACCACTTTATACATGTCCCAACCATCTAATGTACAACCATACATATCCATTCTTTACTACACTCACATAATAAATCAACTCATTTATTTAACAATTATACTAACACATATGCGCCACCAACTAAGTTTAATTATCAACTATGGAAATTTTCATGCCTTATTCGGTATAATTAAAATAAATACATGATAAATTTTTCACTCAAACAACCACATTGTAATGTAAGGATAATTCAATTTAATCCAAATACTTAAATCTTACCTCGACAATGATAGATTTGAGGTTCCCGATTATTCAATTAGCTTAGCTTTGCCTCGATTTGCTTCCAACTCTTTCTTTCCTTGATCTAAACAAAATTTAGAAAAGAGGCCATTCAAACCAATTTCGTTCATATCGGTCCTAAACACATAATTATGCTTTTCTTCCAATTTATCATTCTTAGTTTTAATTTTATACAATTTAATCCTATTTCTATTCCTTATTCGAAAATATAAAATTTCACACCCCTAAAGCTACTGCCGAATACTCCTCAACTTTTCTAAAATCCTCCCCTTGCTACACTAAAATCTATCAATTTATATAATTTACATCTTATAATTCACCCTTCAATTTTTACAACATTTTCCATTAAATCCCCAAATGTAAAATTCACAATCACTAAATATTCTACTTAAACACCTAATGGCCGAATATCATATACTCTTATACCATGCCATAAAACTCCTATTTTGTACATTTCTATCATTCCACTAATTATTTTTCCATCAAACAAAACATTTCAAGAACCTTCAAAAATGGCCGAATTATAGCATGCTCAAAACTAAAATTTCAACATGGATTCAAACATGCTCAACAAAGTGATCTCATTAATGTAAGTATTTCCAAAAATCATGCTTAATTACTTACTTTGTGAAGACATGCAAGAGCTGAACTTTAAAGTTGAAGCTTTCTCTCCCTTCCCCCTTCAATTTTCGGCAATGAAAACCAAGAAAGAAGATGAACATCCCACTATTTGTTATTTTATTTCATTTCTCTTTATTTTAATCCTATTATAATATAATAAAATGACACTAATTGGCACAAACTCAATTTAATAATATTTTTTTGTCCATCATTATGCCGTCCACTATAAATAAAATAGACTATTTGACATGCAAGTCCTTTAAGATAAGAAGCAATCAAATTAAGTCATCCCACATAATAAAGGCTACTTTTATACTTTACCTATTTGGTCCCTTTTATTAAATTAAACACCCAAACAATTAAATTACACTACGATATTTTTACTCATGCACAAACACTTAGCGTAAACACCAAATCAATCAAGAAAATATTTTTCAAATTTGGATTCATGGTCCCGAAACCACCATTCGATTAGGGTCAATTTTCGATTGTTTAATATATATATATATATATATATATATATATAATATTTATAATATACATATAAAATACTTAAAAAAGAAAGAAAAAAGCTTACATTTTTTGGGGTTTGGACACCCTTACGGTGGCGGCGACGGTGGCAAGCGGTGGTACGAGGATTCATTGAACTCTGCAGAAAATCGCCCAGGCCAAGAGGGAGAAGAGAGAATCTTTTTTTTTTTAAATGAAAGTTGAAAATGATTTTTTTTCAAAGGTTTTTATTATTTATTTGGAAGCAAAACGGCGTTATTTTGCTTTGACCATTTAAATATCAAAACAGCGCCGTTTCACCTATGGCCCGCATGTGTAACCCGACCTGTAAGGAGAATCCGCGTGTTTTTATATAATGGGATATTTTTGCTTTTAGCCCTTCCGCATTTTTTGTTTTTTAAATTAAGTTTATTTTATTTTCTAATCTGGCCCGATAATTTACAAAATTTTTTAATTGAGTCCTTTCTGCTGCGGCGCGTTTTTGTAAACGGGAATATTTTCCCTTTTGGTCCTCCACGTTTTGCGCGCATTGCTGAGGGGTCCTAATTCATTATTTCTTTTAAAATTACCCAAAATATCATTTTAAGTTTAATTTTGTCCTGTTTTATTTTCTTTTATTATTATTATTATAGTATCATATTCATCATTTTATATTTATTATTATTGTTATTTTTATTATTTTATTTTCAGTATTTCTAGTGTTATTTTTTACTACCATTGTTTAATTATTATTAATCTCAATATTTACAACTATTTTATTTTTAATATTTTTATTTCTACTATTATTTTTATTATTATTTTCATTTACTATTAATATTATTATTATTACTATTATTATCACTAATTTAGTATTATTATTATTATTTTACTATTAAAGTTGTTATTTTAATTTTGCTATTACTATTTTTAAATTTATTTATAATTAATTTTATTATTATTCTCATTTTACTATTATTTGTATATATTACTATTACTAATATCATACCCTATTATCATTATTTTCCTATTATTATTATTTATTATTATTATTATTAACAATATTTGTTTATATAATTATTTTGCTATTATTAATTTATTTATTCAATATCCTTTTATTTATTTATTTGATTCATTATTTTAATCATTTTCTTTTAAAAATTTAAATAAAAACTTAGTCTTGGGAATTCAAAATGTCGTGTCCTAACGTGTTGGATGTGACATTATGTTACCTCGAGATAAGGTTTTTGAAAATAAGGCAATGTTTCGTGTTTAGAAATTCAGAAAATATTGCCCTAACGTGTTCGGTGTGATTTTCCGTTTAGCTAAATAACTAAATATCCTTTTAACAAGTTTTGTAAATCGTGAGATGATTTTGATTACAAAGGTTTTAAAATATCATGTCCTAACGTGTTGGATATGATGTTTATATTCCTTTAGAACAAGAAAATCTCAAATTTTAACTTAAAGTGCTTAAAGTTTTTTAAAGAAATCATATGTTTTGAATACTTTTAAATTTCAAATATTTGGACAGATTTTATCGATTAGGTACCAATTTTTGGGCGTTATGAGGGTGTTAACCCTTCTTCATACGTAATCAACTCCGAACCCATTTTCTTGTTTTTCGTGGACCGAAAATGAATATTTTGAAATAAAACATTTTTAAGGTGATCCAATCATATCTAAGTAAAAATGGATTGGTGGCGACTCCCATTTTGTTTTTAAAGTCAATCCCCATTTTCTAAAACCAATTTTAAAAATGGTTTCGACAATCCTTTTAATTGAAAGAAAGCCAAGACTCACTTATCTCAAGGAAATAAAATGCCACACGCCATAAGTTAGAATGCAATATTTCAAGACTTCAAAAATAAGGTTGCCTTTATTGGTAGAAAATCCTTACCTCGAGATACAAAATATCATATCCAATAGGTTAAGATACAACATCTTAAATTCACGAGAATAAATTTTGATTTGAAGTTTATGGGTATCAATTTTAAAAAAATAAATACTTAATATTTTAAGTCCAACGAGAAAAATCGAAACCCAGTAAGTTAGGGTACAATTTTTCTCGAAGCTCTCTAATATTATGTATCGCCTTTTTTTAAAAAAAAAATCTTTTGAATAAAATGCGACAATCTAGCAAAACAATTTTTATTAGAAATGATTTGAGTAAAATATAGCATTAATACATTACAAATAGCAATTCACCATAATTACAAGTCATATTAACAATTAATACTAATATAGACAATTAAAGAAATAGTAATATAAAATAACGAATGATACAAATAATAGAATAACTATATTAAAACAAACGTAAAAATCATAAACAAATAAAAGAGCATGGATAAACAAATATAAGTTATAAAGTAGTAAATAACGAAAGATAAAAAAACTACTAAATAAATATAAAATTTTACATGCAAGATTAAATGTAAAATAAAATAACAACATAGAATGAGTGACATATACCACATAATGAATAGATATTACAAATTAAATATATATATATATATAAATGATATGGCAAAATCTAAAAAATAATATATATATATATTCATGAGAAAATAAGTAAAATACGTCTTTAAATAATTAAATGACATATAACTTTAAATAAAAACATATTTATAATACAATAATCTAATACATATATGCATAAAAACTACATATTGAAGAATAAACAATATAAACAATATGTGTTATACAATATACAAAATTTTATACAATATTAAGAATAAAATAATGTAAATGTTATATATAATATAATATAATAACATATAATATACAAAATTTAAAAATGTATAATATAATAACTAATATACAAATTCTAAAATGATATGTAATATATATAAATAATATTAAACTTAATAAAATAACCTACTATAAATAATAATTGGTAATAATTTAAATCATATATAATACTAAAATAATTAAAATAAGAATAAAAATGAAAATAAAAGAATTAAAAAATCAAAGAAACAAGGATCAAATTAAAATAAAAAAAAACTAAATTAGAATTGTAAAAGGATGATGTTGGAGCAGCATTGAAACTACAAGGGCTTATTGGGCAATTATACCCTATCTCCTAAACAGCTGCGTTCTTTGTAACATCCTTAAAATAGGGGTCTGGCATTTTTGTGTTATTGCATGCATTTAGCTCGCTTAGCTTGTTATTTAGGTGTGTTTGGGGGTCCTGGAGAGGCTCGAGTTCGAGCTTGGGCCCTGGTGAAATTTTGGTTATGGGGCACTTTAGTGGGGTAAGCTAGTGAAGGCAAGACTTAAGAATAATTATTTGTATCTTGATGTCACAAGATGAGTTGGTGGCCTAGTGGTGGTGGCGTCGAATGATAGCAAGGAGGAGAGTGTTTGAATCCCATGCATTGCAAGAGGGAGCTTTATTTTGTGCTTGCAGTAAGGGAGGTGAATGAGTGAAGTTCAAACTCTGGAGGAGAGAGGGAAGACCTGATCAAATAATTTGAATGGATGATGGAGAGGGGATTGATGAGCAAGTTGAGGAGAGAATCATGGGATTTGGGGGTGAGAGGTAGTGCTTGGCCGAATGTGGGCTGTGGTAAGGAGAATATTCGGTTAGAGGATGTTGTTGGGGTGAAAAATCGGCATTTTGGAAAAAGGAGCATAACCGAAGCCTTTGGGTGTTTTGTGCCGAAATTCTTTATGTGCATTTTAGTTTTCTTTTGCATTTTCGGCACTTACTATTCTCTTGACCAAAACTATTATCACTTCTCTTCTTTTTCTCTCTTTTGGTCTTTTCTTCCACTTGTTCTTTTTGCTCAACAACCAAAAGCTTTATCTTCCTTTTCTTCTTTACCATAGGCCGAACTCCCTTGAATGATTGATTCTTTATTCTTGCGTTATCTTTGTTTTTCACCTAAGCATCTGTGAGCCGAAACTCTTCTTGTTATCTCTCTGTATCTACTCTCATTTGAACTATCCTCATACCATTTCTCTCTTAAGTTTCACCATAGCCAAAACCCCAATTCTTCTTCTTTATTTCTCTATTTTTTTCCCATTAATCAAACCTTTACTTTTCCCATTTGGAATCGGTACTTCTCTTCTTTAATCAATAGGTAAACATATTGTAGTCTGAAGCTTGAGGGTGTGTTGTTTGCCTAATCTTATCATTCCATTCGGCTCATCATTGGTATTAAGGTAAGGGTCTTTCTTCCTCCACTTCCTTTCGTTTTTTTTCTCTTGAGTGGTTAAGCCGAAACTTCCTTCTTGACCTTTGCTGCTAGTGTCAGATCTGCTATTCCTGTTCAACTTTTCTCTGATCTAAGGTTAGTAGTGCTCTTCTGTTAGATCCGTGTGTCGTTCACTTGTTGACTCTATATTGGAAGTCAAAAATCTCACCCTATTCTTTTGTCTAAGGCCGGATCGAAAGAGTGTTGGCATACACTCTTATCATTCCTCTAGCTCCTAGTTTGGGAAGTGTGTTGGTAAGTAAGGTAAGGAGTTCTCTCCTTGGTTTCATTGCATTTTCTCTCTTTTCGTTTCACTCTGCTATAACTGAATCTTCAACCTTGGCTAGGCCAATTGTATCAAGGATCAAGCAATTCTCTTTGTTGGTTGTTAAACATTCGGAATACATGAAGTCGTGGTAAGAGCCAAAGCCCTTGTTAGACAACCACCATTTCTCGTTGTGGTACTTTACTGATCGAGACTTTCTCCATGGAGGCGGGTAATTGCCGGTCTAAGGGGGTATCGATAAGGGAGCCCAAGGGGAGTGGACACTTATCTTCTGCTCCCAAGTTCAAATGACGTAGGCTGTCAGTAATTCGGGATTTTTCGCCAGGTTGTGGAAGGGAGTCGACATCTTATCTGGATAAGCAAATCGTGGTTGTTGGCGCTAGTGAGGGTAAGTGTTAGTAATCGTACGGTTAGTTATGGATTACAGATCTCCAATCGTTTTTTATGTAAGCTAATTGTGGGATGTGTTAGTTTAGGTGAAGTCGAGCGGGAGTGTTTAGTTCTCCACGTAATCAGATGTGTAATCTCACCCCATTATTCATTTTGCAATATATTAATCCGTGTATTGGTTAAAGGCTGAAATACCCTTAATGGGTAAGTTCACGAGATATACCTAGCAGGTAAGTTTGAAAATAGCCAGGTGAGTAAATTTACGATTATACCCTTTCGGGTAGATTTGGCACGATGGTGTATTCTGTTTATCTGCTGTATTGGTACGTTCATGCATGCACTAAAATATTATGTCATGATATGTTGTATGGGATGGGATGATGATGATCGGGGAAGTGTAATTCGGTGGCTTTGCCACATATTCCGGTGGCTCTGCCACAATCTGTATAGTGGCTAAGCCACATGTATTCTGTATTCTGGTGGCTTCGCCACAAATTCTGTGATGAGTAGCGTGACTGTCATCGAGGTGTGTAGTGGATGGAGGGTTGATTGTAGAAATCCCTGGTGTGTTAATGGTAAGGGAGGTCTCAGTGGACTAATTATTAGGTTGGGTTGGGTTGCATTGCACGAATTATCTGTTTTACCATGATTAACAGGGCTAAGGCCTAGTTTGTTTCCGTATGGGTTTCGAGCCAATTTACTTCTGTATGGGCTAAGGCCCAATTTGATTCTGTGGGCTTAGGCCTAGTTTTGTCCGAATGGGGAATTATACACTGAGTTCTCGTAACTCACCCTTCTATTTTAATTTTGCAGGTAATCCCCAGCATTGAGGATTTGGAGCCGAGGTGGACTCAGAGGGGGCCATACATCGTTGCATTAGTAAATTCCGTTTTACTTTACTATAAATTTTATCTTAATTTGGGTTTATGTTTTGTAATAAGGCCTCTGGGATTTTATTTTGGTTTTAATTTTTAATTCGGTTATTATTTATTGTTTAATGTTCAAAACGGGGTTTTCCTAAAACATTGATAACTGTTTTTCCAAAATGTTAACGAACGTTTTGCAAACTATACTTGATAAAACTCTGGGTTCTCTTATACTCCAAAAAGTATTTTCAAAATATCACATCATCGTATTCTAGGTAACTCGATTTACTTATTAGACCAAGTTTTCAATAAAAGTGTCAAGAAAGTTTTACGTTATCCCTTACAAGAAATCATGAATTTTAACATAAAAAACTCAAGTCTTCAAGAAAGAATATGAAGTTTTCAACGAGAACACGATTTTAAGCAACCTATCTATGTGACATGCCGATACTGGTCGTAACATCTAGGTCGGATCTGGGTGTTACTGATTCTATCATCCGCCTTTAAAATGACCTTGGGGACCAAATTGAAACAGAGGAAAATTTTTAGGCTGAATTAAAATAGAATAGAACTTAAATTGAACTAAATTAAAATTAATAAAATTGCGAAAGGACCAAAGAGCAATTAGACCATCTAACAAAACACGCGGATCCTCCCTGCATCGGTCAACATGCGGATCTTGCCTCTTTAAATGACGCCTGCTTTTGGTCATTAATAGACCACACCGTAACGACGCCTTTCACTAGCCTATATAAGTAAAACTTTGTAAAAAAAATCATTTTGAAGCCATTTCGGAAAAATAAAATAGAGCTTAAAAAGCTCTCTCCTTCCACCTCCGACCATGGCTCGTTGATAGACCATCGTGACGCGCCGCACGCGCGCCACCACACACGGCGGTCGAAAGGTCAAAACTCAGTTTTTAGCACAAATCAAAAGGTAAACTCGTTCTCCTTTTTAATAATATACGTAAAAAATGCATGAATAAAAGCAATTGAAAATCAAAATCACCTTGGCACTTTGATTTTCTTTTTTTTTTTTTTTTTGTGTGTCTTGTATTATGTATTCCTTGTATATGTGTCTGTTTTACAGATTGCGTTAGAGTTTTTATAACCCAAAAACAAATCAAAAAATAAATACAGGACTCCTATTTTTGCTGCTCATCATCATTATACTTTGCTTTTTTCGTCGTTTTTCTTTCCATTTTAGGTGAACAATGAAAATGGGGCGGTGTGGAGCATTATCCACGCGCTGATTGCGGCGCAATCGAGGGGCCTCTTTTGGGAGCTGCGGCTCCTAGGAGTTCAGAAACCCTAGGCTTCTGATTTGCTTATTCACTTAGGCCACTCAGGCTTATTTTAGTTTGGGCTAGGTTTTAATGTTTTGGGTCTGAGGGTGTAATTGGGTATCAGGTATCCTTTTTTTTAGGCTGCCAATGGTCTGTAATAATAAAAATTGGACATTGGGTTTTTTATTTTGTTTTTGTTTGTTTGGGCCCAGGCACAAATGGGCTATTACAACCCAAGCCAAATATCTCCATTAAATCCAAGAAAAACACCATAGATTTCTCCATTGTCAAGCTTGTGGGTTTTTTTGGATTTTCGACCAAACACTCATTTTTTGTCGTCTAAATAGTTTTAAATGTTATTTAGTCTTTAAAACTAAGTTTTAGCCATTAAATCACATGTTTTGAATAAAACCGAAAATTGGGTCGTAAATGGTGAAATTTGAGATTTTGCATAAAAACGATATGTTAAAGTTTTTTCAATTAGTTTTAACATTATTAGAAGGTTTCTAAACTTACTTTGAAGTTTCGTTAAAAATTTCTTGTGTTTTAATGAATTTTCAGAAAATAGCCATAAAACATGTCAAAAAAGTCGATACCATGAATTCAATATTTTATTCTAGTTTAAAGGTTGGGAATTAGTCGTAGGTAAATTAGAAGAGAAACGGAATTGATTTTGGGCAAAAAGATTGAGCAATTGGTGAGTGTTTGAGCTAGTTTGAGTAGAGATAAAGGCAATATACATATTCATATCCTATATATATATATATACATGGTTTCGCAAATCTGAGACTTGAGCGTTTTGTTAACAAGCTACCGGAAGGAGCAAGCTTCACAATCCTATTAGATTCGTGCCACATGGTGGTCTCATTGAAAAAAGAAAGAACAATTTGGTGGTGAGCATATGACGACACCAAGAATCCTAACCCGCCTAAACCGTCTAAGGTTAAGGCTAAGAGTCTTCCTTTGATATCATACATGGTGCGATAGATACAAAGGCGGGCCTCCTACACGACATTTAATAAATATTGGCCAAAAGATTTTCGAATCTTCGGAAAGATGTGAGTCCGAAATTCCATCCTCACTACGTAGATGGGTTAAGGATGTTGGATCCATCAAGAAGGATAATGGAATTTTATTAAGTGGGTGTGAATCCAATGAGACATCATATGACCTGATTTTGGGGAATAGAGCCTTTGGGGCATTCATTGATGCAGTGGTTAACGTACTCAATCAGCGCATAGGTGTTAGAATAAGCAACATACAACTAATGGTTGAGGCTGCCAAGATTTTGAAGGACAATGGATTCGATCAGAACCCTTGCCTTTAGTGCAGTGATAAGAATACAAATGCAACTTTCTTGAGTGTCTTTGCTTAAATTTCTGTTCAAAATGCTAGTGCTCAGGCTGTCAGTGTCATCAATAAAGATGTGCTATGTTTTGCACTACTACTAGATAGCCTGTAGACTCATATCTACCTACCCCTGTTTTTGTATGCATCTCCTTATATAGTGTGCGTTTGTTATGTGTGAAATTCTAGTGTATTGGTAAGCAAGGTCTTCAAGCTTATGCCACTAGTATATATGTAACATCCTAAAATTTAGTATCAGTATGTTGTTTTCTTTTGTTGGCGCTTAGTAGTGCAATAATTTTTATTTGTGTAGTTAAATGGTATCATGAGGGCTTGGGATTAATATTGGACTTAGAATAATTTTTAGTAAATTGTACTTTATTGGAGGGAGCTTGTAACCTTAATGCTTAAGGTAAATTAAGTGATTAAACTAGCATAAGTTGAGCTAGTAGTAAAGTGGAGTTGGTGCCATAAGTGTTCCTAGAGGAAGGAGTTGAATCCTTGATGAGCATGTGAATTTTGTTTATTTTTGTTTTTCTATTTTCATAGTGTCGTTATGGATAAGATCTTGGATGAGTTGGATTTCAAATATTATGGCAAGAAGGCTAAAGGAAAAGGTAAGTAAAAACTTAAGGAAAAGAATATTATAAAAAGGCATTAAGGGTGGACACAATGTTGAATGTAAGGTGAATGTTTTGGAAAGTTTTGTATGGCAAAACTTTGACTTTGTGTCCATGTTCTTGGATGGTTTTTGGGGCTAGGGGGTGGCCGAAATTTTGAAGGCATTTGGATGAATTAGGAGCTAGTTGTGCACATCTTTCTTTTAGTCATTTTGTGTTCTCTCAAAGCTTTTCTCTCTAATTTTCCTCCTCTTAGCCGAATGTATTTTGGACAAAAGGTAAACCCTTTTCTTTTCTTTTAGTCATTTGAGTTTTGACCATTTCGATTTTGAGTTGTTCTTTCTCCCCAAATTATTTTTTCTTTCTCTCCTCTTTGTGACCGAAAATACCAAAACATCAAAGACCATTTCTTCTCTTTTTCCCTGATTGCCGAATGTACATTAACCCAAAGTTCTTCTTTGAATCATCTTCTATCCTTGAAAACCGAAATCCAAACCTTCATTTCTATTCTGTTTTCTTTTTTACTTCTCTTAAAAGACTCTTAAACATCATTCTCTCCCTAATTCTTCACCATGGCTGAATGTTGATGGTAAAATCTTTAGCCTAATCTTTCTCTCCATTTATAATCTTTTCTCTTTCTAACAAATCCTTCTTTCTCTGTAGTGATATAGTGGAGTGCCGATTATTTCTACATCTATTAGTCGACCTTAGCCATTGACTGTTTGTGGTTCTTCAACGATTTATGAACCGTCAATCGGGGAAATTCGAAAGATAATTGTTGTTCGAAATTTTGAGGGTAAAGATCTAGATCGTTTATCCTGACATAGATTTATATTTAGTATCAGTGTTCTAATCGAGTGTGATATGCATTTAGGTATCGACGAGCGGGAAAGTATAGTTCTCACCGTAATCAGGTGTGTAATTTCACACTTATCTCATGGGTTAGATATTGTACCGTAAGTAATAGAATAAAAATCGTAAAGTTGGTAAAATTGGAAAATACGGTATATTAACACTTTTTGTAAATGCATGAAATCGGTATTAAAGTTGTGGAAATTACGGATTTGCCCTTAATGGGCTATTATATTAAACAATGATATTTGGGGCCATATGAATTATTTTGATAAATTGGCGAAGTGTGAAATTTGTGAAAAGGGTCTCATGTGATTAATGGGCCAAATTTGCTAGATCGATTAATGGGCCAAATTTGCTAGATCGATTAATGGGCCAAATTTGCTAGATCGCTTAATGGGCCAACTTGTATTATGGGCTTTATGATGAAATCATTATATGAATATTGTTATGCATACATGATTGCATGGGTTGGGATAAAATTAAAGAGAAGTGTTGGTGGCCCGGCCACAATCTAGTTTGGATGGCTCTGCCATAATCTAGTTCGGATGGCTCTGCCATAATCTAGTTCGGATGGCTCTACCATAGCCTAGTTCGATGGCCTTATCACAATCTAGTTCGGTGGCTCTGCCACAAACATTTTAAATGGCTTTATGCCTGCTATTGGTGTGTTGGCGGGGTGGGTTGACTTGATCCCCACAGGTGTGCTGGTTGGTACGGATGGTGTGTAGCGGATGGAAATTTAGGCTTGGTTGGGAATTTCATATCACATGCATTTTAAATTTGATATATATATATATATATATATTGTACATTTGTAAATGGGCTCAAGCCCAATTATATGCTTAAATGGTTTTGGCCTAGTGGACACGGTAAGTGGGTTACACATTGAGTTCTAAGTAACTCACCCCGTTTCTCTTACCCTTCTCAGGTAATGATAATTGATGGAGGCTTGGGCCGGGGCTGACTTCGTGTGGAGGCCATACTACGAATGATGGGTTATATATAAACTTTGAACTTCTTTTAAGTATTTCTATTTAAGTATTATTTCAGTTGCAATGTAATAAGGCCTCTAGTATTATTTTCATGGATTTTTATTTCCTGGATCGATTTTAATATGTTTTAGATACTTAAAAGGGACTGTTTTAATTTCTATAAATGTTTTTCTTAAACTTGCGTATAAAAAGGGGTTTTTCTTAAATATCATCAACTCATAAAATTTCTGTGAAAACTCTTTTATGAAATTATTTTAACCAATTATTTCTCCGAAAATCAAATTATAAACCCTTACGTTTTAAAATCATGGATTTCAAATTAACCTCGATTTTTGATAAACTCCATCCCCAAAATTATTTTGAAGATTTGTTTTCTTTAAATCATTGATGACTAGATGTAAGTTCGATTTGTGTAGCATGCCAAATCTGGACTTAACGCATAGTCCGGGTTTGGGGTGTTACATTTTATGATATTAGAGCCAGTTTTAAAACTCAGCTGTGTTTGGGTTCAACAACAATTTTTGTTTTAAAAACTGTTTAAATTTCTAGACTTTATGTTTTAAAGGTAGTATGGCACCACGAGCATCCAGCACGAAGTCAAGTAAGTATTTGTATACTGAATGATTATTATTGTGATATGATCATAGGAACACTCTAGAACTTCTAGTTTTAGGTGTTGAAAATAGTAGAGATCGAGACTATAGGATAGATTGCGAAAACAACTCTATCTCTTATAATTCATAAAATATCTTTATTAAACACTGAAATAATATTTTGATTCATAAAACTTGAAATCAGATTAAACCGAATTAGTCATTATGAGCACTAGAGGACGTGGACGTGGACGCGGTAGACGTGGTCGTGGTAGAGGATGAGGTGCTAGGGGTGCAACTGAAGCGCCGGGTCATATGCCAGAAATGAATGTACCTGCGTCACCTGGGAGTGAGACTGGATCACATGACCATACGAGAGGGGACAATGCTTTGACTCAAGCAATGTTGCGAGTCCTAGAAAAGGTTGCTGGGACTAAAACTGGTCCAACAGTTCGTGGATCAATATCGGAACGACTTAAATCAAGTGGTGCTGAGGTTTTTAGAGGTGCCTTCGGCGTAGCTCCGAATGTTGCGAAATATTGGCTTGAGGCAGTGGAGCGAATCATGGACTATTTGGAGTGCACCACCGAGCAGAAGCTAAGAGGAGCCGTGTCCTTGTAGAGGGACGAGGCGTATCAATGGTGGCTTACTGTTTGAGAAGGCACCGAGGCTGCATTGGTTACTTGGGATTTCTTCAAAGCTACTTTTCAAGGGAAGTATGTTGGGAAAAGTTATGTAGATGCCCGGAGGAAGGAATTCCTGAATTTGGTTCAAGGAAATAAGACAGTGGCAGCTTATGAGGCAAAATTTCTTCACTTGAGCTGTTATGCTCGCACAATACTGCCGACTGATCATGAGCGCTGTGTACGCTTTGAAGATGAGCTGAATGATGAGTTGTGGGTACTGATAGCCCCACAACAAGTACGGACTTTTTCCTCGCTTGTGGAGAAAGCCAAGATAGCCGAGGAGGCTAAGAACTCAAAACGCCAGAACCTGGAAAGAGTTAGAGGCAAGAGGGACTTTAAGTACTCGGGTTCTTCTAAAAAGTTCCAGAAGAGGCCTCAAAATGATGAGCCAGCTCAAGTTAGAGCACCTATGACTACCAATCAGAGTCAAGACTGTGCTGACTGTGGGAAGTGACACCTCGGGGAATGCTAGAGAAAGACTGGTGCCTGCTATAAATGTGGTTCCAAGGATCATCAGTATAAGAATTGCCCTCGACGGACTGATACGACTCAAGAAGCTCGTAACCCTGATGCTCAGCCAGTTAGAGGCACTCAGCAGCCACCGAGAAGCCGTGGATCAAGTCGTGGTGGTAATGGTGTTGGACGTGGTCAAGGTGCACCAGGTCACGGTAATAGCTTTAGAGGTAACGCGGAGGCAAGAAAGTCAGGGTTGGTCTATGCGATCAGGCGTCGGGAAGATGGCGATGCACCTTATGTGATAACTGGTACGTTCTTCATCTTTGATGTACATGTTACTATTTTGATAGATATCGAGTCTACCTACTCGTATGTTGCTTGTGCCATATCTAGAAACCTGAATATTAGATCTGAGATTACCGATAGAGAGATAACGGTAATTAGTCCTTTAGGACAGTCTGTAATTGTAAATAAACTGTTTAGAGACGTGCTTTTAGAAATCTAAAGAGAAATATTTTTAGCGGACTTGATGGAATTGCCATTCAGTGAGTTCGATCTTATTCTGGGCATGGATTGGTTGGTGAAGCACTGGGTGCAATTGGATTGTGCTGAAAAGTGGATGTCAATAAGGACTGTGAATAATGAGGAGGTAGTAATGATAGGCGAGCGAAGGAACTTTTTGGCAAATGTGGTATCTGCATTAAAGGCAGATAAGTTGGTGTGGAAGGGGCATAGAGCGTTTCTAGCCTTCATCAGTGCTTTGGATGCCAAGGAATTATCAGTGGAAGATGTGAGAACGGTGAAGGAATTTTCAGATGTCTTTCCCGAAGAACTTCTTGGTCTACCTCCAGATCATGAAGTAGAGTTTGGCATTGAGCTTTTGCCCGGAACGGCTCCGGTGTCCATTGCCCCTTATAGAATGGCACCAAAGGAGTTAGCGGAGCTTAAAGCTTAAATTCAAGAATTGTTGGATTGGGGATTTATTCGACCGAGTGTGTCTCCATACGGAGCACCGATTTTGTTTGTCAAGAAGAAAAATGGGTCGATGCGTATGTGCATTGATTATAGGTAGTTGAATAAATTGACGATCAAGAATAGGTATCCTTTGCCGAGAATCGATGACCTGTTTGATCAATTGAGGGGAGCTTCAGTTTTCTCCAAGATTGATTTGAGGTCGGGTTATCATCAACTCAAGGTTAGAGAGGCAGATATTCATAAGACTGTATTTCGGACTCGTTATGGTCATTATGAGTTTTTGGTGATGCCGTTTGGTTTGACCAATTCACCAGCTGCATTTATGGACATGATGAACCGAGTCTTTCAACCCTATCTACACCAGTTCGTAGTGGTGTTCATAGATGATATCTTGGTATATTCGAGGAATGAAGAAGAGCATGACTTACATTTGCGCATTGTGTTGCAAATTTTGCGAGATAAGCAACTTTATGCCAAATTCAGTAAATGCGAATTTTGGTTGAAGGAAGTGACTTTCTTGGGTCATGTGGTGTCAGCCGAAGGAAAAAGAGTTGATCTTCGGAAGGTAGAGGCTGTGTTGGATTGGAAACCATTGAGGTCAGTGGCTGAGATTCAGAGTTTCTTGGGTTTGGATGGTTACTATAGACGCTTTGTTGAGGGGTTTTCATTGATTACTGCACCCCTAACTAAGCTATTGCGAAAGGGAGTACCGTATGTGTGGACTGATAAACAACAAGAAAATTTTGAGAAACTGAAGAAGATTTTGACGGAAGCGCCAGTACTGATTCAACCTGAGGCTAGAAAAGAGTTTATCGTTTACTGTGATGCGTCACACACGGGTTTAGGATGTGTGTTGATGAAAGGAGGAAAAGTGGTGGCTTATGCTTCTCGTTAGTTAAGGCCGCACGAAGTTAACTATCCTACTCATGACATGGAGTTGGCTACGGTAGTGTTTGCTTTAAAGATTTGGAGGCACTATCTCTATAGTGAGAAGTCAATCATTTATAAGGACAATAAGAGTCTTAAGTACCTTCTTACCCAAAAGGAGTTGAACTTGAGACAATGGAGATGGGTGGAGTTGTTAAAGGATTATGACTTCTCAATCGAGTACCATCCTAGAAAGGCTAACGTTGTGGCAGACGCGTTGAGTCGTAAGGTGGTATCAGAGTTAAGAGCAATGTTTACTCATCTCAGTTTGTATGAGGATGGCAGTCTGCTAGCGGAACTTCAGGTGAAGCCATTGGGGTTAGAACGAGATCAAGGAAAAGCGATTATCGATGAAAAATTGGGTCCTTTAATGCAACAAGTTGAAAGTGGTATAATAGGGACTTTGATTGAACAAGGATGGTGTCTTTGTGTTTTCGTGGAAGAGTTTGTATGCCCATGGATTCGGATTTGAGACAAATGATTACGAGAGAGGCGCATAGTAGCCCTTATACTATGCACCCCAGAGGAAATAAGATGTATCGAGACCTCCGTGAACAGTATTGGTGGCCAGGGTTAAAGCGGGAAGTAACAGATTATGTAAGTAAGTGTTTGACTAGTCAGCAAGTGAAGGCGGAACATCAATTGCCGTCAGGCTTATTGCAACCGGAAAAGATTCCTCTATGGAAATGGGAGCGGATAATAATGGATTTCGTTAGCGGGTTACCTTTAACACCTGCTAAGAAAGATTTTGTTTGGGTGGTAGTAGATTGATTGACGAAGACTGCTTATTTTCTACCAGTTCGTACGGATTACTCGCTACAGAAGTTGGCTAAGCTATATGTATATGAGATCGTGAGGTTGTATAGGGTACCAGTGTCTATCATATCGGATAGGGATCCTAGGTTTACATCACGGTTTTGGAAAGCTTTACATGAGGCTTTGGGAACAAAGTTAAACTTCAGTACGACTTTTCATCCTCAGTCAGATGGTCAGTCAGAAAGAGTAATTCAGATTTTGGAAGACATGTTAAAAGGTTGCGTGATTGACTTCAGAGGTAGTTGGAAGGATTTCCCACCGCTGGCGAGTTCACAGATAATAACGATTACCAATCCAGTATCCAAATGGCGCCTTATGAAGCATTATACGATCGTAGGTGTCGTACCCCTATTTGTTGGACTGAATTGGGGGAACGGTAGTTGTTGGGTCTGAATTGATATCCGAGACGTAAGAAAAGGTAAAGGTGATTCGAGCACGATTAAAGGAAGCTTGGATAGACAAAAGTCGTACGCGGATCTGAAGCGTAAGGATATCGAGTTTGCGGTGGGAGATCAGGTCTTTCTAAAAGTCTTACCTTGGAAGAAGATTTTCATATTTGAAAGGAAGGGCAAGTTGAGCCCTAGGTTCATTGGACTGTACCGTGTGTTGAAGCGTGTCGGATCAGTGGCCTATCAGCTTGAATTACCTTCGGAGTTGAGTCAGATTCATAATGTTTTCCATGTCTCTATGTTAATGCGTTACCGATCAGATTCGTCTCATATAGTGCCAGTAGAGGAGGTTGATCTAAGGCCGGATTTGTCTTTCAAGGAGGAACCAGTGGAAATCTTAGGCTGTGATGTTAAGGTGCTAAGAAAGAAGACCGTGCCGTTGGTCAAAGTTCGATGGCGTAATCACGGTATGGAGGAAGCTACGTGGGAGCCTGAGGATGCAATTCGGCAATAATATCCTCACCTCTTCTAATCAGGTAAATTTCGAGGACGAAATTTTCTTTAAGGGGGTAGATTTGTAACATCCTAAAATTTAGTATCAGTATGTTGTTTTCTTTTGTTGGCGCTTAGTAGTGCAATAATTTTTATTTGTGTGGTTAAATGGTATCATGAGGGCTTGGGATTAATATTGGACTTAGAATAATTTTTAGTAAATTGTACTTTATTGGAGAGGAGCTTGTAACCTTAATGATTAAGGTAAATTAAGTGATTAAACTAGCATAATTTGAGCTAGTAGTAAAGTGGAGTTGGCGCCATAAGTGTTCCTAGAGGGAGGAGTTCGAATTCTTGATAAGCATGTGAATTTTGTTTATTTTTGTTTTTCCATTTTCATAGTGTCGGTTATGGATAAGATCTTGGATGAGTTGGATTTCAAATATTATGGCAAGAAGACTAAAGGAAAAAGGTAAGTAAAAACTTAAGGAAAAGAATCTTATAAAAAAGGCATTAAGGGTGGACACAAGGCTTAATGTAAGGTGAATGTTTTGGAAAGTTTGTGTGGCAAAAACTTTGACTTTGTGTCCATGTTCTTGGACGGTTTTTGGGGCTAGGGGTGGCCGAAATTTTGAAGGCATTTGGATGAATTAGGAGCTAGTTGTGCACATCTTTCTTTTAGTCATTCTGTGTTCTCTCAAAGCTTTTCTCTCTAATTTTCCTCCTCTTAGCCGAATGTGTTTTGGACAAAAGGTAAACCATTTTCTTTTCTTTTGGTCATTCGAGTTTTGACCATTTCGGTTTTGAGTTGTTCTTTTTCCCCAAATTATTTCTTCTTTCTCTCCTCTTTGTGACCGAAAATACCAAAACATCAAAGACCATTTCTTCTCTTTTTCCCTCATTTCCGAATGTACATTGACCCAAAGTTCTTCTTTGAATCATCTCTATCCTTGAGAACCAAATCCAAACCTTCATTTCTATTCTCTTTCTTCTTTACTTTTAAAAGACTCTCAAACATCATTCTCTCCTAATTCTTCACCATGGTGAATGTTGATGGCAAAATCTTTAAGTGAATCTTTCTCCATTTATAATCTTTTCTCTTTCTAACAAATCCTTCTTTCTTTGTAGTGATATAGCGGAGTGCCGATTATTTCTACATCGATTAGTCGACCTTAGCCATAATAAGATCGTGTGGAAAGGAAGTTCATTGTTCAAGGTGAGGAATCAATTTCAAAAAGGGGTTTTATATTATTCTTTTAATTGATTAAGGATTGTTTTGATTAATCGATTCTGTCATAGGGGCTTTATTAATTGACTTTCACTGTTTGAACGAAAGAATCCTGTGGTAAGCTTATTTCGCCTTTAAAATCAATTGGTTGTAATAAGGGAATATTAGTTGGACTAACATTTATTTGTCAATGGAGGCAATCAATATAGGGTCGAAAAGGGTTGTTAATAGCATTTGGAAGAGGGGTGGTTCCGCTATTCTCTCTAAATTTAAGTGAAGGGCTGTTTCGAGAATTTGAGACTTTCCATCGGGTTGTGGACCCTCATCTGAGGAGAATCGATTATTCGAAGTCGTACGTACTCTAGAGCCATTGACTGTTCGTGGTTCTTCAACGGTTTATGAACCGTCAATCGGGGAAAATTGAAAGATAATTGTTGTTCAAAATTTCGAGGGTAAAGATCTAGATCGTTTATCTTGACATAGATTTATATTTAGTATCAGTGTTCTAATCGAGTGTGATACGTATTTAGGTATCAACGCGCGGAAAAGTATAGTTCTCACCGTAATCAGGTGTGTAATTTCAAACTTATCTCATGGGTTAGATATTGTACCGTAAGTAATAGAATAAAAATTGTAAAGTTGGTAAAATTGAAAAATACGGTATATTAACACTTTTTGTAAATGCATGAAATCGGTATTAAAGTTGTGGAAATTACGGATTTGCCCTTAATGGGCTATTATATTAAACAGTGATATTTGGGGCCATATGAATTATTTTGATAAATTGGCCAAGTATGAAATTTGTGAAAAGGGCATCATGTGATTAATGGGCCAAATTTGCTAGATCGATTAATGGGCCAAATTTGCTAAATCGATTAATGGGCTAAATTTGCTAGATTGCTTAATGGGCCAACTTGTATTATGGGCTTTATGATGAAATCATTATTTGAATACTGTTATGCATACATGATTGCATGGGTTGGGATAAAATTGAAGAGAAGTGCTGGTGTCTCTACCACAATCTAGTTCGGATGGCTCTGACATAATCTAGTTCGGATGGCTCTGCCATAATCTAGTTCGGATGGCTCTGCCATAATCTAGTTCGGTGACTCTGTCACAATCTAGTTCGGTGGCTCTGCCACAAACATTTTAAATGGCTTTATGACTGCGATTGGTGTGTTGGCGGGGTGGGTTGACTTGATCCCCACAGTGTGTCTTTGGTTGCACGGGTGGTGTGTAGCGGATGGAAATTTAGGCTTGGTTGGGAATTTCATATCACATGCATTTTATATTTGATATATATATATATTGTACATTTGTAAATGGGCTCAAGCCCAATTATATGCTTAAATGGTTTTGGCCCAGTTGACACGGTAAGTGGGTTACACAATGAGTTCTAAGTAACTCACCCCGTTTCTCTTACCCTTCCCATGTAATGATAATTGATGGAGGCTTGGTTGGGATGACTTCGTGTGGAGGCCATACTATGAATGATGGGTTATATATAAACTTTGAACTTCTTTTAAGTATTTCTATTTAAGTATTATTTCGCTTGCAATGTAATAAGGCCTCGTATTATTTTCATGGATTTTTATTTCGTGACTCGTAAAATTTTGGTGAAAACTCTTTTATGAAATTATTTTAACCAATTATTTCTCTAAAAATCAAATTATAAACCCTTACGTTTTAAAATCATGGATTTCAAATTAATCTCGATTTTTTATAAACTCCATCCCCAAAATCGTTTTGAAGATTTGTTTTCTTTAAATCATTGATGACTAGATGTAAGTTCGATTTGTGTGGCATGCCAAATCTGGACTTAACGCATAGGCCGGGTTTGGGGTGTTACAATATGTCTATTTATTCATGCCTGTTTGTAATGTTCATCATGATATAATGTGGTATAAATAAATAAACAAATAAAACATTTTATTGTCTTATTTAGATTTTTTTAATTTTATAACAAGTTAGATTAACAGAGGTTCCGGATTGTTATAACCAAGGGGGCAGGCCATTAGAAAAATGGAGTGGAGAAACTCAAGGTGTTCAACAATCTTCATCAATAACCTTCCAAATAGCATGCATTGTGAGAGTGATTTCATGGTTAAACAGGCTTGACTATACCTTATACTACTTGTGGTAAATATGACACGTTTCAATCCAAGATCTTCATCTTGAAAGAGATTCTTCCTAGTCTGAGACAGAGGATATATGTGGATTTAACATCGATCACTCGAACCAATGAACAAGGTGTCCATAATGGATTCCTCATGTGAGGAGGTTTGGAGTGTAGGGTACCAAAAGTTCAAGTCATCATGCATTGATTGAAAATGTCTTCATTGATCCCATTCAACGCTTTTCCATAATTTTCAACAATTTTAATATTTTTATTTATAAAATGTGTTTTATTTCATTACTTCAAATCGTATTTAATATTTTATTTACATTAGTTAGGTGTATAAAGAAATATATTTATAAATGCTATTAAATACATAAATTTAAATGATATAATTAGTTTTATACATTAAAAGGGAGGATCTGCTTACACCAAAGGTGAAACTAAAGTAATTTTATATGCTTTCATATATTTTTGTATGATTATTAATTTAACAATTTAACCATTGAAATTATTGATATTATTGCACTTTTCATACATTTAAATTTTCAAATTGATTCGATATTTCTATCATATCGATCTAAAATATTATATATATTAACATTTATTAAACGATTAAAAGTATTAAAAATTTTAATTTATGTTAAAGATATGCATGATTTATATAAATGAAATATTAAATATGACGCTTTTATCAAGAAATATTACTCGTATAAAAACATATGGAAGGGTTTAAACTACTTTAGTTTAATGTCCATAATGTTCATTTTGCATTTTTACCATAAATCTATAACTATCTTACGATCATTGTTGTGTTTGAATCCCAACACACGCCTCACAACCGATTTTAATCTTATCACTATAGTAACTACTCCTACCGCTATAGTAATTAATGTCAATCATCACTGCAATTTACGTCGCTAGAATTAATCTCGTCGCCAGAAGTAGTGACCAGAGCAAATGGGGATGAGAGATTTGCTTACACAAGTGTGAAACTAAAGTAATTTTATACGCTTTAGTATAAAATTTGTTTTATTTCATTACTTCAAATCGTATTTAATGTTTTATTTACATTAGTTATGCGAAAAATATAACGTCGGTAGTGACAAATATAGGACAAAGAAAAGAGAAATAAAAATCAAGAACACACAAATTTTACGTGGAAAACCCTTTCGGGAAAAAAACCACGAACAGAAGAGAAGAAAATTCACTATGTCGAATTTGAATCCATCACAAGAGGAATAGACTATGTCTATTTATAGGCTTGTAAAGCCATATTCTAATATGAGTGTAGTAAGATTGAAACTCCTTATTCTAATCAATATCAAATAGATGGAGTTTAATAAGGTTTAAAACCTTATTTAAAATAAAATAAAAGAAGTGTAGTTCTATAAGGATTCTTCTTTTATTTTATTTTACCATTGTATTTTATTAAAATAAGGATTCGGGTCACTTAATTCTAACAATCTCCACCTTGACACGAATTCTCAATGAACAAGTTCTTCATTGCGAACTCTCAACGAACAAGTTCTTTACCTCTTCCATAAAACCCCTTAAGGGTTTAACTTCAACAATGAACACCAACCAAGTCTAAGCAATGCTCAAACTTTTTTATAGGAACAGACTTAGTCATCGTACCTGCAGGATTTTCATGAGTACTAATTTTGCTCACAACAATATCACCACGAGCAATAATATCACGAACAAAATGATACCGAACATCAATGTGTTTTCTTTTCTCATGAAACATTTGATCTTTTGTAAGGAAGATGACACTCTGACTATCACAAAATACTGTGCTGATTTGAAGGTCTTCATTGATCTCACTAAAGAGTCCCTTCAACCAAATAGCTTCTTTACAAGCCTCAGTAATCGCCATGTACTCAGCTTCAGTGGTGGACAAAGCGACTGTAGTTTGCAAAGTAGCTTTCCAACTGATTGCACAACCTCCGATTATAAAGACATAACCAGTGAGTGATCTTCTTCTATCAAGGTCTCCGGAAAAATCAGCATCAACATACCCAATGACTCCATCTCTAGTTCTTCCAAACTGTTAACAAACATCAGTAGTACCTCGTAAGTATCTTAAAACCCACTGAACTACTTTCCAATGTTCTTTACTGGGATTCGACATGTATCTGCTAACCGCACTGACTGCATATGATAAATCTGGACGTGAACAAACCATAGCATACATGAGAGATCCCACTGCACTAGAGAATGGAACATGTGACGTGTACTCAATCTTATCATCTGATTGTGGAGACAAAGCTGATGAAGGTCTGAAATGGGCTGCTAAAGGAGTACTAACAGGCTTAGCACTCTGCATATTGAACTTGCAAAGAACTTTCTCAATGTACCCCTTTTGACTTAGGTACAATTTACTTGCTTTTCTATCTTTGAGAATCTCCATACCAAGTATCTTCTTTGCTGGTCCCAAATCTTTCATCTCAAATTCTTCACTTAGTTGGGCTTTGACCTTTCTTATCTCTCCTTTATCTTTTGCTGCTATCAACATGTCATCAACATAAAGAAGTAGATACACAAAAGAACCATCACCGTTTTTCTTAAAGTAAACACAACTGTTAAAACTACTTCTTTTAAAATTAGGAGAAGTCATAAAGAATCAAACCTCTTGTACCACTATCTTGGTGACTGTTTCAAACCGTAAAGGGACTTTTTCAGCAAGCAAACATAGTCCTCTTTTTCTGAGACTGTAAAACCCTGTGGTTGTTGCATGTAAATATCTTCCTCTAGTGCTCCATGCAAAAATACAGTTTTTATATCTAACTGCTCAAGCTCCAAATCATGCATGGCCACAATACCAAGCAAAGCTCAAATTGAACTGTGCTTCACAACTGGGGAGAACACATCTGTGAAGTCCACTCCGAGAATTTGACTGTAACCCTTTGTAACAAGCCTTGCTTTATATCTGGGTTCTTCAACTTTTGAAGTATCTTCTTTCTTTTTAAACTCTCATTTACAGCGAACAACCTTTTTACCTTTAGGAAGTTTCACACGATCCCATGTTCTGTTTTTGTGGAGTGATTCCATCTCCTCTTACATAGCAAAATCCACTTTTCTGAGTCTTTATAGCTAACGGCCTCAGAATAATTAGACGGATCTTGGTTTGCATCTATATCTTCAGCCACATTAAAGCATAAGAAACTAGATCAGCCTCGGCATACTTCTTTGGAGGTTTAATTTCTTTTCTAGTTATGTTTTTGGGGATAGAGTATTGTGGTGAAGAGGCAACTTTATTCTCAATTTTTGTAATTGCTTGAGGAGTCGACTCTGTATTAATCTGATGCTCTACCTGCTTTTAATTTTCTTTATTGAAAGAGTCTTTAAGAGATAAGTTAGGTAGCATAGCATTTTCATCAAAAACAACATCTTTGCTAATCACAACTTTTCTATTTTCAGGACACCATAACTTATACCCTTTTACACCAGCTTTATAACCAAGAAAAACACATTTAATGGATCTCGGTTCCAATTTTCCATTATCAGCAGGAGCATACGCAGGACACCCAAAGATCTTTAAATCAGAATAATTAGCAAGATTACTAGACCATACCTCTTGTGGAATCTTTTTCTCAATGGCAATGGATAAAGATCGGTTGATTAAAAACATGCATTGGAGGCAGCTTCAGCCCGAAACAACTTTTGTAAGTTGGCATTTGACAACATACATCGAACCTTCTCCATGATCGTTCTGTTCATTCGTTCTGTAACGCCGTTTTCCTATGGAGTATGACGAACTGTCAAGTGTCTCACGATCCCTTCTAACTTGCACAATTTATTAAACTTATCAGAACAAAACTTTAAGCCATTATCTGTGCGGAGGTATTTTATTTGTTTTCCCATCTATTTTTCAATCATAGTTTTCCAAGACTTAAATGCGAAAAACACATCGCTTTTCTGCTTCAGGAAGAATACCCAAACTTTTCTGGAAAAATCATCAATAAAAGTTAGCATATAATTAGCTCCACCTCTCGAAGGCACTCTTGATGGCCCCCACATATTAGAATGAATATACTCCAACATTCCCTTCGTGTTATGGATTCCCCTGGTTAATCGAACTCTCTTTTGCTTCCCAAAAACGCAGTGCTCACAAAACTTTAGTTTGCAAATTTCTTGCCCATCAAGAAGTCCTCTTTTGCTCAATTCTGCCATGTCATTCTCACTCATATGCCCTAGGTGTATATGCCAATGTTTAGTAATATCATCATCTGACAAGGAAGAGGAAGCAACAGCTGCATCACCAATAACAGTAGAACCCTACAAAATAAATAGCTTGGCAATCTTTCTCTGCCCTAGTCATGATAAATCGTAAAAGTAACATATTTTAGGCCCACATTTAGCTTGCTTTTGGATGAAATATCCCTTATTTTATGCCAATTGGTGCTCTTAATACTTTGTTTTGATGTTTTATACCCAGGAGAGCATCAGAGGATGAAAAGAATGAAAAATAGGCCTAAAATGGAGTAAAATGGCCATATTACGAAATCCATACAGCCTGGTCCCAAGACCACACGGTCGTGCCTCCTTATGATCTCGAACACGACCTGTCCATGATTCACATGGGTGTGTGCCATAGCTGTGTCCCTGCCGCGGGAAAGAGGAATTTCACTCAGATTTGGATGCTTAGAGGCAAAGAAACATATTCCTAAGTCTACTTAAATACCCTAGGAGGAATTCTACTTAAATTAGGATACTTAGGGGCCAAGTAAAGCATCTCAAAGCCTATATAAACACCTAAGGTAGCAACTTAGAAAGGGGGAGACCTAGGACTTTTGTCAGGGGGCGTCTTACTAGGCCAAAGAGGGCAAATTTGTAGGGATTTACTCAAAGATAGCCACTTGATTCTCTCAAGAAGCCGACTTCATACTCAAGACGGATGATCTCTCCTTCAATTCCTTCAGGGACTTTTAGGGATTTCTTATGTTTTGTTTTATCTTTTCTTCTTAGATGTTTTCTTTTATTGTTATGAACTAAGCCCTCAGATACCTGAGGGGGATGAAACCTTAGATGAATCTTATTATCGTTTGCTAAACTATATGATAAATATTTGACTTGTTCTTAATTATGTGTTCTTAATTCTTGTGTTGATATTCTGGGATATTAATTCAAGTATGATGTGCTTAGGTAGAGGAGAAAAAGTCCTTGCCTAAGAGTAGATCTAGCATAGTTAAGCAGAGTTGATCGCGCGTTTAGAGATAGGGTGACGAGATTTTACCAGATTAGGGTGAAACCTAATATGGGAGTCCATAGATCGAGTTAATGCAATTCTAGGGGTTTTAATTAGAAAGAGATTTCAGTTAATTAACCTAGCATTAGACGTTATTCGCCTCGAGAGAGGGTCTAATATACATTATGGAATCTTACGGATCAAGTCAAGTGAATAAATAATCTGGTTCAGCGTTAGATAACAAGTGATGTTTAGGTGGATTCTTCCCTTGGGTTTTGTCTTAATCAATTGGTTTTTCTCATAAGTATTTTCCCCAAATTCCATTCTTTTTTGTCTTAGAGTCTTTTGATTAGTAATTAGTTAATTTAGATTAAACAACAAATTCCCTTTATTTTGGGCTAGATAATAAAAAGAGAGTTATTATTAGTACTTTTAGTTCCTTTGGGTTCGACACTCCGGTCTTGCCTTAGCTATACTACTGTTCGATAGGTGCGCTTGCCTCAAATCGTTGTCATAGTTAGTTTTGTAACATCCTAAATAGGGCCTATGCATTTTCAGTTTAATTGTATGAAATGACAAGTTTAAGCATTGAGAATAAATCTTCGATATTTTTGGAAACCTGGAAATGCATGAAAATGGAAACCTGAACATTTTGGAAACCTGAACATTTTGGAAACCTAAACATTTTGGAAACCTGAACATTTTGGAAACCTAAACATTTTGTAAACTTGAACATTTTGGAAACCTAAACATTTTGGAAACCTGAACATTTTGGAAACTTGAAGATGTCAGAAAAATGGTAAGTTACAGAGCCGATCGAAAATTTAAGGAAACTTAGAAATAATGCCGGAATGACAAATTTTAAAGTTCAAAATAGGAAATAAGGGCAAGAGGGCCTTAAAAGTAAAAGTTGGTGAAATTTGACACACCATCGGGCTTAGAAAAGTGGCCTGAAGGTGTCACTTAAGGCTTATGGAAATGGCGCCATGTGTAAGAGAAATGGGCCTGAGTTCGAGTCACTTGGGAAGCAAATAATGAAGGCTTTATTTTGCTTCCAAGACTAAAGGGTGGATGGCACCTATTTGCTAAAAAGGGAAGAGTTTTATTTCTATTAAAACTTGACAAATTAAAGTGATAAATAAGGGATTTTTAATTGAAGAGATAAAGGGTGGATTAAACATTTTTAATTTAATTAGGTGATAATTAAAGGAGATAATATTATCACTTGTGGGGAGTAGTGGCCAAGTCATGGACTCTTGGTCTAGCAATTTCAGTTAAAGGAGGAGAATTGAGGCTATTCTCTCATCCTTTCAAAGACTTGCCGAAAATCCCATAGCAAAACTCCCTCTCTGCCGAAATTTTCTTTAAGAAAAATTCATCTTCTTTTCTTCTATTTTCTTCTCCGCTTTCTTGTCAAAGCCGAATCTTTGTTGATTCTAAGTAAGGAAGCAATCAACTACAACATCAAAAGGGTAAGATTCATGGTCAATCAATTTCTATTCCTTTCTTTTACCAAAAATTCGGGTACTAATCCTATTAGCAAATCTTGGCCGAATCTACAAGGGGCCTCTCAGGTTTCCACAATTACCGAATATAAAGATCAAGGATCTAAGGTAAGAACAATTAATTCTTGTTCTTCTAATTCGTTTAATCAAGATCTAAGGAAATAACCTCTTCTATGTCTCTTGGCCGAATATCAAAGGAAGAGTTTTGGGATTCCAGATTCAAGGAATTTAAGGTAAGGCACATTCGGCCAAAGGCCAATTACTACTTATTAAAGTTAGATCAGATCTAACATATGAATTTTAGGGATTTTGACAGATATTCCGCATAAGGAAACTTTCGAGATTTGGAAACTATAAGGTAAGTACATGGATCCAATCGGCCAAGGCTTGTTCTTGATATTTGGAATTATTTTCCATTTACTCAAAAGTTAAAACCCGACATAATTTACGATTTAGTGACTAAGCCGATTTATGGAAGGAATACTATCAAAATTCGCATTTGATTTACGCCTTTCAATTGGCAACAAGGTAAGTAATGCAAATCATACTTGGATTTGGTTTTAAGCCAAATAGGTTGTTAATATATTTTAATGGTTGGTTAATATAGGATCTAAAGTTAGATCTGGATTTTCGAGATCTCAAGGAACCTATTAAGAAAATCGTGTGTACGCACACTAACTTTCGATATTTCATATGGCAATTATTTTTATTATATGATTACACGTAAGTATATGAATATGGCTAAGTACCCTAATGTGGTACAAAAGTACTGTGCACGCTTCCTACCTTTGATAGGATTATGAAAATGTTATTTTATAACATGTGAAAATATGTATATGAATATGAAATTAAGTATGTATGCTATGCAAGATATGAAATTTTGGGGCATTCGGGATTTATGTGAAAGGGGAAGAAGGTGTTGACTTGGTCACACCAACGTTATATGGTGACTACAAATACAAAATTTTGAATATGGTAACTCGGTTACATTATCTGAATTTGGTAACTTCGGTTACACTATTTGAATATGGTGTCTAATGACACAAATTATATGGGCGATGAGCACGTCGATTGCGCAAAGAATCGCCTTCGATGGTGTGTAGCGGATGGAGGGTTGACTTAGGAGTCCCACGGTGCAGGACCTGGTAGGTGCAATGTGGTGTGTAGCGGATGGACAAATAGGCTTGGGTTTGGGTTGCATCATAATTTATTTTATATGAATATGAATTTGATATATGCCCGATTTGTTGAATGTTAGTATCTGTGCACATTGAGTCTGTTGACTCACCCGCTGTGGGAAATATTTTCAGTGATGAGCGAAGAATGCATCGGGACTAGAGACCTTGAGGTGGCCATGATCCATTTGAAGATTCTATTTAAATTTGGACTTTATTTATGTTTAGTACCTTTAATTTTATTTTTGGGGTTTTATTTGATGTAATAAGGCCATAAGGCCCAGTGGATTTTCTTATTCGCTTCACTTTAAATTATTATGTTACTTAACTATTATGATTAAAGTTAAGTGATTTTTTTTAAAACCTTAAAAATTATTTTGTCACCTTAATAAAATTGGATTTACAAGTTTAATTAAATGGGTTTCAATCTAAGCCCAATCCACAACAATAATTTCTAAAAATTTACAAATTTTCTCTAAGTAACGAAGGATTTTGAAACCGGTTTACTTTAGGAACATACCAGATCCTGTTCGGGCTCGTGGTAGGGTGTGGGGTGTTTCAATTTGGTATCGAGCCAGCTTTTAAACTCTTGGCTGTGGGCTAAGGCCCAAAACGCTTTTGAATTGAGCCCAAATGATTATCTTTGAAAATAAGCAGGCTTCTGCATGGCCCTAAGTCTCCGACCATGATCCACCGTAAGTACCCCTAACTCTATGTGTGATTCATGATTTATGAACTGCTTAAGGGTAGAAAAGGCATGGAACGAGAATAGAATGATAGGAACTTGAACCCTAGAATTAGACTACTCAAACACAAACACATATGACTTAAAGATCGAACAAACCTATGGCTAAGTCACCGAGCTAGTGGTGTGGTAACCCTTATGCATGTCTAGGATTGGATCGGAAGAGCTTGGTATTTAAGCAGCCCACGTGACTCACCTCCTCTTCGCAGAATCCTACCCAGTGCGTAGCTTTGGCTCACCATAACTCGGAGGGCTCAGTGGTGTGGCAACATCTGCTTTGTCTAGGAATGGTTTGGTGGGAGCTTGGTATTTAAGCGATCGCGTGACTCACCTCCTCTCCACACGAATCCCGCCTGGTGCATAGCTTTAGTTCACCCCGACCAAGAGGGCTTGGTCATAGGCTAAACATAATGACTAAAATTCGAAAGGGAACTAGCCATGTTTAAAAAAAAAAAGGAAGAGAGAACAAAACAACAAACCCTAGTTTTTTCAAACTTTTAAAACTTTCTTTTAAATCTGAGAAAATTATTTTTACAACATTTTCTGAAAAACTCCTGATTTGCGAAAAATTACAAAAATGCCCTTAGGGGTGAAACTACCAAAACGCCATTGGTTTATAAAATGTTCAATTACTCAAACAGCTTTACCAAAATTGCATTATTTTATGAACATCCAAGAACCTTAAATTTGTAAAATATCAAAATACCGTGATTTTTAGAAAATTACAAAATTGCCTCTAACTTACCAAAATTACCAAAATGACCCTAATTTTTAAAAATTTTTGCAACATCCCCATCTTTGAAGGAACAATTTTCAAAAAGAACCCTCAAAATTTTGCAACTTCTAAAATATCCCCAACTTATTAAAACTTTATAATTTACCCCGGTTTGTGAAAAAAAAATTTACCAAAATACCCCCAAGGACCAAAAATTACCGAAATACCCTCGAATTTCAAAATTTTTCCAAATTACCCCGAGACTTCGAAATTATCAAAATACTTTTTGACAAAAACACCAAGGAATGTTTTTCTTCTGAAAAATTACGAAAATACCCCCAGGTAGTGGAAAACAACAATAGCAAAAACCACAACGTTTCTCTGAATGAACGTAAGTTCATACTTGTTTGATGGATGGATGAATGAATGGAAAAGACTGTGTGTTTGTATGAATACGAAAGAACCACTCTTAAATCCCTTTTTCATAAAACTCCTTCGCTGGTAAATAAGTGGAACAATGACTAATCCATAAAATTTCTTAATCAGATCTCGACGCTAGAAAATGAGCTCTAGAGGACGTGGTCGCCGTGGTCGAGGTAGAGGAAGGATGACCGTGTCGAACTCCGTTAGGGTCGGGTCAAGGGTCCGACAATGAAATGCCACCGCCACCACCACCCCATTTGTTAATGTTGAGCAAAGAAGCTCAAACGGGAAGATGTCAGGTCGCAGGCCGTCTACTGAGTTTTGGAATTGGTGGCAGTGCGGGAGGAAATTCAGAAATCGAAAGTTCAGACCGAACGGCTCGAGCTAATGGAGCGGAAATGTTTCGAGGAGTATCTAATGTGGCACCCAAGAACCGGTGATCTTGGTTGGAAGCAACGGAGCGATCATGGATGAGCTCGATCCGACTCAGAGGAAAAGTTGAAAGGGATGGTAGCGTTGTTACGCGATGAAGCGTATTAGTGGTGGTTAACGTCGTAATGGTACCACTACCTGAAAATTTGACCCGGGAGTATGTTAAAGAGGCATTTCGGAAGAAGTATGTGGGAACCGTATACTGATGAACAAAGGAAGGCTTTTCTAGGGTTGGTGCAAGGAGTAAGTCCGTCGCAGAATATGAGGCGGAATTCGAGGTTGAGCCGCTTATGCTCGAGGGTAGTGGCAATCGAGCATGAACGCCGTGGTCCATTTTGAGGACTGACCGAGGACGACTTGAGATCATTGATAGCACCGCATCGGGAGCGGGAATTCTCGGCTTTGGTGGAAAAGGCCAAGGTGGCGAGGGGATTAAAGATGCTACTAAGCAGACCATGGATAAGAATAAGGCCAAGAGAGGATTTGGGCCATCTGGAAAGGGTCACAAGAGGCCTAGGGTTGACGGGCCACTAATCAAGAGGGTCGGCACGGTCAAGGTGTTCGCCTTGTGAGCATTGTGGAAAGAAGCACATGGGAGAGTGTTGGAGAAAGACGGGAGGATGTTTCAAGTGTGGGTCCAAGGACCATATACTTAAGGATTGTCCCAAGCAACTAGATGAGAGCCGACCGGCAGCCTGTAATGCTAGCCAGCCGGTAGAGGCGACAAGAGCCTCAACGGGGTCGTGGTTCGTAACCGAGGTAGTGTAGCTTGCCAGAGGCCGTGGAACTCGGGCGAGGTACTACTAATCTTGATGCAAGGCAACCGGTTTGGTTTATGCGGTTCACCGGAGGAAGATGGTGACGACCGGATGTAATAACCCAGACGTTCTTTATTTTTGACAAACCCTACTTTGCTTTGATTGATGTGGGCTCGACCCATTCCTATGTTGTAAGTAGTATAGTGGAAACATTAGGCCTAGACTCTGAACTCTCTGATAGACAGATGACTGTAGTAAGCCCATTAGGCCAAAATGTAGTGGTAGATAAGATCTTTCGAAATGTGCCCTTAGAAATTCAGGGAGTGAACTTTCGGGAAGATTTGATGGAATTACCCTTCGGAGAGTTTGAACTTATACTCAGAATGGATTGGCTAGTAGAACACCAAGCTGTGTTGGATTGTGCGGCTAAACGTATGGAACTAAGAACCCCAAAGGATGAAGTGGTAGTAATGATCGGAGAAAGGAGGGACTACTTGTCTAACGTAGTTTGATGCATCAAGGTGAGAAGATGGTTAAGAAAGGTTGCAAGGCATTCCTAGCCTTCGTAAGTGCGATAGGTGGGAAGGAAGAAGGTATTAATGGAGTTAGGACGGTAAGGGACTTCGTGGGTGTGTTTCCAGAGGAATTACCGAGAATACCCCCAGACAGGGAGGTGGAATTTGGGATAGATTTGCTACCAGGAACAGCTCCTGTGTCAATCGCTCCATACCGAATGGCACCAAAGGAGTTAGTGGAGCTCAAGGCTCAGATCCAAGAACTGTTGGATCGTGGGTTCATCCGACCCAGTGTGTCTCCGTGAGGAGCACCGGTCTTATTTGTGAAGAAGAAGGACGGAACTATACGTATGTGCATAGATTACCGTCAGTTGAATAAGCTGACCATTAAGAACAAGTATCCTTTGCCAAGGATCGATGACTTGTTCGATCAGCTGAAGGGAGCCGCAGTGTTTTCAAAGATCGACTTAAGATTGGGATACCATCAGTTGAAGGTGAAGGAGGCTGACATCCATAAGACCGCTTTTAGGACAAGATATGGTCACTTCGAGTTTGTAGTAATGCTGTTTGGGTTGACGAACGCTCCAGCCGCGTTCATGGACATGATGAATCGGGTTTTCCAACCCATCGGATAGGTTCGCGTTGTGTTCCTCGACGATATTTTGGTGTACTCAAGTCGGAGGAGGAGCATGATGAGCATCTCCGAGTTGTGTTGGAAGTATTAAGGAGAAGAAGCTTTATGCCAAATTCAGCAAGTGCGAATTTTGGCTTAAGGAGGTGGCATTCTTAGGACATGTGGTATCCGCAGAAGGAATAAAGTGGATCCTAGGAAGATCAAGCGTTGTTGGATTGAAACCACCTAGGTCCGTGGCCGAGATCCAAGTTTCTTAGGCTTGGCGAGCTATTCTGTAAGGTTTGTGGAAGGATTCGTCAATAGTCGCACCTTTAACAAAGTTGCTAAGGAAGGAAGTACCTTTGAATGGACTAATAAGCAGCAGGAGAGCTTTGAAAAGTCAAGAAGGTGCTAACTAAGCTCAAGTGTTAATTCAACCGAAGGTGAAAAGATTTTGTAGTGTCTTGTGATGCTTCGTGACACGGGTTAGGTTGTGTGCTAATGCAAGATGGCAAAGTAATGCTATATCGTCTCGGTAGCTAAGGCCTCATGAGGTTAACTACCCAACGCATGATTTAGAGCTAGCGAGTGGTTTTTGCCCTTAAAGTTTGGAGGCACTACCTTTATGGAGAAAGGTCGATTATCTACACGCACCACAAGAGCCTTAAGTATTTATTGACTCGAAGGAGTTGAACTTGAGGCAACGAAGGTGGGTGGAATTGCTAAAGGACTACGACTGTTCGATAGAATACCACCCGGGCAAGGCGAACGTCGTGGCTGATGCCCTAAGTCGGAAGGTTGTATCAGATCTAAGGGCTTTGTTCGCTCACTTAAGTCTGTATGACGATGGAAGCCTGCTGGTAGAGTTGCAAGTCAAGCCCACATGGTGAAGGAGGTGAAAGAGGGCGATTATCGATAACGACTTAAGTACTAAGTTACGACAAGTCTGACAAGGAGGATTAAAGGACTATGGCGTCAGTGATGAAGGAGTATTGTGCTACAAGGGAAAAGTTTGTATGCCGAGGAATAAGGAATTGAGACAAAGGATTCTTCGGGAGGCGCATGGTAGCCCTTATGCTATGCATCCCGGAGGCATCAAGTCGTATAGAGATCTAAGGAACAGATTTTGGTGGTCCGATCCAAACGAGAGGTGACTGAATTTGTGGGGAAATGTTTGACGGTCGCAAGTTAAGGTGAACACCAAGTCCCATCAGATTGCTTCAACCAATCAAGTTCCCCAATGGAAGTGGGAGAGAATTACCATGGACTTCGTTAGTGGGCTTCCCTCACGCCTACTAAGAAGGACTCAAGATGGGTGATTGTGGACCGTTTGACCAAGTCCGCACACTTTATCCCAGTAAGAATGGATTATTCTCTTCAGAAGTTGGCTAAGTTATATGTGGCGGAAATTGTGAGGTTACATGGAGTACCAATGTCGATCATCTCTGATAGAGACCCAAGGTTTACGTCTCGATTTTGAAAGGCACTTCATCAAGCTTTAGGCACCAAGTTAGACTTCACTACGGCTTTTCATCCACAATCGGACGGGCAGTCTAAACGGGTTATACAAGTGTTGGAGGATATGTTGAGAGGCTGTGCAATGGATTTCCGAGGAAGTTGGGAAAATTACTTGCCTTTAGCTGAATTCGCCTACAACAACAGCTATCAAGCTAGCATTCGGATGGCACCATACAAAGAATTGCATGGAAGGAAGTGTAGAACACCTACTTGTTGGACCAAGTTAGGAGAACGCCGAGTTTTGGGTCCAGAATTAGTGGCAGAAACTGAAGAGAAGGTTGAGTTAATTCGGGCACGGTTGAAGGAAGCCTCTGATAGGTAGAAGTCGTACGCCGACTTTAAGCGGAAGGAAATAGAATTTGAAGTGGGAGACCAAGTATTCCTGAAAGTCTCGCCTTGGAAGAAGGTAATGAGGTTCGGTCAAAAAGGCAAGTTAAGCCCAAGATATAGGGCCTTATCGAGTACTGAAACGAGTTGGGCCAGTGGCATACCAATTAGAGTTGCCACCAGAATTGCAGCAGATGCACGACGTATTTCATGTGTCCATGTTACGTCGCTATCGATCGGATCCGTCGCATGTGGTATCTGTTGAAGAAGTGGAGCTAAGGCCAGACTTATCCTATGAGGAAGAACCGATTCGGATCTTGGAACGTGATGTGAAAGTACTACGAAGGAAGACAGTGCCTCTAGTCAAGGTTTTATGGCGCAATCATGGATCGGAAGAAGCTTCGTGGGAGCCAGAAGAGACCATGCGACAGCAATACCCTCAACTATTTTAGTTAGGAAATTTTGGGACGAAATTTTGTTTAAGGGGGTAGAACTGTAACATCCCGAATAGGGCCTATGCATTTTCAATTTAATTGTATGAAATGACAAGTTTAAGCATTGAGAATAAATCTTGATATTTTGGAAACACGAAATGCATGAAAATGGAAACACGAACATTTTGGAAACCCGAACATTTTGGAAACTGAACATTTTGGAAACCTAAACATTTTGGAAACCTGAACATTTTGGAAACCTAAACATTTTGGAAACCTGAACATTTTGGAAACCTAAACATTTTGGAAACCTGAACATTTTGGAAACTTGAAGATGTAAGAAAAATGGCAAGTTACAGAGCCGATCGAAAATTTTAGGAAACTTAGAAATAATGCCGGAATGACAAATTTTAAAGTTCAAAATAGGAAATAAGGGCAAGAGGGCCTTAAAAGTAAAAGTTGGTGAAATTTGACACACCATCGGGCTTGGAAAAGTGGCCTGAAGGTGTCACTTAAGGCTTATGGAAATGGCGCCATGAGTAAGAGAAATGGGCCTGAGTTCGAGTCACTTGGGAAGCAAATAATGAAGGCTTTATTTTGCTTCCAAGACTAAAGGGTGGACGGCACCTATTTGCTAAAAAGGGAAGAGTTTTATTTCTATTAAAACTTGACAAATTAAAGTGATAAATAAGGGATTTTTAATTGAAGAGATAAAGGGTGGATTAAAAATTTTTAATTTAATTAGGTGATAATTAAAGGAGATAATATTATCACTTGTGGGGAGAGTGGCCAAGTCATGGACTCTTGGTCTAGCAATTTCAGTTAAAGGAGGAGAATTGAGGCTATTCTCTCATCCTTTCAAAGACTTGCCGAAAATCCCATAGCAAAACTCCCTCTCTGCCAAAATTTTCTTTAAGAAAAATTCATCTTCTTTTCTTCTATTTTCTTCTCCGTTTCTACTGTCAAAGCCGAATCTTTGTTGATTCTAAGTAAGGAAGCAATCAACTACAACATCAAAAGGGTAAGATTCATGGTCAATCAATTTCTATTCCTTTCTTTTACCAAAAATTCGGGTACAAATCCTATTAGCAAATCTTGGCCGAATCTACAAGGGGTCTCTCAGGTTTCCACAATTACCGAATATAAAGATCAAGGATCTAAGGTAAGAACAATTAATTCTTGTTCTTCTAATTCGTTTAATCAAGATCTAAGGAAATAACCTCTTTTATGTCTCTTGGCCGAATATCAAAGGAAGAGTTTCGGGATTCCAGATTCAAGGAATTTAAGGTAAGGCACATTCTACCAAAAGCCAATTACTACTTATTAAAGTTAGATCAGATCTAACATATGAATTTTAGGGATTTCGACGATATTCCGCATAAGGAAACTTTCGGATTTGGAAACTATAAGGTAAGTACATGGATCCAATCGGCCAAGGCTTGTTCTTGATATTTGGAATTATTTTCCATTTACTCAAAAGTTAAAAGCGACATAATTACGATTTAGTGACTAGCCGATTTAAGGAAGGAATACTATCAAAATTGCATTTGATTTACGATCTTTCAATTCGGCAACAAGGTAAGTAATACAAATCCTACTTGGATTTGGTTTTAAGCCAAATAGGTTGTTAATATATTTTAATGGTTGGTAGAATATAGGATCTAAAGTTAGATCAGATTTTCGAGATCTCAAGGAACCTATTAAGCAAATCGTGTGTACGCACACTAACTTTCGATATTTCATATGGCAATTATTTTATTATATGATTATACGTAAGTATATGAATATGGCTAAATACCTAATGTGGTACAAAAGTACTCGAGCACGCTTCCTACCTTTGATAGGATTATGAAAAATGTTATTTTATAACATGTGAAAATGTGTATATGAATATGAAATTAAGCATGTATGTTATGCATTATATGAAATTTTTGGGGCATTCGGGATTTATGTGAAAGGGGAAGAAGGTGTTGACTTCGGTCACACCAACGTTATATGGTGACTACGGTCACAAAATTTTGAATATGGTAACTCCGGTTACATTATCTGAATTTGGTAACTTTGGTTACACTATTTGAATATGGTGTCTAATGACACAAATTATATGGGCGATGAGCACGCCGATCATTGCAATGATCGCCTTCGATGGTGTGTAGCGGATGGAGGGTTGACTTAGTAGTCCCACTGTGATTGCGGTGCACGGTGGTGTGTAGCAGATGGACAAATAGGCTTGGGTTTGGGTTGCATCATAATTTATTTTATATGAATATGAATTTGATATATGCCCGATTTGTTGAATGTTAGTATCAGGTGCACATTGAGTCATTGACTCACCCTGCTTGGGAAATATTTTCAGTGATGAACAAGGACGGACCGGGATGGTAGACCTTGAGGTGGCCATGATCCATTTGAAGATTCTATTTAAATTTGGACTTTATTTATGTTTAGTACCTTTAATTTTATTTTTGGGGTTTTATTTGATGTAATAAGGCCATAAGGCCCAATGGATTTTCTTATTTTGCTTCACTTTAAATTATTATGTTACGAACTATTATGATTAAAGTTAAGTGATTTTTTTTTTAAACCTTAAAAAATTATTTTGTCACCTTAATAAAATTGGATTTACAAGTTTAATTAAATGGGTTTCCAATCTAAGCCCAATCCACAACAACAATTTCTATCCACAACAACAATTTCTAAAAATTTTACAAATTTTCTCTAAGTAACGAAGGATTTTGAAACCGGTTTACTTTAGGAACATACCAGATCCGGTTCAGGCTCGTGGGCCGGGTGTGGGGTGTTTCAAGTTTCTAGGTTCGATCATTCTTTATATAAATTTTAAGACTTTGACATCGCATAAAATCAATGATCAAGTTTTTGGCGCCATTGTCGGGTAACTGAAATATTAAGAAAGCTTAATTTTTATTACTTTAGCCAATTTTATTTTTTTGCAATTTACTTTAGTTATTTAGTTTGTTTTTTTAAGTTTGCTAATTTTCTTTCTTTTATTCCTTTCAGGTGCCTCTAGTTTATGACTAGAAGGAACCCGACAGGACCCCTACTTTACGATAGTGATATTAAAGCTACCGCTCACAGAAATCGCAGAGAAATAAGGCGAAGCTTAAACTATATAGAAGGAGAGCAAGAAGGCGAAACCAATCCTACTGAAGGGATGGCTGAGAATAACCCACTACCACCAGAGATGGTCGACAATCATGCTTATCAAACTATGTATGATTATCTTGAACCTAATTTAACAGAACCGAGTCAAGTATAGTTAGACTCGCTATTCGCAAATAATTTTGAACTGAAACCTAACACAATTCAGATGATACATCAATTTGTTCAGTTTGATGGTTTGTAGGATGAAGACCCAAATAATCACTTAGCAAATTTCTTAGAATTTTACGACACTTTCAAGATAAATGGCGTTACTGATGATGCCATTCGTCTTCAGTTATTTCCCTTCTCTTTAAGGAATGAAGCCAAACAATGGTTGCATTCTCTTCCACGAGGATCAATCACTACATGGGATCAAATGACCGAAAAATTGTTATTAAAATATTTTTTGCCGACCAAAATGGCCAAGTTAAGGAATGATATCTCTTTTTTGCGCAGATGGATTTAGAGACACTTTACGATGCATGGGAGAGATACAAAGACTTGTTGAGGAGGTGTCCATACCATGGATTACCCTTGTGGCTACAGGTTCAAACTTTTTACAACGGCGTGAACCTCTCAACGAGGCAATTAATCGATTTAGCCACCGGCAGAACTCTGAGTAACAAAACTCCTGAAGCAGCCTACGAGTTTATAGAGGAGATGTCACTGAATAATTATCAGTGGCAAGTTACAAGGACAAGGCCAACAAAAGCAGCCAGGGTTTTCAACCTCGACGCAGTAACCATGCTATCAAATCAGGAAGAGATGTTACATAAAAATTTTGATGGTGTATATGGTTCTTCACAGGTACAACCAGTTATGCAGTGCGAGACAAGTAGAGGCGTGGCAAATCCTGAGTACCCACCCTACGGACAGGGTATAGAGAGCGAGCCGATGAACTATATGGGTAATAATTTCTGATATCAAAATAACCCCTATAGTAATGCATATAATCCAGGTTGGAGGAACCACCCCAATTTCTTATGGGGTGGTCAAGGAAATCAAAGGAAACAACCAGCCCAAAACTTCCAACAATAGCTCTACCCACAGAAAAAGAAGCCAGACCTTGAAGAAATGCTAACAAACTTCATAGCAGTCTCAGAAACTCGTTTTCTGAATATAGAAACAGGGTTTGAAAAATAGAAAGCATCGATACAGGAGCTCAAGGATCAAATCGGGCAACTTGCTGAGCAGATCTCTAAGAGTCCACAAGGAAGACTACCAAGCAACATCGAGACTAACCCAAGGGAGCAAATCCAAGCCATAATAGCTCAAGAAAGTGAAGGGTTAGATGAGCCCAATTTAAGACAAGAGAATGTGGTCGAAGAAAGTAACGCCGAGGTAATCCAAGAAAAGCCAAAACCGGTAATCAAAGAATACCAACCTCGCATACCATATCCCGAAGCACTAAAGAGAGACGACGCAGAGGAATAGTTCGGTAAGTTCCTTAAACTTTTAAAAAAATTACATATTAACTTACCGTTACTTGAAGCTCATTCACAGATGCCAGATTTTAGGAAATTTTTAAAGAAGTTATTGACAAATAAGTGGAAGATAGACGAGGAAGCACATGTAGAACTAGACACAAAGTGCTCGGCAATCTTGCAAAATAAACTACCACAGAAATTAAAAGATCCAGGAAGTTTTACAATTCCATGCTTAATTGGTAGTTTATCTATTGATAATGCGTTAGCAGATTTAGGGGCAAGCATCAAGGTCATGCCTTATAAACTGTTTAAACAACTAGGTTTAGGAAAACTCAAACAAACTAGGATGAGCATTCAATTAGCTAATAAAACTATTAGAATTCCTAGGGGTATAATTGAAGACGTGCTAGTGAAAATTGATAAATTCGTATTCCCGGTAAACTTTGTCATTTTAGACATGAATGAGGACAATAGTATCCCCCAAATCCTAGGAAAACCCCTTTTAGCGACTGTCAGAACTAAAATTGATGTTAGTATAGGTGAACTCATACTTTGTGTAGGTGACAAATCAATCAGTCTTCAAGCTCTCGACTCGTCTAAGACATCAACTAATAAAGGTGAGAACATAAATTCTATTAATAACCATTTGGTTAAACCTTTTTTTCAGGAAACACTGCGAAACTACAAAACTGAGCCAGATCCTATGCCTCATGCCAACAAGGAAATAACTCATGAGGAACGAAGGCTTCAGATCGATGAACTAGATGAGTGGAAGACACACTTCAAAGAGAAATTAGGGTTACACGAAGCAGAACCAAAGCCACTCAACGAGACAGACAAATTCAAAATTGGAGATTAAGTATTGATAGATAAGGCAGACCCTTGAATACCTCTTCCTGACCCTGATACAAACAAAGAAATCTCTTTTAAGGTAATCAATACCTTCCCATACGGAACAGTTGAGGTAAGTAATCCTGTCTTCGGCACTTTTACGGTAAACATTCCTTGACTCAAACTTTATCATGATAGTAGAACTGATAGCATGAGAGAGGATGTTCAACTCTTCAAACCATCATGAATATGCGAATGAGAGGTAATTCTAGCTTAAGACTATAAATGAGTGCTTCTCGGGAGGCAACTCGAGCACTAACCCCATTTATTTTTATATTTTTATTTTTTATTTTCTTTACTTTTATTTTTCCTTTTTAGCACCTAACTATAAACTAACCAAGTGCAGATTTCAGGCCATACGGCCTTGCACACGGTAGTGGCCGTGGCCGTGTAGACCTCACGAATCTCTGTACTGACATGGCAGAGATGGTACGAGTCAGAATGAATCATATCTTCGAGTCATGGACTCCAACCACCACGCCACAGCCGTACGATACAGCCATGGCCGAAACTGTTAAATTATACACGAGCGTGGCGACTTGAGCATGGGCGCAGGAAACACGCAAGAAGCATAACACGACCGTGTGACACGGCCGTGTGAGTCGACACACCCACGGTACACGGGCGTGGGGACTAACCAGACTTGAAATTCTATTTAAACCAACCACCCCTCCCTCGTCTCACCCATCCTCAACACCCTTTCACCCTCCCCATTTCCATTTTTCTCCCATTCCCCTGCTCAAAACTCTCTATTCTAACCATCTCCATGTCGAAGAAGCGGAAGGATACCAGCACTGTCTCCCTCAAGGAGACCGATATACATAAGTTCATGCCGGCCGCTTCACCCACTCACCGAGCCAAGGGTCTTTGAGACCATTTAGTTCTTAGTTTTCTTTTATCATCTCCTTTATTTTCCTTATCTGTGCTTCTCTCCTGCTTAAGTTAGTTTATTTTATTTTAGTTTCTTGGTGTCAGGTTCTAAAGGTTGCTTGGGAATCACGCCACCGTGACCACTGCCAGCACCACGACAGCCTTAGAGGTCATACCCACCTCGCGAACCATCCAACAATAAGGACTACTTAGTCCATTTTTCTTTTCCTTTTAATTTCTTTCATTTTTTACACTCTTTCTCTTTATCTTTCTTGTCTTTAAATAAATAGTTAATATGTTTTAAATTTTTCTTATCATATCCTGGCTAATTCTACACGAGTTTCCCAATTTCTTCATCTAGTGCAGAACTCGTGGGCAACCACCACATCAAGGACGAACCCTCCATCATATTTTCCACATCCTCTAAGGATTTCATCCATAATTTAGGAAGTTTCTCATATTATGATTATTAAATTGCTATTATCTATCTTTGTACATTGAGGCAATGTACATCTTAAGTGTGAGGGGTTAACTATAGTATTATTTGAAAATCCCTGAATTATGCCTTGTCTTAAAGTAAGTTTCTCATATTATGATTAGAATGAAATTCCTAAATTATGATTTTTATTGATATGTTTTAGATTAAGTCATAGTTAATTGTGCATTGATGATTAAACTTGAAGAATACTAGAGAATCAAGCATGATAAGTCTATTTTTCAGAATTAAAAATTCTCTAGGTTGTCTACCTGAATTTGAATATTACTTTGAAGTTTGAAATTTACAAGTTGACATCAAAATACCCATAATTTTTGTGAGATTTTGAGCCTTATAGAACATATATTCTTTTCCCTGCTCACTTTTTCATTATGAGTGTGTCAACATTGATTTGTTATTCTAGAACTTGCATCGATTATACATGTCGAGACCACACCTTTGATTTGATATACAGAGATGATAAAGGTACCTATGATTTAACCCACTTACTACATTAAAAGCCTACCTTCATAATTAACCCCTAGTGAACCCCGTTGATCCTAATAACCCTTTTATTGACTCACCCATTAATATTAACTCAAAACCCTTTGTATTCATTATCACTATTCCTTTTGACTACCCTTATATCGAAATTTGATTTGATCTGTTGCCTAGCTATGATCTTTATTTCAAGTAATAGATTCATTCCTTATTATGTAATTTTTGACCCGTTCTTTAAAAAAATTGAGGTATACTCATTATTAGTATATTATTAAAGGAGCCTATACGTTTGAATTCCAATTGTTGAAGAAGAGCTCGTATTAGGGTATTATCAATAGTAGTATTATTAGTTTTCAATAGATGTAAATATTTATTATTAGTTCGTGTTTTTAGTTAGGTAATTTGTCAATTCAATCTCGATTTTAACCCTCTAATTCAGCCTTTATCCACACCTTTTACCCAAGCCCCATTACAACCTTATTAAAGACCTTTTGATTTGTGTATCATCTCATATAATAGTGGTGGAGATTTGATTTTCATGCAAGCCTATGGGATAAACTTTTCATGTTCGACTTTTGAGTGCTTAATTCTGAACCTTAAACACTTTGAGTTATTTGAGTCAATCTTTAGTGAGGATGTCAATTCTTATCAATTTTGAATCAGAGGTAATTGTTTAGATGAGGGGAAACGCCTATGTTTTCGTGCTACAAATGTATGACTTAGATTATTTGAATCTTTAGGACTCTTTGAGTTGAATTATCCTTTATGATGAAACATTATTGATGAATTGTATGAATCAGGGAAGTTGTTTTAATTATGAGTTGAGAATTTTGCTTGAGGATAAACAAAAGTTTAAGTGTGGGGGTATTTAATAAACCTTAAAAGTAACATATTTTAGGCCCACATTTAGCATGCTTTTGAATGAATTATCCCTTATTTTATGCCAATTGGTGCTCTTAATCCTTTGTTTTCATGTTTTATACCCAGGAAAGCACCGGAGGATGAAAAGAATGAAAAATAGGCCCAAAACAGAGTAAAATGGCCATATTACGAAATCCACGTGGCCTGGGCCCAAGACCACACGGCCGTGCCTCCATATGATCTCGAACACGGCCTGGTCATGATTCACACGGGCATGTGCCATAACCGTGTCCCTGCCACAGGAAAGAGGAATTTCACTCGGATTTGGATGCTTGGAGGTAAAGAAACACATTCTTAAGTCTACTTAAACACCCTTGGAGGAATTCTACTTGAATTAGGATACTTAGGGGCCAAGTAAAGCATCTCAAAGCCTATATAAACACCTAAGGTAGCAACTTAGAAAGGGGGAGACCTAGGACTTTTTTCAAGGGGCGTCTTGCTAGGCCAAAGAGGGCAAATTTGTGGGGATTTACTTGAAGATAGCCACTTGATTAATCTCAAGAAGCCGACTTCATACTCAAGACGGAGGATCTCTCCTTCAATTCCTTCAGAGAGTTTTAGGGATTTCTTTTGTTTTGTTTTATCTTTTCTTCTGAGATGTTTTCTTTTATTGTTATGAACTAAACCCTCAGATACCTGAGGGGGATGAAAACTTAGATGAATCTTGTTATCGTTTGTTAAACTATATGATAAATATTTGACTTGTTCTTAATTATGTGTTCTTAATTCTTGTGTTGATATTTTGGGATATTAATTCAAGTATGATGTGCTTAGGTGGAGGAGCAAAAGTCCCTACCTAAGAGTAGATCTAGCATAGTTAAGCGGAGTTGATCGCGCGCCTAGAGATAAGGTGACGAGATTTTGCGGATCGTGGTGAAACCTAATATGGAGTCCATAGATCGAAAGTTAATGCAATTCTAGGGTTTTAATTAGAAAGAGATTTCAGTTAATTAACCTAGGGTTAGACGTTATTCGCCTCTAGAGAGGGTCCATTATACATTAGGGAATCTTACGGATCAAGTCAAGTGAATAAATCATCTGGTTCAGAGTTAGATAACAAGTGAAGTCTAGGTGGATTCTTCCCTTGGGTGTCGTCTTAATCAATTGGTTTTTCTCACAAGTATTTTCTCCAAATTCCATTCTTCTTTGTCTTAGAGTCTTTAGATTAGTAATTAGTTAATTTAGATTAAACAACAAATTCCTTTTATTTTGGGCTAGATAATAAAAAGAGAGTTATTATTAGTGCTTTTAGTTCCTTTGGGTTCGACATTCCGGTCTTATCTTAGCTATACTACTGTTCGATAGGTGCGCTTGACTCAAATTGTTGTCATAGTTAGTTTTCAGGTTCGATCATTCTTTATATAAATTTTAAGACTTTGACATCGCATAAAATCAACGATCAAGGCGCATATGCCAAAGTTTAGTAATATCATCATCTGACAAGGAAGAAGAAGCAACAGCTACATCACCAATAACAGTAGAACCCTCCAAAACATATAGCTTGGGCCTTTCTCCGCCTTTCATCACAACGAGGAACCTTTGAAATCTTCAAAATCCCACTTTCACTATGTATTTGTACCCTATTGAATCAAGCAAGCAGATGGGAGTAAAATTGTTTCAGAGGACAAAAGGAAAGAATAACGAAAAATTAAGAAAAAAAAAGAGAAGATGGTAGAGCAGTACCTTGGTAGCCACAAATTAAACTAAACAAAGAAAGACCAAAAAATGGAAAAGAATTGAGAAGATGAGTGTAATGAGAGAGAGACATGAGGATGGTGAGTAGAAAAAGTGGGACGGTTGAGGGAGTATTTGTAACAGCCCGAATATGATCCTAATCAAAATGGTGGTTTCGAGACCACGAATTCGAGTTAGAAAATATTTTAATACTTTATTTGATATCTATGTTATGTGTTTGAGCATGTGTTAAAATATCATAGAATTATTTGCATGTTTGAGTAGCTAATTTAAGAAAAAGGATTGAATTGCAAGAGTGATAAAATTTGGTCAATTGTATGATTGAGAGGATTAAAACAAAGTGTCTTTCTAAATAAGGGATTTTATATTGCAATTGTCCCTATTTCTCTTTTAGTGGACGGAAAGGGGTATTAAATTATGTGTTTGTTTGATTTTATTAGTTAAATATATATTTATATAAGTTATCATTACATCACTTTTTTTAGATAGTGGAATAAAAAGAAAACATAAAATATTGAAAGGCCATTGCATGTTCATCATTTCCATTCTTTCTTAGCAAACTAGTAAAGGAAAAAGGGAAGAGAAGTCAAGAAGGTTCGCCCTCATTCACTTCAATTGTGTAATTCTTAGCTTTGAAATGTTAATAATTTTTGCATTTTTGAGATGCTTGTTCACTCCATTATCTAGCCCATGTGTTAATTTTGAGTAATGGTCTTGTATGTGAGTTATGCCATTGTTGGTAACTTGAGTTTGTATGAAGATTTCTTTTTTGATAGAAAATGAGAGCTATGAACTAGGGATATATTTTACTCTTGAGTCTTTATTGAATATAGTTAATTAGAAATTATTTTCAAAAATATTGCCATGGAAGGGCTAAGTTGAGAAAATATAAAAGTATATGGCCACAAAAAGTCCTTAGGAAGTTTTAGGCTATAAAGGATGATAGACTAATTTTGAGAAAATCATGATGTATTGTATGAGGGACTAAATTTTATAGATTGTAAAAGTTAGGGTAAATTCATAAAGTTGCTAAATTATTGTGTTATGGATCAAATTGAATGATTATAAATTTATTGAGTTTAAATTGGAAATATTTAGATCAAGAGCCAAAGGAATTGGTTTGGATCGGGAAAAAACAAAATTTATCGAATAGTCGAGAAGCGTAATTGGTCAATTTACGAGGTAAGATTTTAAGCAATTGGGTTGAATAAAAGTTTATTTATATGTTAAGTTGATGTCATTATGTTTAATTCCTTAATGCCGAAAGTGACAAGGAATTTAATTAGTGATAATAGAATGTGTGAATTGAATTTATATATATGTACTAATTGATAATTATATGTGGAGAAGAATTGAGAAAGATGTATGTATTTGAGTAAGCGATATATATATATACAAGTTTTATTGCCGAATGAGACATGGAATTTAATTGTGTTATTGATCGATATGTATCAAGTACATATAATTGGTTATTTGATATTTTGATTTGTGGAATTGAGTATATTGGTAGGTAAATTGCGAAAGTAACATAGTATGGAAATTCATTAGTTATATATATATATATATATATATGATTTAGAAAGGAGCTAAATGTGAATATGTAATGAGATGGATAATTGTACCTAATGTATGATTAATAATACATATTTGTGTATATGTATTTGGGTTGTCAGAATGTGAAAGTATGACCTATGGAAATTGGATTGTTGTTTTTGGGTAATTATATATATATATATATATGATTTAGAAAGGAGTTAAATGTGAATATGTAATGAGATGGATGTTTGTACCTAATGTATGATTAATAATACATATTCGTGTATATGTATTTGGGTTGTGCCGAATGTGAAAGTATGACCTATGGAAATTGGATTGTTGTTATTGGGTAATTATATATATATATATATATATGATTTAGAAAGGAGTTAAATGTGAATATGTAATGAGATGGATGTTTGTACCTAATGTATGATTAATAATACATATTTGTGTATATGCATTTGGGTTGTGCGAATGTGAAAGTATGACCTATGGAAATTGGATTGTTATTGGGTAATATATATATATATATATATATATATATATATACACATGAGTATGAAATTCTGATATGTTTGGATTGGCAAAATAATTATGGGTTGATTAGTAATTAATTGTGGAATATGAAGTGAGCAATGGTAGTGATTGAATAAACAACTACACGTTTAGCTAAGTAACGGCTCTAAGTGAGTGATACATTACGGAAAATGGCACTGTGTGTGCGAAAAATGCTAAGTAACGGCTCTATGTGAGCGATACGTTACGGGAAGTGGCACTGTGTGTGCGAAAAATGCTAAGTAACGGCTCTATGTGAGTGATACGTTACGGGAAGTGGCACTGTGTGTGCGGACATGTGAAGTAACGGCTCTAAGTGAGCGACACGTTACGGGAAATGGCACTGTGTGTGCGAAAAATGCTAAGTAACGGCTCTATGTGAGTGATACGTTACGGGAAGTGGCACTGTGTGTGCGGACATGTTAAGTAACGGCTCTAAGTGAGCGACACGTTATGGGAAATGGCACTGTGTGTGCGGAAAATGCTAAGTAACGGCTCTATGTGAGCGACACGTTACGGGAAGTGGCAACCGCAGGTACGAAAATGCTAAGTAACGGCTCTATGTGAGCGATACGTTACGGGAAGTGGCACTGTGTGTGCGGCCATGTTAAGTAACGACTCTATGTGAGTGAAACGTTACGTGTTTTTACTATGTGTGCGGGTTTTCAGATTTTCCTAAAGACGGAAACAATTAGTGGAGGTAAACGGAAGTGTCAGGTATTTATGTTATATGATAGTTCACTTTCAATGTAAATCGGGTAAGTTATTTTGTGTGGAAATTCAATATGTGATTTATACGGGTTTGAAGTGCAAGTATAAGTTTGGTAAGTAAAATATATATATGTATGTGAAACCTATTATCGAAGGTTTGGAAGTTCGGCCTTTGGGATATGAGACGAGAAAGATTTCGAAAAATGATATGAACTAAAGTCATGGTTATAAACCTTGGTTGTGAGTATATTATTCTGACTTTGCTAGGCGGTGTTATAGTGCATTATTGTTGTGAAGTTTGCTTATAACTTACTAAGCTTTCAAGCTTACTTTGTGTATTTTTCTTATGATTATAGAGTTTCAGAAACTTGCTCGGGTTGGAAGTCGAAGGAGATCTCATCACACTATCTAGTTTTTGCTTCGGTAAATAAATGCTTGAAGATTTGGTTATGTGGCATGTATAGACTAGTTATGATATGGTTGGTTTTGAAATTATATATATAGCCATGCGAAAATGGCTTGATTATGATGTTAATGGTTGCGTATTCGGTTTTGTTATGTTAAATTTGGAAGTATGTTTTATGGTAAATATGTTTGTAATGTGATTATTTGATTTTGCAATGAAATAATTTTTGGTTAGCAGTAGTGACGTGATTTTGAAAAATAATAATAATAATAATAAAATATAGGAGAAATGGAATTAGTAGGTAAGTTTAGTAATGCCTCGAGCTCGACTCCGGCAACGGTCTCGGGTAAAGGGTGTTACATTTGATTGGTATCAGAGCTATGGTTTAGTCGGTTCTCGGACTAACATAGAACGTGTGAGTCTAGCTATACATGCCATATTTAACTTGCGATAGTGTGATATCTCCTGACTCTAACGAAAATTATTTTGATGAGACAGATAAGTTTTCAATCGAGCTAATTTTGATAGTACAGAATGTGTACTCGAATGTTTGAATGGAAATGTGTTGATGATGAGCTTAAAACTCATAAAGGTATGGACCAAAGAGTATGATATATTGATGTTGATAAATGTTATAATTATATGAGCACATAGATTATGATATGTGAGTTGTGATTGCTATCTGAAATGTTTTGATCAGTAAATTAATGATTTGAGTTAGGATATGAATTAAGTGCTAAGAATAAAGGTGATTAAAAGCAAATGTTTATTAAACGTTTGGACAATGTGAAATTATTAATGAATTGACTATTTGTGATAGTGTATGTTATGTATATATATGCGTAAGTTAAATTTGAGGCTCTATTATCCTTACCCCTTATTAGTGAAATGTTCTTGTGAAATCTGTAAGATTTGGGTTGAATAAGCTCAAGAGTGGGGAATTATGTAAGTCCGTATTCGAAAGATTAATAATGTGGCCAAAAAGAGACGGTATTAAAAGAGACATTGGATAGTTCAGAGATTATTGAGATTATGTGAAGTTGTTGTCAAAGAAGAAGTTATCTCCGATCAAATGACTTATTCAGGTATGTTAACTAAGCAAAATATTAGTTAGAAGCTTTTCTGAATTGATTTCTGTTAGTGAAGGGAAAAAAAATTCTAATGGCAGAATTAGACAGTTGAAATAATGTTTGAATCGTATTGAGGACGGAGTGTGGTGGTTATAGTTAGGAAATTATTATGATTTCTTTTGGGCAGTCTATGTGTATATTTATTCTCAAAAGTATACGTGACTGTTTAATTTCAGAAGGAATTCTTATCATAAAAGAACATTGGCTAAACATATTAATAGATGAAAGTATCATTGGTTTGTTTGGGGTTGTAATTTTCTGATATTCAGTGTAGCTTCAGATGTTGAAAATTTAGTTATTCTGGTTTTTCCATGATTCTATGTGATTATCTATAAGAGATGTTCATTTGAAGGAAATAGTTATAAAAGTTGTGCTTCTGCACTGGTTGTTGTTCAAATCATATTTGATTTTCTTCTGAGTTCGATGCTTCGTTAATATCTCGGATATTATTTATTGTCACGGTAAGACGATAATCCTATTATGACAATATGATTTCTATTTGATGGCTATAGTATATATATATATATATATTTGGATTATTCTTTCTAACGAGAAGAAAAGATTTCTTTAAAAAGATCGATTTTGTGGTTAAATCTGATATGAAACTATTTGATTGAAAATGTAATCGGGTTATGTGAGCTCGAATCTATTCAATTGGATCGAAAACAAACTTTAAATATACATGTGTGATTTGAAGGATAGTGTGGAAGTAGAACTTGTATTTTGAGGATTTGATCTGAATTATGTCTTTCTAATAATCCTATTTGAGAAATGTTGTGGTAAATTAAAGTTAGTTCAATTGTTGAAGCTTTCTTTTGCACGAAGACACTATCCACTAAAATATTAGTTCTAATTTAGCCTAAATTGAACGAAGAGTTTACAAACCTCATTCATGTGTCAATGAACGGGTTGAAGGATAATAATGGAGTACACAGAGATATCCTATGATTCCTTATGGTTAGAATTGTTAAAAGACTGTGAGCTTATGATTGACTACCATCCGGGAAAGGCTAATGTTATTACTGATGTTTTAAACTGAAAATCACTGTTTACTTGGTGTGCAATGAATGCGTATATGGCTATGTCTGATGATGGTTCAATAATAGTTGAATTAAAAGTAAGACCGTTATTTATTCAACAAAATTAGTGGTACTCAAAAAGTTGATAATGATTTGTTAGTAAAGCAGGTCTAAGGTGATTTGAAGGTTGATTCAGAGTTTCGAAGTTGATGCTGAAATTTGTTTGAGGTTCAGAAACCAAATATGTACTCCGAGGAATTCAGATGATTTTGAATGAAGCCACAACAATTGATTGTCTATTCACTCAGGGAGTATAAAGATGTATAGTGATCTGAAACAACTTTACTGGTGGTATAGTATGAAACAAGATATTTCTGACGTTTCTTCGAAACGCTTAATCTGTCAACAAGTAAAAAGCCAAGCATCAAGTACCTTTTAGGTTACTTCAGTTGATTTTGAAACCTAAATAGAAATGGGATAGAGTCACGATAGATTTTGTATTTGGTTTTCCGTTGACACCGAGAAAGAAAAATGCAATTTGAGTTATTGTTGATTGATTGGCTAAGTCAGCTTATTTTGTTTTAATATGTACAGACTACTCGCTTGATAAGTTGGTTGAATTGTATGTTTCTCAAATTGAAAGCTTGATAAGTTGGTTGAATTGTATGTTTCTAAAATTGAAAGATTACATGGTGTACCTATATCTATTGATTTAAATAAAGATCTGAGGTTTACATCGGGGTATTGGAAGAAATTGCATGATGCTTTAGGTACGAAATTACATTTCAGCACAACTTTCCATCCACAGACAAGTGGTCAGTCTAAATGAGTCATTCAGATATTGGAGGATATGTTGAAATGTTGCATTCTTGAGTTCGAAAGTATGTAGGAACGAGATCTACCTCTGATTGGATTTCCGTACAATAAAATGGTACCATATGAAGCTTTGTACGGTCGTAAATGTTGTACACATTTATATTGGGCCGAGCTAAGTGAAAGCAAGATACACGGGGTGATCTAATTAAAGAGACTAAACAGAAAGTAAAAGTGATCCGAGAAAGTTTGAAAGTTTCACCGTGGAAGAAAGTAATCAGATTCGGAAGTAAAGGCAAATTGAGTCCGAGATTTATTGGACCATATAAAATCACAGAGCCTGTCAGACCTGTTGCTTATAGATTGTAGTTACCACCTGAGCTAGAAAGGATTCATAATGTTTTCCACGTGTCGATGCTTCGTCGTTATAGATCCGATCCTTCTCATGTGATCAGTCCATCAGAGATTGAAATTCAGCCGATTTGACTTATGAGGAAGAACTGATTCACATTTTAACTCGTGAAGTGGAAGAATTGCGAAATAAGAAAATATCATTGGTTAAAGTAATGTGATGTAAGCATAGGGTCGAGGAAGCAACTTGGGAAACCAAAGAATCAATAAAGGAAAGTTACCCACATTTATTCACTGGTAAGATTTTCGGGGACGAAAATCTCTTAAGGAGGGGAGAGTTGTAACAGCCCGAATATGACCCTAATCAAAATGGTGGTTTCGGGACCACGAATTCGAGTTAGAAAATATTTTAATACTTTATTTGATATCTATGTTATGTGTTTGAGCATGTGTTAAAATATCATAGAATTATTTGCATGTTTGAGTAGCTAATTTAAGAAAAGGATCGGATTGCAAGAGTGATAAAATTTGGTCAATTGTATGATTGAGAGGATTAAAACAAAGTGTCTTTCTAAATAAGGGATTTTATGTTGCAATTGTCCCTATTTCTCTTTTAGTGGACGGAAAGGGTATTAAATTATGTGTTTGTTTGATTTTATTAGTTAAATATATATTTATATAAGTTATCATTACATCACTTTTTTTAGATAGTGGAATAAAAAGAAAACATAAAATATTGAAAGGCCATTGCATGTTCATCATTTCCATTCTTTCTTAGCTAAACTAGTAAAGGAAAAGGGAAGAGAAGTCAAGAAGGTTCGCCCTCATTCACTTCAATTGTGTAATTCTTAGCTTTGAAATGTTAATAATTTTGCATTTTTGAGATGCGTGTTCACTCCATTATCTAGCCCATGTGTTAATTTTGAGTAATGGTCTTGTATGTGAGTTATGCCATTGTTGGTAACTTGAGTTTGTATGAAGATTTTTTTTTTTTGATAGAAAATGAGAGCTATGAACTAGGTGGATATATTTTACTCTTGAGTCTTAATTGAATATAGTTAATTAGAAATTATTTTCAAAAATATTGCCATGGAAGGGCTAAGTTGAGAAAATATAAAAGTATATGGACACAAAAGTCCTTAGGAAGTTTAGGCTATAAAGGATGATAGACTAATTTTGAAAAAATCATGATGTATTGTATGAGGGACTAAATTGTATAGATTGTAAAAGTTAGGGTAAATTCATAAAGTTGCTAATTTATTGTGTTATGGATCAAATTGAATGATTATAAATTTATTGAGTTTAAATTGGAAATATTTAGATCAAGAGCCAAAGGAATTGGTTTGGATCGGGGAAAATACAAAATTTATCGAATAGTGGGAAGCGTAATTAAGTCAATTTACGAGGTAAGATTTTAAGCAATTGGGTTGAATAAAAGTTTATTTATATGTTAAGTTGATGTCATTATGTTTAATTCCTTAATGCCGAAAGTGACAAGGAATTTAATTAGTGATAACCTAATGTGTGAATTGAATTTATATATATGTACTAATTGATAATTATATGTGGAAAAGAATTGAGAAAGATGTATGTATTTGAGTAAGTGATATATATATACAAGTTTTATTGCCGAATGAGACATGGAATTTAATTGTGTTATTGATCGATATGTATCAAGTACATATAATTGGTTATTAGATATTTTGATTTGTGGAATTGAGTATATTGGTAGGTAAATTGCGAAAGTAACATAGTATGGAAATTATTAGTTATATATATATATATATATATATGATTTAGAAAGGAGCTAAATGTGAATATGTAATGAGATGGATAATTGTACCTAATGTATGATTAATAATACATATTTGTGTATATGTATTTGGGTTGTCGAATGTGAAAGTATGACCTATGGAAATTGGATTGTTGTTTTTGGTAATTATATATATATATATATATATATATATGATTTAGAAAGGAGTTAAATGTGAATATGTAATGAAATGGATGTTTGTACCTAATGTATGATTAATAATACATATTTGTGTATATGTATTTGGGTTGTCTTAGAATGTGAAAGTATGACCTATGGAAATTGGATTGTTGTTATTGGTAATTATATATATATATATATATATATATATATATATGATTTAGAAAGGAGTTAAATGTGAATATGTAATGAGATGGATGTTTGTACCTAATGTATGATTAATAATACATATTTGTGTATATGCATTTGGGTTGTGCCGAATGTGAAAGTATGACCTATGAAAATTGGATTGTTGTTATTGGGTAAATATATATATACATGAGTATGAAATTGATATGTTTGGATTGGCAAAATAATTATGGGTTGATTAGTAATTAATTGTGGAATATGAAGTGAGCAATGGTAGTGATTGAATAAACAACTACACGTTTAGCTAAGTAACGGCTCTAAGTGAGCGATACATTACGGAAAATGGCACTGTGTGTGCGAAAAATGCTAAGTAACGGCTCTATGTGAGCGATACATTACGGGAAGTGGCACTGTGTGTGCGGACATGTGAAGTGTGGCTCTAAGTGAGCGACACGTTATGGAAAATGGCATCGTGTGCGGAAAATGCTAAGTAACGGCTCTATGTGAGCGATACGTTACGGAAGTGGCACTGTGTGTGCGGACATGTGAAATAACGGCTCTAAGTGAGCGACACGTTACGAGAAATGGCAATGTGTGCGGAAAATGCTAAGTGCTTGGCTCTATGTGAGCGATACGTTACGGAAGTGGCACTATGTGTGCGGACATGTTAAGCTGGCTCTAAGTGAGCGACACGTTACGGAAATGGCCTCGTGTGTGCGGAAAATGCTAAGTGCTTGGCTCTATGTGAGCGATACGTTACGGGAAGTGGCACTGTGTGCGAAAATGCTAAGTAACGGCTCTATGTGAGCGATACGTTACGGAAGTGGCACTGTAAAGGGCATGTTAAGTAACGACTCTATGTGAGCTAAACGTTACGTGTTTGTACCACGTGTGCGGTTTTCAGATTTTCCTAAAGACGGAAACAATTAGTGGAGGTAAACGGAAGTGTCGTATTTATGTTATATGATAGTTCACTTTCAATGTAAATCGGTAAGTTATTTTGTGTGGAAATTCAATATGTGATTTATACGGGTTTGAAGTGCAAGTATAAGTTTGGTAAGTAAATATATATATATGTATGTGAAACCTATTATCGAAGGTTTGGAAGTTCGCCTTTGGGATATGAGACGAGAAATATTTCGAAAAATGATATGAACTAAAGTCATGGTTATAAACCTTGGTTGTGAGTATATTATTCTGACTTTGCTAGTGTAGTGTTATAGTGCATTATTGTTGTGAAGTTTGCTTATAACTTACTAAGCTTTCGAAGCTTACTTTGTGTATTTTTCTTATGATTATAGAGTTTCAGAGACTTGCTCGGGTTGGAAGTCGAAGGAGATCTCATCACACTATCTAGTTTTTGCTTCAGTAAATAAATGCTTGAAGATTTGGTTATGTGGCATGTATAGACTAGTTATGATATGGTTGGTTTTGAAATTATATATATAGCCATGCGAAAATGGCTTGATTATGATGTTAATGGTTGCGTATTCGGTTTTGTTATGTTAAATTTGGAAGTATGTTTTATGGTAAATATGTTTGTAATGTGATTATTTGATTTTGCAATGAAATAATTTTTGGTTAGCAGTAGTGACGTGATTTTGAAAAAAATAATAATAATAATAAAATATAGGAGAAATGGAATTAGTAGGTAAGTTTAGTAATGCCTCGAGCTCGACTCCGGCAACGGTCTCGGGTAAAGGGTGTTACAGTATTCTCAAAAGACAAAATCTCAAAATCTAATATATTATTATTATTAAAATCAACCACTAAATCAATTAAATCAAATTTTGATAAAACCTTCAACTAGACAGAAAGTTTAAAAAGCCATAAAATAAAATAAAAAACAAAATTAAACTAAGAACGGCTAGGTCTCGGTTTCCCCTCGTCTTAACCTAATAATTTCTATTTATAGGCAAAAATAATATAATAGAAAAAAACAAAAGTGCCATTAATTATATAAAGCGGAATTTTCAAGATATTTTGGCAATTTTTCATCAAACTTTTAGGACATTTTGAATGTCTTCATGATGTTTTTGGGCTTCATCCAAGCAACTTTAGTTAGTGATGCCAATTTTCTTCAAATCTATATATTATGAGCCCAAAACCAAAATCTTTAGCTTAAGTTATGGCCAAAATCTGAAATTGTATTATAAATGTTGAAAGCCTAACCGCAAAACTTGTCGAAATAAACTTTAAGCTCTTTTTTCTCTAATTATTCTCTAAATCAATAATAACTAAAATAAAATATAAATAATATAATTAAACAAAAATATAAATATAAATAAGTTTGAAGTGAAAAATATTTATCTCTTTTTATTTAATTCCCAACTTAAAATCCAAATAAGTTTCCTTGGCTTGAATTAGTTTAGACTTAAAAGTTGTTTGATAAAAAAGTAAATGTTAAAAAATTAAATATTTAATTTAAATTATAAAATTTGCTTGGTATATTTCTTCTAAATTAGTTTCTAATGTCACATGCATGTGATTTTACGATTTAATTTTAATTAATTTTAAATCATGTATTTTTAATTATTGTTACCTATAGTAAATTATAATATTAAGTTGAAAAAATATGAAAAATAAGTTAAGTAACATGAAACAATTATAATAATATTTAAAGATAAATATGAAAAATATTTACGCTAAATTAATAAACACATTTGATAATGGTGATTAAAAATAATTGATGAAATTTGACTCTTTTTTTTAAAAATAAACCCATAAAATATTTTTCGTCTACACCAAATAAATAACGGATAGATAAAAAAAGAAACGGCTTTAAAACTACTTCACATAGTATAAACAACTTATTTTTAGTTTTCTAAGAGGCAAATGATGAAACGGTTCATAGGCATGTTGAAGAACACGACATAAAAAATAAGAAAAAAATATGATTTGTCACTCTTCTATTGGAAAGGGATAGGGATGATGTGGAATCACAGTTTCATACAATCCTTTCTCCACAAATATTAATATTTTTAATACTTATTTAAAATTAAAATTTTATTTTATTTTTCATCAAGTTAATAGATCTAACTAATATAAAAAGCATAGATCTAATTGACTTGACTTCAGATTATTTTAGGTTGGGTTCACTAATTTAAATGACATAAAAATAAATAAAAATCATAGATCTAGACTTGAGTTTTAACTTTATTTTAAATTGGATTTACTTTTAATGACATAAAAAATAAGTTAGTGTATGAAAATCTTTTATTCACTCTACCGAAATTGTTTTATTTGAACAGGACATTTAATTAAATTTTAGAATATCAAAATACATATTTTAATTATTTATGCATAAAATTTAATTTTCATTAAAATTATATTTAATATCTTTTTTTTTTTTTTTTTTTTTTGCTACATGAGCATGTAAACGAGGTTTGAAAAGACACATACACATATATAAATCTAGAATCCTACCTTTACAAAGCAATCATTAAAGATCAACTGGCTTTCAAAATTAAATCAAATATTTTAAACAAATTGTTTTAGACTCCGAAAGTTTTGCTAAGTTATTTTCATGGTTAATGTAATCTTTCGGATTTGAGCTTAACGTTTAGGCCCGTTTAGAGAGATTATACTTTCTTCCATCTTTTTTTTTAAATTGTTTTTGTTTGGTATTTTTATTTGCTTGATTGTGGTTGTGATAATATTTGGTTGTTGGTTTGAGATAAGGGTGTGTGAATAGTGTTGAGAGGAGGTGAGACTTAATTTTTAATTTAATAAACCACATCTTCCCATTTGCTAGAGTATACAATTAATTGAAATGAACGTGTTTATTAATTATAAATATTTTAATACTTATATAAAATTAAAATTTTATTTTATTTTTATCAAATTAAACCATCCAACTAATTGAATAAAAAATCATAGATCTAATTGACTTATTTTAGATTGGGTTTATTTTAAATGACATAAAAAATAATTTAGTGATTTTATTCACTCTACCTACCAAGAAATTGTATTATTTGAAGTGGAGAATAGGTGTGGAGAAATCAGCAAAAACTTGGGGTTAAAATAAATTTTAAATTTTTACGGTAGTAAAATATAATTTTAAAAATTAAATTAAAATTTTATTATTTTTTATAGAAGGCTAAAATATAATTTTATTTTTACTAATTTAAAATTTTAAAATTTTCATATTTTAGAGAAGCTCAGGCCTTGCCAACCCCTTATGTTGGCCGCTGGTGCTTTACAATGGATAGAAAGTCAATCACATTTTATGAAATGTTTGTATGACTAAAGAATAAAAATATTTGTATGACTAAATTACATCTATAAAAGCATAATCTGCGTTTATTATTTTTAAAATTTATGTTAGGTATACTATACTTAACGTATTTAAATAAATTGCATGTTAGCCAAAAATAATATTATTTTTAAAAAGAAAAACAACACTAATTAATTTATATTAGGCCTTATATATCAAATTGTTGGAATACCCTCAATTCTTAAACCAAATACACTCTAACAGTCCTACTTTTATACAGACAACTAATTGCATGTGTGTATATATATATACACACATGGATTTGCCATGCTTTTTCTAAACAAAAATAAAATAAAACAGTTGTACCTACCAACATGATGTCTTATTAGAGTATGGTCAGTGAGCATAGTGTAAACTACAGTGTGTATGTGTGTATATATATATAGGTGTTTAGTGCGACGTCCGAAGCACAAGACAAGACAATAAGCGACCCAAAATAGAAGCAAGATGAGCACCGGATGTAAGAAGAGAGCCGTTCTGGTCGGATGCAACTACCCCAACACCATCAACAAGTTGAGCGGATGCATAAACGATGCGAAAGCCATGAGAGATGATCGTGAGCAGGTTTGGCTTTGATTCCGAAAATGTTGAGCTCCTAACTGATGAACCAGAGTCCAAGAATAAGCCTACACGTGCAAACATTATCGCTGCACTCAAGAAGATGGTGGTCGCGGCTAAAGAAGGAGATGTCCTGCTTTTCCACTTTAGTGGACATGGAATTCTGCACAACATTGACCCCCAACAGCCTTCCAACGAGAGTGAAGCAATTGTGCCTTGTGATCTCAATCCCATTTTTGGTACGTAATCAACTCGGTAAATTAAATTATTAAAATACTCTCAATCTAAGCAAACTATTATTTATATCATATTGTGGTTGCGATGGTTGTGCAGACGTGGACTTGGTGCAATTGGTTCAGCAACTACCAAGAGGATCAAGCTTCACAATCGTTTCGGATTCCTGCCACAGTGGTGGTCTGATTGAAAAAGATAGAGAACAAATTTGACCCCATAGTACTCTAAGGGGTATAGCACCACCTGTTGATTACAAGACTAGGGGCATTTCCATTGAAACCTTATACCATTGCCTACTAACAGCAGCCAACGTCATGAGCGCGACACAAAACTTCTGCCATAGGTTTAGCGACGCTCGTCCGAACGCCCAAAATGGTCGTATATAGTGGGTTTGGTATATGCATTGCCGGCGACGCTTTTGAAAAAGTCGAAACTATAAGTCAACATAAGCTCGATGCTTATTGAAAGGTTGTGAAAAGTTTAGTCAATACCGATCTTTAAAAAAGGTTGGGAAAGACCTAGTTAAGTCCAACTTTTGAAAAAGGTTGCGATAGACCTGTTTAAGACAACCTTAAAAAGGTTGGTATAGTTCTTGTCTAATGCAACTTATAAAAATGGTTGGGATAGAGCCGTCTAAGGCAACCTTAAAAAAGTTGGGATAGACATTGTCTAAGGCAACTTTTAAAAACAGTTGAGATAAAACCGTCTAAGGCAACCTTAAAACGGTTGGGATAGACCTTGTTTAAGACAACCTATAAAAAAGGTTGGGATAGACTTATCTTAGATAACCTTAAACAAGTTGGGATAGACCATGTCTAAGGCAACCTTTAAAAGGAATTGGGATAGACCCGTCTAAGACAACCTTAAAAAAGTTGGGATAGACCTTGTCTAAAACAACTTTTAAAAAAAGTTGAGATAGACCCGTTTAAAGCAACCTTAAAAAGATCGTCTAAAGTAACCTTAAAAAGATTGGGATAGACACATATGATGTAATTTTTTTATTTCAATATTAATATATTTTTATAAATATTTACAGTGAATAATGATAGGAATTGTACTTTAAATACAATTTAAAAATATAAAATTAAAATTAAAATTAAAATAAAGATTAAATATTCACTACAAAAATCGATCCAACAATCAAAATACACTAACATTTAGCTGAAATGTATACCACTAACATTCAACTCAATGTACAAAAGTAAACAAATAAAAAAGTAACTAAGTCGATGTTCATTGATATTGATAGAACCAAATATAATTATAGACCAACTGCATGACATTACAAAAACTCAGCTGACCTGCATAAAATTAGAAATATAAAACAGACTCAATGATAGACACGCAGTTACGGTTGCTTTAATATCTTTGGATGACAAAATCTTGGTGAGGCTTTTCTTCGCAATTATAAGTTCGGGTTGCATTTTATCATATGCTTCTGCAATCAGAGGCCCAAAGATCACTAGTAACAACGAAAAAAGCATTAACTCTTTAAGAGTTTAACTGTAGCTTATACAGTTGGAAAACTTACTGGTGCCTTCTTGTAAGGCCTTTTGTATTGCCTCCAGCTCAGTCAATCTGTCCTCCATATCCTACAAAATTTACCAGCTTTTGAATTCCCAATTGTCTGACATTAGTTAAACCGAGGGATTAGCACAAACATAAGGTTGTTTTAAGACAAACCTCTTTCTTCGAAACAGCAAATCGAATCTGCCCGATCTCAAATTTCAGGTGGGAGAAAAAGTCCTCATCTAGTCTACAAAGTTTCCAAATAAATATGGTGTATTGAACTGAGAATTTAAAGTGTATTTTACCAATTAAGTAAAGTTAATGGCAACAAAATGAAGAAAACACTCAAACAAAACATTTCAACTATACAAAAGGTGAAAGTACCAGTGAAGTCCCTCTATTATATAGACTACATCAAATTAGTCCCTCTACTAAATTGATTGATTTAGTCCCTAGTAAAAGTAAATGAATAAAGCTAAATTGTAATAGAGTCAAATTAGTCCCTCTTGACTGGGATACACGTATACCAAATCCACGAACAGAGCCCTCCCTGTAAAAGAACAACAAAAATAGATAAAAACAAGTCAAAACTAACGAATAGAAAGTAAGAAATTGAAAGCAAAACAGTGTGTCACTTCTGTAATATCCTTTGTTTTCAAATCCAAACATGTTTCTTTTAAGTACTTTGTTCTGCCCAGGCAAAAAGTACGGAAAATAAAGATAAAATAAACCTCTTGTACTTCCCAAACTTTTTTTAACACTAAAAAGAAATCCAAAACCAAAGAACAATAACTAGTCGCTTTTTTTTTTTTCTATTTTAATATGTATGCATAAGTGGCTTAAAAAGTGACCCAAAAACCAGTTCACACCAAAAAGTCAAAAGAAAATGGAGGAAATATTCAAGAACACGGAAGTCGTGACATGGAAATCATTTTCCAATTATATTCTAACTTTTCTTTATTTTCTTTCCTTTTTCCTGATACAACATGTAAACATGCTTTCATTTTTTTCCCCATTTCAGCCTTGTTTGATTTCTGAGACAATGTCTCAAGAGAATAAACTAATTAAAGCCACCCCCCATGAGAACCCAAAAGGCATAGAACATCAAGACTGAAGCTTCAAAATTACATTTTTTTCCTCACTTTTTTCTTTTTATCATTAGAGGAGGACATGGAACAAAAAGTTTCCCAAATATTGAAATCAGATAATGGGGAAATGAAGTTCCACTATGAAATCACTATAAAACTTGAAATTTTAACTGAAACAAACCAAAAATTCTCCATTTATATACTCCATTTTAAAAGGAAAAACAGAATTCATGAAGGATCAAAGAGCCCCAAATTCATCGAGATAGAGGCAAATCAAAGCTAAAACCACTTCAAAACCAGACTCAATCAAAAAATGCAGATCACCAAGAAAACAAAGCAACGAAAGTGAGAAAAATAAATCGAGACAAAGGTTAAGATATTTGCAAGCATTGGGTTTCGGGTTTTGCAGTAATCTATGCATTGGGTTTCGGTTTTGCAGTAATCTATGAACTGCTGAAAATCTTGAAAAATTTCGCATGTAAGGGAAAAAAACAGCCCTGTTTCGCATACATTTTCTCACCCACAAAGCACTCTCCTTGATTCTTCAAACTTCAAAGAAAGAATGAACCTTATTTTCTCACCTAGGCAAATCAGAAGCGATTGACGAAGGAGAGAATCTCATCAAGACCATCCGTCTTCAAGCTGTATCCTCTTATCTTCAATTTCTTTTGAATCTTCTTATGAGTTTGCCCACTCATTTTTCCCTTTTCTGTTTTAACAAATACTAGCGAATGGCAAATGGAGTATAGTTTCGCACATTTATTTGTCATTACGGGAAATTTGTTCTTACTTTTTACGAAATGGTGGGAAACCAATAATTGATATAATTTATAATTATCATCGGCACAACCTCATCTTGCTCTCGTGCTCGCCACGAAAGCTAAGTCATGTATTTTAATCAAAACTTGTTTTATGTTGTTTTATATTAATTTTTTATTTTTAAAATTTTGTTATTTTAAATTTAATATTTAATAAATTTTAAAAATAGACAAGTAATCCACTGTTGATTTCCATCGTGGAGAACTAAAAAAATACAATAAAATTTGATAAAACTTAGGAAGAATTTCAAATTATAGATTTGATGTTTTTAATATTAAAGTCTAAATCCAATTTCAATTTTTTTTTTATTTGGAACTCTTTTTTGAACTGCATTTAAGGAGACAAAGTTTAGATTAGAGAACTTATCTTATTCGTAAGAGACTTATTTTAGTGCAAATTGTTGTAAACAATTTGTTCTTATTATTCAATCTATGATTAGGTTTTTAAAGGAAGTCTTACGGAAAAACTTATCTAATTGATATCCGGTAGTGAGGTTACAACTTTATAATGAGTTAAACTTAAATCATGTTTTATATAAATAATTTATAGTGGATTACTTTTTGAGTAAGGCCTCACGGATGTAAGTAATTTTAATTCTATAATTATTTTGTATAACTTATATTTTGTATAATTAATTTCAATTAAACAATTATTTGCATGATGAATCCTCATCCAAAACGAAACACATAAATATTCGAATATTATATTTTTTTGGTGAATTTAAAACACAACTAAGCTAAATTACATAAAAGACTAAGGAATATGAATACTCCTTTCTTTATATGCTTCAAAAAACTTTAAGTATTCCTTTTGGAGGCAGGGGTAAGTCAGGAAATTTTTTTAGGGAGGTAAAATTAAATTATAATTTTTACTATAGTAAAAATGTAATTTTTAAAGGATTAAATCAAAATTTTATCATTTTTATGGGAGGACAAAATGTAATTTTACCTTTACTATTTTAAAATTTTAAAATTTTTAAAGGCACAAAATGGAAAATTCCAGAGCCTTGCCAGCCCCCTAGATTCTCCCCTAATTGTAGGGGTGTCAATCAATTGTAGATCCTCCTTTTTTGCAAAGCTCAGTTTGGCTAAATGATTCGCACTTTAATTATGTTCTATAGGAATGTAGTGTAATATCCATTATTCTTCTTGAGATAGTATTCGACATATTCCTCTAATCGGAGCAAAATTTGAAGTCTTCGGAGCACTTCCATATATATCCTTAATAACCTCCAAATTATACGATTGAATTATCACCTTTTCACGACTATAATATTTATTTTTATTTATTCCCGTAATGCAATAAAAATAACAATGTGACAAATCTAAACAAAAATTTAGAACCAAATATTCTTTTCTTCCTTAAACCTTAAACCTTATAATTCTAAACCTTAAAATTTAAAACACTCACTCTAAACCATAAACCAAATATTGGAACCCTAAACTCAAAACCATATCCTACAAACTACAAACCCCTAAACTCTTAATTCCAAACCTTAAACCCTAAATTAATTAGATAAAATTTTAATATTATATATTCTTTCAATGTTTTAGGAAATTTAAATAACATTTTCAATTTACTAATTAATTTTGTTTCTCTAGAGATGCATGGGGTTACCAATTTTTTAATTTTAGTATATATAAAGTTTGTCCATTATTTCTTAAATAATTTAAACTATAATTATAATTTTAATATATTCATATTAATATTATCTCTAAACCCTAAACCCTAAATCCATAATCACAAAATCCTAAAATCCTAAACCCTAAACCCATAAACACAAAACCCTAAAATATTAAACAATAAACTATAATCCATAAACCCTAAACTCTAAACACTAAACCTTAAACCCTAAATTAAATTGATTTTTTGTGACATTTTTATTAAAAACATTATTCCCACTCGAAGCTATTAAGTTATTTTTAATTTGAATATATATAATTATTCACAACTGATGATGTAAAATTTTAAGAATATTCATATTTTAAATCCAATTTTTTGGTGCTACGCATTCAAAAAAAAGTCAGAATTAAGGAGATTTAGGACGTTACACTTTTATACAAAGAGTTAGCTAGAGCGTATGTTGACAAGTCTATCCCAACACTTAGGAAAGTGTCGCCCCAAAACTGTCGTCTTAGGACTAGACAAAAGCCAACTCTTATTCAAGCGTTGCCTTAGGCATACATATCCCAACCCTTATACAAATAGTTGGCTAAAGCGTAGTCTATCGCAACACTTAGGAAAGTGTCGGCACAAAAGTGTCGTCTTAGGACTACACAAAAGCCAACTTTTATCTAAATGTTGGAGCCACTCTATCCTTTCATTGAAGCAACAAAAAATCAAGCCAGAGTGCCAGTTGTGGACGTTAAAACAAGAACCTATTTGCCAGAGATGATGAAATCAAAATAGCAGTTAATTAATATAAAATTTTGGATTTTACAGATCTAAGTTTGTCAACTTATTGTATAGTAAATCAAATTACCAACTTAGCTTCAGATAAATGAATGCTACTACTTAACACCACAAAAGACAAAGAAAGCTTATTCAACTTAGCTTCAGATGTTCGATGTTGAATGATTTTAGTTTTTGTATTTCATTTTTGTTTGTTATAATTTGGTCCTATCCAATATAGACAGTTATCTATCAATATCATTCATTACTCTTTTTTTATCAATTTTTAAATCTAATATTTAAATATATCAAATAGTCTAGATTAAATATTTTAAATATAAAAGTATTAATTGATTGTATAAAATTTCATCATTTAACAAATCTCAAGTAAACTTTAAATCCTAAATCATTTAATATATATAAAGTTTATCTATTATCTATTAAATAATTTAAACTATAATCATAATTTTAATATATTAAAAATAAAATTATCTCTTTTACAATTATATAATAAATTATTTAATATATAAATTAAAAAACACTAATTAATCTAAACCCTAAACTCTTACCCCCTAATTTTGAAACCCTAAATCATAAAACATTGACCCATAACCTCCCTTAATCCCTAAACCCATAAACCCTTAACCCTTAAACCATAAACCACAAACCTTAAACCATAAACCACAATCCCTAAACTTTAACATAGTAACTCCTCAACCATATACCCCAACTCCTAAACTATAAACCCTAAACTATAATGATAATTAATTCAAAATTTTAAAATTAATATTATCACTTTTACAATTATATAAGAAATTATTTAATATATAAATTAAAAAATAATCAGTCATATATATACCCAAAAACTTTAAAATTATTTTAAATAATAGTATTTTAATTATAACACTTATGAAAGTGTCATTACCAAAGCTGTAGGCATGGTGTTGGACAAAGCCGACTCCTATTTAAGCATTGCCTTAAGCATGCATATCCCAACCCTTATACAAAAATAAAATTTGATCAAAGCATATGTCGGCAAGTCTATCCCAGAACATTTAGGAAAATATCGTCTTAGGACTGGACCAATCCAACTCTTATTTAAGCGTTGCCTTAGGCATGCATATCTCAACCTTTATACAAAGAGTTGGCTAGAGCTTATATTGACACGTCTATCCCAACACTTAAGAAAGTGTCGCCCCAAAACTGTTGCATTAGGACTACACAAAAGCCAACTCTTATTCAAGCGTTGCCTTAAGCATACATATCCCAACCCTTATACAAAGAGTTGGCCAAAGCATAGTCTAACCCAACACTTAAGAAAGTGTCGCCACAAAAGTGTCATCTTAGGACTACACAAAAGCCAACTTTTATTCAAGTGTTGCCTTAAGCATACATATCCCAACTCTTATACAAAGAGTTGGCAAAAGTGTAGTCTATCCCAACACTTAGGAAAGTGTCGCCCCAAAACTGTAGTCTTAGGACTACACAAAAGCCAACTCTTACTCAAGCGTTGCCTTAGGCATACATATCACAACCCTTGTACAAATAGTTGGCTAAAGCGTATGTTGGCAAGTCTATCCCAACACTTAGAAAAGTGTCGCCCAAAACTGTCGTCTTAGGACTCGACAAAGCCAACTCTTATTTAAGCGTTGCCTTAGGCATGCATATCCCAACCCTTATAGAACAGTTGGCTAAAGCGTATGTTGGTCAGTCTATCCCAACACTTACGAAAGTGTCGCCCCATAAATGTCGCTATAGGCCTTTTGTGTTGTAGTGGAAAATTTTTGGATTTAAGTGTAAAAGAGGAAATTAGGTGAGGAGGCCTTAAGAATAATTTGTGGGCATTTTGGGTCATAAAAGGGGCTTGGTAAAGTGACTTAAGGATGCCACTTAAAGGCCGGAATGACGCCTTTGGCAGTCTTGGGTTCGAGTAGCTGAAAGCAAATGGGTGTTTTATTTTTGGCGTTAAGAGGGGAGCAAGAAAAAGAGGCTTTAAAATTAGTTGTGGCAAGTTTATGTCATAAAAAAAGGCCATGGCAGAGTGGCTTAGAGCGCTATATGTGGCTTGCGGCAATGAGGGCCCAGGTTTGAGTTGCGAAGGAAGCAAGAAAGGGTATTTTATTTTTGTGCAGCAAGAAGGCGCTTGAGCTAAGTATGTCTTAAAAGAAATTCTGGGTGCACTATGTCACAAAAGAACGCCTTGGCAGAGTGGCTTGGGGCGTAAAAGCTTGCGATAAAGGGGCTTGGTGCAGTGTAGGTCCTGAGTTCAAGACGCAAGGGAAGCAAAATTTTGAGGCTTTTATTTTTGGCTTTTGACGTCAACAGCAGGGTGAGTAATGGACGGCAATTGGACTTCTGTTTGGGTAAGGATTAAGCTGGATTTTATGTTGAATTTCGGCTAGATAAGTAGTAGATAATTGCTACTTTATTTTATTTAGTTTATTTTATGGAGATAAGAAATAAAGAGGAGATAAAGTATCTATTTTATTTTTATTACTTTGAATGGGTGTTAAAGAGATAAAGATTAAGCTAGTTTTTGGTTTTTAAATTCGGTTGGGATAAATGCTATTTATTTATTTATTTATTTAGTTAAGATAAAAGATAAGGGTGGCCTTATTTTAATTGGTTTTGAATAGGTGATATAGGAATAAAATAGGAGTTTTAATAGGGATTAGATAAGTAGAAATATGGTGGCCGATGGTGGGACTCTTGAGGTGTGCATGTTCGGCTTTGAAGCTTTTAAGGAGGGGGTGCCGAAATTTGGTTTTCTTTTTACCTTTTGTGTGCCAAATTTTAATTGGAGGAGTTCATCTTTTATTTCTTTCTTGATCTCTCCATTGTCAAATTTAAAGCCAAGAAAGTTCTCTTTTCTCCTTTTTCTAGTAAAGCCGAATCTCCTTGCTACCATTACTGAAATTCTTGTAATCTCTCACTTTCCCTTCTTTTCTTTCTTTCAATCCAATTCATTATCTTTTTATTGAATAGCCGAATGTGCCTTTGTTAATTAGGATTTTATAGAACCTTGTAAGTACCATACTCCTATTTATATTTATATTTTATTAAAGAGCCATAGCCGATTATTAAAAGTGCCTTATTCCTATTCTTTTGACGCAAGTCTCGAAGGTTGAATCATCAAGGAAGGTGTCAATCGACTACTTTCTTGTAGTCTCTCTTAACAAACGTTGGGAGCATTAAAAGGAGTCTTTGGGAATTGCAAAAATTAAGGTAAGCAATTGGTAATATTCGCCAAGGCCATTCATTATTCTTAAAATTATGTTTTAGCCGATTTTAACATATGGAATATAGGGTTTTCGATGACTACATAGTTAAGTGGTGATTCGGGATTTTGGTAAGTAAGGTAAGGAGGTTTGTACTATTCGACCATAGGCCATATTTGGTGTTTAATGTTGACCGATTTGGATTATGGTCTTTAGGGGCGGAACGACAATAGTAAGCGAAGCCTCCGGGATTTGGTAGGAGACCAAATCGGCATTAAGGGAGGAGGAAAAACCCCGTTCATCGTGTTAGAATCAAATAGTTCAGGATTTCGCTAAATAGACAGGTGTGTGATTAACCCACCGTTTTTCAGGTTTTTGCTATATCTGTATGTGTTGATTGTGTACTAACAAATGCAGTAAAAGTTATGAGATGGATACCCTAAAATGGGTATATCGATAAACAAAGTTAGTATTACTGTTGATAAGAATGTGAAAGTACCGATGTGAATGTGACTGTGTGCTTGTGGAATTGTGATTGTTCCGCCTTAATAACATGTGCATGCATTTACTATTATGACACTATTACATGTTGCATGTGCATTGGTTGGGATATGAAAGAAGGTACGGGTGTACTTCGAGTACGTGGTTTGATGTTAGCCTTGAGCTACATCGTGGATTGACGTTGACTGAGGTCACGTTGTGGATTAATTGCGATTTAGTTAGCGTGGCTTGATGAGTGGCTATGTGCCTCATCGTGGTTGATGAGTGACTATGTGTCCCATCATGGTTTTGGTGTTAGCTACGGCTACATCGTGGATTGGCGCTGACTGAGGTCGCGTTGTGGATTATTGTGCTTAATTGCACGTGGACAGCATTGATTGCCTTTGGAGTGAAAAGGAGAGGGTGATTTGTTAATCCCCTGGTGTGTGGTAGGCTGGATAAGGGGGTGTGTAGAGGATGGACCCTAGGTTTGGGTTGGGTGCACTTTGCATAATTTTATTTGATATGTGGATTAATGTGGAAATGGGCCAAGCCTAGTATGTGAATGTGGATTTGAATAAGAAATGGGTTAAGCCTAGTATGTGGAAATTATATGGTTAATTACCTTGTTACTTGATAAGTGATTTGAATATGGGCCAAGGCCAGAATGTGATAATATGGGAATATGATAATTATTACCTGATATATATGTTAATATGTGGTTAACATGTGGGTGGAATCCAGTGGATTAGTTACACACTAAGTCCGTGTGACTCACCCAAATATTTTATCAAACATCGCAGGTGATATGATGATCGGACCGGGTTGGAGTGGATACGAGGTGGCCCATCTAAGAAGATATTTTAATTAATTAAGTAATTATAGTTTCAGTATTTTGATTAAGTGTTTATTGTAATAAGGCCCATTAAAGTATTTAAGTATTTTTATTAAGTATCTTTATTATTATGTTCTATTATGGATTGACAATTTAAATATTAATTGCAAATGATCTTATTTTCTTAAGTATATATATAATAAAGTTTTAATCCGGAATTTTGTAACAACTTAATTTATTTCAAATTTTAAATACACAAGGTTTTCTTTCCTAAAGACAATAAATTTTATATACTTTACCTACAAGTCGATTATTTTCAAACGTTTTTCAGCAGTGGCATTTCAAATTCGATGTAGAGTGAATGGGCGGGTTAGGTGTTCTGATTTGGTATCGAGCCTGGTTCAAAACTCGACTTTGAAGGTTTTGGGTCCAAAATGTTTTCAAAATGGGCTTTTCAAAATATGGACTTTATTTCGAGTTATTCTCGCATGGCACTCAGATCTCCACCAAGTCCACCGGGTAAGTACTTCTAATTATTAAAGTGATTGTTTATGTGAACTGTTATGGGCTTATTTGGGCTCAGAGATTAGAATATTAGGGCTATTGAACCCTAGGGCTAGTGCACTCAAACACATGCATAAGACTTAAGGACTATTAAACAAACTCAGTGAAGTAAGTCACGAGTTAAGGTGTGGCAACCATTGTGCGCATGTCTAGGAGTGGATTCAGAAGAGCTTGGTACTTAAGCAGGTCCTAGCGACTCACCTCCTCTTTACTTGAATCCTACTTGGTGCGTAGCTACGGTTCACCCTAACCAAGAGGACTTATTCATAGGCTAAACTTAATAACTAAAACCCAAAAGGGACTAGCCATTTTTTTTTATGAAAACCGTAGTTTTAAAACTCTTAAAATTCCCTTTTAATTTGAAAAGACTGTTTTATAAATTTCTCTGAAATATTTCTTGATTTATGAAAAATTACCAAAATGCCCTAGTGGCGAAATTACAAGAATGCCCTTGGTTTCTAAAATTTCTATACCACCCCGATTTCAATAAAATTTTCCTTACTTTACAAAAGCATCCAAGAATTCTATTTTGCAAATATTAATACCTTGACTTTGGAAAATTACGAAATTGCCCTTGACGTACAAAATTACCAAAATGACCCCGATTTCCAAAATTTTTGCAAACATCACCAATTTGGAAAACAAATTCTCAAAAAGAACCCCCAAGTTTTGCAAATTTTGAAATGCCCTTGATTTATTCAGATTTACAAATTTACCATGGTTTATTACCAAAATAACCCCGAGCTCCAAAATTACCGAAATACCCCCGAATTTCAAAATTTTCCAAAATACCCGTGAATTTAAAATTCCAAAATACTTTTGACAAAAGCACCAAGGAACTTTTCTTTTGAAAAATTATGAAAATACCCTCAGTGGGACAAATTACGAAAATACCCCAGGTAGTGGAAAATGACAACAATGAAAACTACAACGTTTTCGAATGAACAAAAGTTCATAATTGGTGATGGATGAATGAATGAATGTGTCTATGGAGATAGATGAATGTATTTGTGAACGGTGAATCTCTAAAAGTGGAATAGTGAACTTGAACTGAAACCTTGATTGATCGAAAGAACCACTTCTAGAATTTCTTTTCATAAAATTGTTCGCGGTTAATCAGTGGAACAAAAGTACTAATGCATAAAATTTTTAATCAGATAAATCACGACGTTAGACATGAGTTCTAGGGGACGTGGTCGTCGTGGACGCGGTAGAGGTAGAATGGCCGTTTCGGAACCCTTTAGGTCGGGTCAAGGATCTGAGAATGGGGTACCACCGCCACACCACTAGCTTTTGGTGTTGAGCAGCAAGATCAGACGGGGGATGATGCAGTATCGCGTGCTATGTTGCGAGTACTAGAACGTGTGGCAAGAGCTAGTGTGGGAAATGGAGCTCGAAAATCAGTATCGGAAAGACTTAGGTCGAACGGAGCTAAAGTTTTTAGAGGAGTATCAGGAGTAGCTCCGAATGTAGCAGAGTATTGGTTGGAGGCAGTTGAAAGAATCATGGACGATTTAGACTGTACTCCTGAGGAAAAGCTGAAAGGTGCTGTCTCATTGCTCTGAGATGAAGCTTATCGATGGTGGCTCACTGTCAGGCAAGGTGTTCCGGCAGATCGAGTGGATTGGGAATATTTTAAGCTTAAGTTCGAAGGGAAGTACGTTGGATCTAGCTACTTAGACTCGCAGAGGAAGGCGTTTCTAAACTTGGTTCAAGGAAGTAAGTCGGTAGCAGAGTATGAAGCTGAATTTGTGCAGTTAAGTTAGTACGCCAAAGGGATCGTGGCTACTGATTACGAAAGGTGTGTCCGATTTGAAGATGGGCTACAAGATGAGTTGCGAGAGTTGATTGCTCCGCACAGAGAAAGAGACTTCGCCATTCTAGTGGAGAAAGCTCGGATCGCTGAGGAAGTTAAGAGGACTGTAAGAGAAAACCGAGAAAAGAATAGGAACGGGAATAAGAGAAGTTTTGGATCGTCAGCATCGTTTGGAGATGTTCAGAAAAGACCAAGGATCGAGAATTCTGTACGTGCACCTATGCCAGTTTCTGAGAATCGGAGTCGTCTATGTTCTCAGTGTGGGAGAACTCACACAAGAGAGTGTTGGGGTAATAGTAAGGTATGTTTTCGATGTGGATCTAAGGCTCATTTGGTTAAGAATTGTCCTCAGGCAATGAAGGTTCGTGGTCCAAACCATGGAGGAAATGGTTCCGGCCAAGGTTGTGGAACACCCAGTAGAGGAGCTGAAGGTTCGGATGTGAGACAACCAAGGATGTGAAAGCGGGTAAGTTCCTTGTTCAAATATTATTTGCTTTAGAGATAGTTCATTGTTGTATTGCTAGTGAAGTGTATGAAACCTTGGATGTGAACTTTAAGGCGTGCCTAGAGGGTAAGATAGTTTTATTAAGATCGGAGTGCTTGCAATGAAGCGTAGTGTGATGAGTAGGATTGTTCAAATTGATAGTTAGTAAGTAATTTCGAGGACGAAATTATTTTAAGGAGGGTAGAACTATAACATCCTAGATTAGGGGTTATGCGTTCGTGCATAATTCATGAGTTAGTAGGCTTTAAGAGTGGTTGGATGTGTTTTAGGGGTTCTTAAAATTCTAGGATAAAAAGGGAAGCTTTGGAAAATTTTTGGATTTAAGTGTAAAAAGAGGAAATTAGGCTGAGGAGGCCTTAAGAATAATTTGTGGGTGTTTTGGGTCATAAAAAGGGGCTTGGTAAAGTGGCTTAAGGACGCCACTTAAGGGCCTGGAATGACGCCTGGCGCAGGTCTTGGGTTCGAGTAGCGTGGAAAGCAAATGGGTGTTTTATTTTTTTGCAGCAAGAAGGCGCTTGGGCTAAGTAAGTCTTAAAAGAAATTCTGGGTGCATTATGTCACAAAAGAATGCCTTGGCATAGTGGCTTAGGGCGTTAAAGCTTGCGTTAAACGGGCTTGGTGCAGTGTAGGTCCTGAGTTCAAGACGCAATGGAAGCAAAATTTTGAGGCTTTTATTTTTGGCTTTTTGACGTCAACAGTAGGGTGAGTAATGGACGGCAATTGGACTTCTGTTTGGGTAAGGATTAAGCTGGATTTTATGTTGAATTTTGGCTAGATAAGTAGTAGATAATTGCTACTTTATTTTATTTAGTTCATTTTATGGAGATAAGAAATAAAGAGGAGATAAAGTATCTATTTTGTTTTATTACTTTGAATGGGTGTTAAAGAGATAAAGATTAAGCTAGTTTTTGGTTTTTAAATTCGGTTGGGATAAATGCTATTTATTTATTTATTTATTTAGTTAAGATAAAAGATAAGGGTGGCCTTATTTTAATTGGTTTTGAATAGGTGATATAGGAATAAAATAGGAGTTTTAATAGAGATTAGATAAGTAGAAATATGGTGGCCGATGGTGGGACTCTTGAGGTGTGCATGTTCGGCTTTGAAGCTTTTAAGGAGGGGGTGCCGAAATTTGGTTTTCTTTTTACCTTTTGTGTGCCAAATTTTAATAGGAGGGAGTTCATCTTTTATTTCTTTCTTGATCTCTCCATTGCCGAAATTTAAAGCCAAGAAAGTTCTCTTTTTCTCTTTTTTTTCTAGTAAAGCCGAATCTTCCTTGCTACCATTACCGAAATTCTTGTAATCTCTCACTTTCCCTTCTTTTTCTTTCTTTCAATCCAATTCATTATCTTTTTCTTGAATATCCGAATGTGCCTTTGTTAATTAAGATTTTAGCCGAACCTTGTAAGTACCATAGCCGAACCTTGTAAGTACCATACTCCCATTTATATTTATATTTTATTAAAGAGCCATAGCTGATTATTAAAAGTGCCTTATTCCTATTCTTTTGACGCAAGTCTGAGAAGCCGAATCATCAAGGAAGGTGTCGTCGACTACTTTCTTGTAGTCTCTCTTAACAAATGTTGGGAGCATTAAAAGGAGTCTTTTGGGAATTGCAAAAATTAAGGTAAGCAATTGGTAATATTCGGCCAAGGGCCATTATTCTTAAAATTATGTTTTAGCCGATTTTAACATATGGAATCGACAGCTACATAGTTAAGTGGTGATTCGGGATTTTTGGTAAGTAAGGTAAGGAGGTTTGTACTATTCGGCCATAGGCCATATTTGGTGTTTAATGTTGACCGATTTGGATTATGGTCTTTAGGGGCGGAACGACTATAGTAAGCGAAGCCTCTAGGATTTGGTAGGAGACCAAATCAGCATTAAGGGAGGAGGAAAAACCCCGTTCATCGTGTTAGAATCAAATAGTTCGGGATTTCACTAAATAGACAGGTGTGTGATTAACCCACCATTTTTCGGGTTTTTGCTATATCTGTATGTGTTGATTGTGTACTAACAAATGCAGTAAAAGTTATGATATGGATACCCTAAAATAGGGTATATCGATAAATAGGTTAGTATTACCTGTTGATAAGAATGTGAAACTACCGATGTGAATGTGACTATGCTTGTGGAATTGTGATTGTCTGCCTTAATAACATGTGCATGCATTTACTATTATGACACTATTACATGTTGCATGTGCATGGGTTGGGATATGAAAGAAGGTACGGGTGTACTTCGAGTACGTGGTTTGATGTTAGCCTTGAGCTACATCGTGGATTGACGTTGACTGAGGTCACGTTGTGGATTAATTGCGATTTAGTTAGCGTGGCTTGATGAGTGGCTATGTGCCTCATCGTGGTTGACATCGGCTATGTGCCATATCGTGGTTGATGAGTGACTATGTGCCCCATCGTGGTTTTGGTGTTAGCTACGGCTACATCGTGGATTGGTGCTGATTGAGGTCGCGTTGTGGATTATTGTGCTTAATTGCACGTGGACGGCATTGATTGCCTTTGGAGTGAAAAGGAGAGGGTGATTTGTTAATCCCCTAGTGTATGGTAGGCTGGAAAAGGGGGTGTGTAGAGGATGGACCCTAGGTTTGGGTTGGGTGCACTTTGCATAATTTTATTTGATATGTGGATTAATGTGGAAATGGGCCAAGCCCGGTATGTGAATGTGGATTTGAATAAGAAATGGGCTAAGCCCAAGATGTGGAAATTATGTGGTTAATTACCTTGTTACTTGATAAGTGATTTGAATATGGGCCAAGGCGAATGTGATAATATGGGAATATGATAATTATTATCGATATATGTGTTAATATGTGGTTAACATGTGGGTGGAATCCATTGGATTAGTTACACATCGAGTCCGTGTGACTCACCCAAATATTTTATCAAACATCGCGGTGATATGATGATCGGACCGGGTTGGAGTGGATACGAGGTGGCCCATGAGAAGATATTTTAATTAATTAAGTAATTATAGTTTGAGATTTTGATTAAGTGTTTATTGTAATAAGGCCCATTAAAGTATTTAAGTATTTTTATTAAGTATCTTTATTATTATGTTCTATTATGGATTGACAATTTAAATATTAATTGCAAATGATCTTATTTTCTTAAGTATATATATAATAAAGTTTTAATCAGGAATTTTGTAACAACTTAATTTATTTGAAATTTTAAATACACAAGGTTTTCTTTCCTAAAGACAATAAATTTTATAAACTTTACCTACAAGTCGATTATTTTCAAACGTTTTTCCAAGTGGCATTTCAAATTCGATTCGTAGTGAATGGGCGGGTTTGGGGTGTTCTGAAGTTGTAATTAAAACAAAAGATGCATGAATACCAAAGAACAAATTAAAGAAAAATTAAAGCAAAATAAAGTCTCACAAATTTATTAAATCAAATTTTGATAAAACCTTCGACTAGATGGAGAGTTTAAAAAGCCACAAAGTAAAGAAAGCAAAATAAAACTAACAATGGCTAGGTCTCGGTTTTCCCTCATCTTAACCTAGTAATTTCTATTTATAGGGCAAAAATAATATAATAGAGAAAAAAACAAAAGTGCCATTAATTATATAAAGCAGAATTTTCAAGATATTTTGACAATTTTTCCGTCAAACTTCTAGGACATTTTTGGATGTCTTCCTTGAAACACCCCACACCCGGCCCACGAGAATGGACCGGATCTGGTATGTTCCTCGAAGTAACCCGGTTCAAAATTCATTTGAATACTTTGAAAACTGTGTGTTTTGAAAGATAGTTTGTTGGGGGTTGGGCTCGAGTTGAAAACAAGTTTATTTTTATATTGAAAATCCATTTATTTTAGTTAACAAAATATTTAGAGTTTGTTTTAAATAAAATTGACTTAATCTTTAAATAACATAAATTCGTAACATAGTAATTAAAACAACAATAAGATAATCACTATGGACTTATTACATAAAATAAAACCCAAAATAGAATTAAAGGTACTAAAAAGAAATAAAGTCCAAATTACATAAAATCTCGAATGTAGCATGGCCACCTCAAGGTCTCACAGTCCCGGTCAAATCCGCTCATCACACGAAAATAGTTCCCACGGCGGGTGAGTCAACAGACTCAATGTGCACACAAGACTAACATTCAACAAATCAGGCATTCATGTTCAAATCATCAGATCCATATAAAAATGAAATTATGATGCAACCCAAACCCAATCCTAATGGTCCATCCGCTACACACCACCCGTACTCGCCGGTCACACCGTGGGACTACTAAGTCAACCCTCCATCCGCTACACACCATCGAAGCGTTCGCCCATATCGTTGTGTCATTAGACACTATATTCAAATAATGTGACCGTAGTCACCATATTTCGTTGGTGAGACCAAAGTCAACACCTTCGTTGGTGAGACCGAAGTCAACACCTATATTTCGTTGGTGAGACCAAAGTCAACACCTTCGTTGGTGAGACCGAAGTCAACACCTATATTTCGTTGGTGAGACCAAAGTCAACACCTTCGTTGGTGAGACCGAAGTCAACACCTACTCTTCCCTTTCACATTAATCCCGAATGCCCCAAAATATATATTATGCATAACTTACTTAATTTCATGTTTATATACATATATTCGCATGTTATAAAATAACATATTTCACAATCCTATCCGAAGTAGGAAACGTACCTGGGTACTTTTTGCCACATTTGTGGTACTTAGCCACATTCACATTCTTATACATATTCATATATTAAATAATAGCCATATGAAATATTGAAGGTTAGTAAGGGTACACACCTGATTTGCTTAATAGATTCCTTGAAATCCCGAAGAACCCGATCTATTGCTTTAGATCTCAATTCCTACATTTGATTAATCACTTACTACTTTAAAAAAAACCATTTGACCATAAATCCAAATCCTAGTAGGATTAGTATTCTCAAAACTTACCTTGTTGCCGATTTCAATACTAATCAAATCCGAAATCTACGCTTATGCTCCTCCTTGTATTCGCCAAGCACTAAATCTCATCCGGTTAGTTTGGCTTTTAAACAAACAAGAATTAGATCTAATTATCAAAATAGGCCTTAGCCGAAAGCTATAGACACTTACCTTGTGGATTTTAAATCCAAACTCACCGAATAACTAGGGAACACGCGCCTATGGTGTACCTTCGGAAAAGAACTTCTCCTTCCTTGTAGCCTACACTTAGTAAATCCAGAAAGATCTCTTCAAAGTTTCGCAACCATGAACATTAATGGGATTAGCCCTAGATTTCGATAAGTCTAAAATATAAAAGAATGGAAACCAAACTTGGATCTTACCCTTATTTGAAGGAATCGATTGCACCTTCACTTCAACCTTGAGAGATTAGACTTAGAGACTTGATGAACAATCGGCTATGATTCCCTTATGTATTCGGTTTCAAAGATGAAAGAAGAGAGGAATAAAGGCTTAGAAGAAAATCGGCTAGGAGGCTAAAAGAAAAGAAGAAAAAGAATGGAGGCTCAAGAGGAATATTCGGAGAGGAAAAGAGAGAGGAGAATGAATAATGAATGGCCCTAGTCTCATCCTTTTATAGCCGAAATTACTAGGCCAAGAATCCTTAACTTGGCCACCACTCTTCCTTATTTTCCTAATTAAAGAATAATTCTTCATTTATCCACCTATTTAGTGAATTTTAAAGAGAATTAAACTCTTCCCTTAAGAGTCCTTATGATCTTCTAATTAGCGAGTTTTAAAGAGAGTGAAACTCCTCTTTTGCAAGCCTTGTGCTGTCCACCTCTTGGGCTTCTAGAAGCAAAATAAAACTTATTTTATTTGCTTCTTATGTGACTCAAACTCAAGCCCAACACCCTTGCATGTGGGCCATTTCACGAGGCCTTAAGTGGCATCTTCAGCCACTTTTCCAAGTCCGTTAATGGGTCAAATTTCACATACTTTATATTTTAGGGTCACTCGCCCTAAGTTCCCTTTGAACTTTAAAATTCGACATTTGGGGTCATTTTAAGTTTCCAAAAATTTTCACATGCTCAGTAAACTTGACATTTCCTAGGTTTCCAAAATGTTTACTTTCCTATTTTGGCTTAGTTTCCAAAATGTTTACTTTCCTCTTTTAGCTTAGGTTTCCAAAATGTTCACTTTCCTCTTTTAACTAATCGTTCCATACATTTCCTTACATTTCCATGCATTTCCTTACATTTCCATACATTTCCATACCTTTCCATACATTTCCTTACATTTCCTTACATTTCCATACATTTCCATACATTTCCATACATTTCCTTACATTTCCATACATTTCCATACATTTCCTTTTATTTCCTTTCATTTCTTTACATTTCCTTACATTTCCTTATACTTCCTTTTATTTCCTTACATTTCCTTATATTTCCTTACATTTCCTTACATTTCCAAGGTTCTAAAGATGCATACCCACATCCATATCACAAGAAACATGCTATTTCATTGAGCAAAATGCACACAATGGGATTCAACCTCTTCCCTCAAAGTACTTCACGTGATGCCACAACCCTTGCCCTTAGGTGGCGCCCTTGCCACTTTTCCACATCACTTCTTGTTTTTAACTTAAAAACCAATAATTGTCCAAAGCTTTCTCTTCCATCCTAGGATTTTAAAAACTTTTAATTCACTTCCAAACATTGTCAAAACCTACTACTCATGAATTATGCACAAACGCATAACCCCTAATCTAGGATGTTACAGTTCTACCCTCCTTAAAAATAATTTCGTCCTCGAAATTACTTACGATGATCGTACAATCTTTCTCACCGACTATGCTTACGTCAAGACTCGATCTTAATAGAACCATCATACTTTCCGGGCACAATCTCTAAGTTCCCATCCCTTAGAACTCATTTCTAACGTCGCGATTTAATCTGATTAAGAAGTTTTATGTATTAAAAATTTTGTTTCACCGATTAACATGAAGAAGTTTTATGGAAAGAATTTTTAGAAGTGGTTCTTTCGTATTCATACATGCACACAGTCTTTTCATTCATTCACACATCCATCAAACAATTATGAACCTTAGTTCATTCAGAGAAACGTTGTAGTTTTCATTTGTTGTTTTTCCACTACCCGGGGGTATTTTCGTAATTTGTCCTACAGGGGTATTTTCGTAATTTGTCAAAATAAGGTTCCTTGGTGATTTTGTCACAAGGTATTTTTGGTCTTTTAAGTTCTGGGGTATTTTGGAAAATTTTTGAAATCAGGGTATTTGAAATTTTGGACATTGGGGTATTTTGGTAATTTTTCCACAAATCGGGGTAAATTGTAAAATTTTAATAAATCGAGGATATTTCAGAAGTTGCAAAACTTTGAGGGTTCTTTTTGAGAAATTTATTTTCCAGCACGATGAAGTTGCAAAAATTTTGGAAATCAGGGTCATTTTGGTAATTTTGTAAGTTAGGGGCAATTTTGTAGTTTTCCAAAATCAAGGTATTTTGATATTTTACAAATTAGGGTTTTTGAATGTTTATAAAATAATGAAATTTTGGTAAAATTTGTTGAGTAGTTGAACATTTTATAAACCAAGGGCATTTTTGTAATTTTACCACTAAGGGTATTTTAGTAAATTTGTAAATCAAGTATTTCAGGAAAATTTAAAAAAAATACGGCTAGTCCCTTTCGGGTTTTAGTTATTGGGTTTAGCCAGTGACTAAGTCCTCTTGGTTAGGGTGAGCGGTTACCACGCACTGTAGGATTCGAGTAAAGAGGAGGTGAGTCACTAGGATCGCTTAAATACCAAGCTCTTCTCGAATCCACTCCTGACATCGCACAACAAAGTGACGACACCCTAGCTCGGTGACTTAATCATGTGTTTGTTTGATTAGGCATTTAAGTCTTATGTAATTGTTAGGGTAACTAGTCCTAGGGTTCAAGTTCTTAATCTCTACTCTACGTTCCATTCTATTTCTACCCTTCTACAAATCATAATATAAATCACACAATGGATAGAAGTACTTACACGGTGGATCATGGTTGGAGACTTAGGTGCCATGCCGAAAACACCTTATTTTTCAAAGATAATCATTTGGCTCGCTTTGAAAACGTTTTGGGCCTTAGCCCATAGGCCGAGAGTTTAAAACACAGCTCGATACAAATTGAAACACCCCACCCGCCCACGAGAATGGACCAGGATCGGTATGTTCCTCAAGTAACCGGTTCAAAATTCATTTGAATACTTTGAAAGCTGTGTGTTTTGAAAGATAGTTTGTTGGGGTTGGGCTTGAGTTGAAAACAAGTTTATTTTTATATTGAAAATCCATTTATTTTAGTTGACAAAATATTTAGAGTTTGTTTTAAATAAAATTGACTTAATCTTTAAATAACATAAATTAAGTAACATAGTAATTAAAACAACAATAAGATAATCACTATGGACTTATTACATAAAATAAAACCCAAAATAGAATTAAAGGTACTAAAAAGAAATAAAGTCCAAATTACATAAAATCTCCGAATGTAGCATGGCCACCTCAAGGTCTACCGTCCCGGTCCGTCACTGCTCATCACCTGAAAATAGTTCCCACGGCGGGGTGAGTCAACAGACTCAATGTGCACACAGTACTAACATTCAACAAATCAGGCATTCATGTTCAAATCATCAGATCCATATAAAAATGAAATTATGATGCAACCCAAACCCAATCCTAATGGTCCATCCGCTACACACCACCGTGCACTGCCGGTCACACCATGGGGACTACTAAGTCAACCCTCCATCCGCTACACACCATCGAAGGCGATGCCCATATCGTTGTGTCATTAGACACTATATTCAAATAATGTGACCGTAGTCACCATATTTCACAGTGAGACCAAAGTCAACACCTTCGTTGGTGAGACCAAGTCAACACCTATATTTCGTTGGTGAGACCAAAGTCAACACCTTTATTTAGTTGGTGAGACCAAAGTCAACACCTTCGTTGGTGAGACCAAGTCAACACCTACTCTTCCCTTTCACATAAATCCCGAATGCCCCAAAAATATATATTATGCATAACTTACTTAATTTCATGTTTATATACATATATTCGCATGTTATAAAATAACATATTTCACAATCCTATCCAAGTAGGAAACGTGCACAGGTACTTTTTGCCACATTTGTGGTACTTAGCCACATTCACATTCTTATACATATTCATATATTAAATAATAGCCATATGAAATATTGAAGGTTATTAAGGGTACACACCGATTTGCTTAATAGATTCCTTGAAATCTCAAGAACCCGATCTATTGCTTTAGATCTCAATTCCTACATTTGATTAATCACTTACTACTTAAAAAAACCATTTGACCATAAATCCAAATCCTAGTAGGATTAGTATTCTCAAAACTTACCTTGTTGCCGATTTCAATACTAATCAAATCCCGAAATCTCGTTATGCTCCTCCTTGTATTCGACCAAGCACTAAATCTCATCCCGGTTAGTTTCGCTTTTAAACAAACAAGAATTAGATCTAATTATCAAAATAGGCCTTAATGAAAGCTATAGACACTTACCTTGTGGATTTTAAATCCCAAACTCACCGAATAACTAGGGAACACGCTGCCTATGGTGTACCTTCGGAAAAGAACTTCTCCTTCCTTGTAGCCTACACTTAGTAAATCCGAAAGATCTCTTCAAAGTTTCGCAACCATGAACATTAATGGGATTAGCCCTAGATTTCGATAAGTCTAAAATATAAAAGAATGGAAACCAAACTTGGATCTTACCCTTATTTGAAGGAATCGATTGCACCTTCACTTCAACCTTCGAGATTGAGCTTAGAGACTTGATGAACAATCGGCTATGATTCCCTTATGTATTCGGTTTCAAAGATGAAAGAAGAGAGGAATAAAAGGCTTAGAAGAAAATCGGCTAGGAGGCTAAAAGAAAAGAAGAAAAAGAATGGAGGCTCAAGAGGAATATTCGGCAGAGGAAAAGAGAGAGGGAGAATGAATAATGAATGGCCCTAGTCTCATCCTTTTATAGCCGAAATTACTAGGCCAAGAATCCTTAACTTGGCCACCACTCTTCCTTATTTTCCTAATTAAAGAATAATTCTTCATTTATCCACCTATTTAGCGAATTTTAAAGAGAATTAAACTCTTCACTTAAGAGTCCTTATGATCTTTTAATTAGCGAGTTTTAAAGAGAGTGAAACTCCTCTTTTGCAAGCCTTGTGCTGTCCACCTCTTGGGCTTCTAGAAGCAAAATAAAACTTATTTTATTTGCTTCTTATGTGACTCAAACTCAAGCCCAACACCCTTGCATGTGGGCCATTTCCTGAGGCCTTAAGTGGCATCTTCAGGCCACTTTTCCAAGTCCGTTAATGGGTCAAATTTCACATACTTTATATTTTAGGGTCACACGCCCTAAGTTCCCTTTGAACTTTAAAATTGACATTTTGGGGTCATTTTAAGTTTCCAAAATTTTCGCTGACTCTGTAAACTTGACATTTCCTAGGTTTCCAAAATGTTTACTTTCCTATTTTGGCTTAGTTTCCAAAATGTTTACTTTCCTCTTTTAGCTTAGGTTTCCAAAATGTTCACTTTCCTCTTTTAACTAATCGTTCCATACATTTCCTTACATTTCCATGCATTTCCTTACATTTCCATACATTTCCATACCTTTCCATACATTTCCTTACATTTCCTTACATTTCCATACATTTCCATACATTTCCATACATTTCCTTACATTTCCATACATTTCCATACATTTCCTTTTATTTCCTTTCATTTCTTTACATTTCCTTACATTTCCTTATACTTCCTTTTATTTCCTTACATTTCCTTATATTTCCTTACATTTCCTTACATTTCCAAGGTTCTAAAGATGCATACCACACATCCATATCACAGTAAACATGCTATTTCATTAAGCAAAAATGCACACAATAGGATTCGAACCTCTTCCCTCAAAGTACTTCACGTGATGCCACAACCCTTACCCCTTAGGTGGCGTCCCTTGCCACTTTTCCACATCACTTCTTGTTTTTAACTTAAAAACCAATAATTGTCCAAAGCTTTCTCTTCCATCCTAGGATTTTAAAAACTTTTAATTCACTTCCAAACATTGTCAAAACCTACTACTCATGAATTATGCACAAACGCATAACCCCTAATCTAGGATGTTACATTCCTGATGTTGTTGGGCTTCATCCACGAAAGAACTTTAGTTAGTTATGTCAATTTTCTTTAAATTTATATATTATGAGCCCAAAACTAAAATCTATAGCTAAAGTTATGGTCGAAATACTGAAAGTGTACTGTAAATGTCGAAAGCCCAACTCGCAAAATTTGTCAGAAATAAAATTTAAACTCTTTTTCTATCTAATTATTCTCTAAATCAATAATAAATAAAATAAAATAAAAATAACATCATTTAAGAGGAAAATATCAAAAATTATCCTTATTTTTTATAGAGGGTTTTTAGGTGTCTTCAAAAATATTTTGGAGTTTTGGTAATTAAACTGAATAAATTTTTTATTCAATTCCCAACATAAAATCCAAATAAGTTTCCTTCGTTTGAATTAGGTTAGACTTACAAGTTGTTTGATAAATAAAAAAAGTAAGTGTTAAAAAATTAAATATTTAATTTAAATTATAAAATTTGTTTGGTATATTTTTCTAAACTAGTTTCTAATGTTATATGTATGTGATTTCACGTATTTAATTTTAATTAATTTTAAATATTGTATTTTTAATTATTGTTACCTATAATAAATTATAATATTAAGTTGAAAAAATATGAAAAATAAGTAAAGTAACATGAAAAATTATAATAATATTTAATGAAATAAATTGAGAAATTAAACACACATAAATTTAACGTGGAAAAACTCCTCCAAAGAGGATAAAAAACCACGGGCAAAGATAATTGTGAAAAATATAAAGTCGGTAATGATAAATATATCGCAAAGAAAAGAGAAATAAAATAAAGAACACACAGATTTTACGTGGAAAACCCTTTCGGGAAAAACCGCGGGCAGGGGAGAAGAAAAATTCACTATGTAGAATTCGAACCATTACAAGAGGAATAGACCACTACATCAAAACAGACTTTTAGCGGCGTTTTTAGTGGCATTTTAATGAAAAACGCCACAATTATTATACATTACCGGCGTTTGAAAGAAAACGCATAAAAAGTTGAGCAATAGCGGCGTTTATTAAACGCCGCTAAAAAGGAGAAATAGCAGTATTTTTTTTCCAAACACCGCTAAAGATCTGAGCATTAGCGGCACTTTTTAAAAAACACGGCTAAAGATTGGAGCATTAGCGGCGCTTCTAAAAAAACGCTGCTAAAGATTAGAGCACTAGTGGCGCTTCTGGAAAAACGCCGCTAAAGATCAGAGCATTAGCGGCGCTTCTAAAAAAACGCCGCTAAAAATTAATTTATTTTAGAATCTATGTAAGCATTAACATTCTATTTTAATTACTTTTGTCTCTTATAAAATTTATATTTAGGGTTTAGCCACTATAAGAAAATGTACTTTTATATATATATATATATATTATAGTTTAAATTATTTAATTTCTTATATATATTAAAATTATAATTATAGTCTAAATTATTTTAGAGATAATAGATAAGCTTTATATATATTAAAATTAAAAAAATTGGTAACCCATGCATCTCAGAGAGAAACAAAATTAATTAGTAAATTGAAAATGTTATTTAAATTTCCTAAAATATTGAAATAATATATAATATTCAAAATTTATCTAAATAATTTAAGGTTTAAGGTTATAATTAAGGGTTTCTTGGTTTGTATGTGTTGACTAGGGTTTCGAGTTCACATTTCAAGATTTAGTGTTTGGAGTTTATGGTTTACGGTTAGTCTTAAGATTAAGGTTATGGCTTGTGTCGTAACCATTTTTTGGGTGAAATAAAGATGGCAACGGCAGTCGACTTGATTTTGAAAAGAAAAGGAAAGGAGTCGCCACCGATCTTTATTTGGTGTGGTCGGATCACCTTTGTTTTAATAAAACATTTAATTTACTAAAAGCAAGGCTTTTCGGTCCATGAACTTTGAGAAAAAGGATTCGAGGTCGATTACGCATGCGAGGAAGGATTAGCACCCTCGACACGCCCAAAATTGGTACCAAACCGATTGATTGATGTCCTATTTGTTGAAAACTTTAAAGGATTCAAAATACAATGCTTTTTATTTTTAAAGTTGGAAGGGCGTTAAGGCTTTCTTATTTTCAAGAGGTAAAGCATCACGTCCGAAGAAGTTAGGGCACAATACTTTAAACTCCGAAACTAAGCTCGCCTTTTGAAACTTGGTTTTATTTGAAGAGGATCTTAGTTATTCGTCAAATGAGAAATCGGAACCCGATGAAGTTAGGGCTCGATTTCCGAGATTTCAAATACTAAGATTGCCTCTATTTTAGGAAAAGAAACTTATCCGAAGTATCTAAGTGTCGAGTCCAAGAAGTTAGGCACGACATTTCAATTCCGAGATTTTGTTTTAAAATTGCAACTTCAAAAGAGATATCCCATTGTTTAACATAAACGAGTAAAACCGGAACCCAGTAAGTTAGGGCTCGATCTTCCCGAATTTTCAAATACCGAACATCATCTTTATTTTGAAAATTTGATTGATTAATATTAGACAAAGTAATGATACTAACAAATTAAGCGAATATATGAATAAATCTAATTCTTATAAACGAATGAGCAAATAAATAATGAAATAAGAATAACAATAATAAAATCATAGAAACAAATAGGATGATAATAATAATAATAACAATAAATAAATAAAAATTAAAAAATATGATAAATAATTAAAGTGCTTTAAAGTATTAAAAAGAGAGCAATAAAGCGAATAAATAATAAATAAATGAAATGACAAATAAATGAATAAGATAACAAATAAATAAATAATGAATAAAATAATATAAAACACAATTCATAAATGGTGAAGATTAAACAATGATAATAATAAGAGTACATTAATAATGAAAAATAATAACATATTAATAAATGAACAATAATAAAATAAATAAGAGTAATAATAATAAAATAAAATAATAATAATACTAGTAATAAGGTAATAGTAATAGTAAATAATAATAATAATTAATAATAGAGGAATAAAATAATAATAATAATATAGTGTAGTAATACGTGATATTATAATAATAATAATAATAATAAAATAATAGTAATGATAAATAATCAATAAAACATTAAATAATAATAATAATGATAATTGAAGGGGGAAGGCCAAATCGAATTAAAAATAAAACTCCGGGGAAGATTTATAATAAAGAAAAGGGAAGAGGACCGTATTGTGATGCGCGCGAAAATATGGGGGTTGAGGAGCGCAAATTTACCCAAAGCGTCTAAACGCAACGTTTTAAAAGGGACTAAATTGTAATCGCATGAAGCTTCGGGCCAAATAGCAATGTCGAAAGACTTAATTGTAAAAATATAAAATGCGGAAGGATCGGCGATAAAATTTCCATTTTTTCGACAAAACACGGATCCTCCGGAGCGGTCGGGTCATCATGGTCACGATGAACGGCGTGTTTTGGGGCCATCAGACGCCCTAAACGACGCTGCTTTTGAAATGTTTATAAATCCAAATTTTGCCTTTTTTTCATTTTAGCCGCTTAAAAAAAAAAACTTTAACTCTTTTTTTGTTTTCTCTGCGGGGAGGGTAGTGCGATTTCGTGAGGGCCGCCATGGATCGTCGTCGCCGGTGGCCGAGTCTCCAACCATCAGACACTGGTAAAAAAGGTAAAAGTTTTCCTTTTTTTCCTTTTTTATTTTGGTGCTATACATGTATAGATAGACTTATTTTTTAAGAAAATAAAAGAAATAGGTTTATTCGGTTTGAAAATGGGAAAAAAAAAAAATAAAATAAAGATAAAATGATGTAGATCGTGATGGGGAAGAAGAAATGAGATCAACCTTTGATTTTCTTTTTTTTGATTTCGCAAGTTTGTAAATGTTGATTTTTTTGAATCCAAAATCCCCTTGCTATAATGATCTCTCTTTTTCTCTCTCCGAAAGGAAAAACTCCTTTACAATCGTTTTCTCGGCTTTATAGCCAAAGCTGAATATAAAGACAAATTACTTCTCTCTTTCTTTGTCTTTGCTATGTATTTTTTGTTTTTGCGAGGCTATGGGCGGTGGAGCTGGTCGGGACAAAGCGGCTGACAGAGGAGGCGCAGAGGTGTGGGGTCAAGTCCGAGGGTCGAGTCTGAGGCTAGGTTTTTGTTTTTTTTTTTTTTTGTTTTCTGAGTTGGGTTGGGTTTGGGCCATTTGGGCCTATTTTTTTTTTTTTGTTTTGGGTTTGTTATTTTATTTTTGTAATTGGGCCGGGGCAAATTTGGGCCGACTACAGCTGCCCTTCTTTGCTCATTATCGTGCAACGAGAATAGAGCAAAGACATGAAGAGGGACCAAATTTGCCCGGTTTTGCTGAGTCCTGACTTCTTTGGTGCTTTTCTTCTTCATGTAGCCTCATTCCAGTCTACCGCATCTTGTTACTTCAATCCACTCCACCGCTATGTGGCTTCAATTTGCTTTTGCTGCGACTCCAATGGGATGTGACTGGTTTTATTTTAGATTGCTCCGCTGCATCTCCAGAGAGATGAGGTCTTTGGTCTTCAGCCTATCCCACCTCTAGTTAAGGCAATAGGACTAAAGCTTAACCATGCTCCCTACTGGTTAGGGACAGGAATTACAAATTTTTGACCTATTCCACTGTTGGTCAGGGACATAGGACGGTGGCCTAAATCATGTTCCCTACTGGTTTAGGGAGCCAACATTCGCCTTCGATCTTGCCCCACTACTGGTTAGGGCGACAAGATCTACAATTTTTGGCCTATTCCATTGCTGGTCAGTGGCAATAGGAGGGTGGCCTAAATCGTGTTCCCTCTTTGGTTAGGGAGCCATGATTTGCCTTCGATCTTGCCCCACTACTGGTTATGGTGACAAGATCTACAATTTTTGGCCTATTCCACTGCTGGTCAGTGGCAATAGGATAATCTTCAACCTATTCCATCACTGGTTGATGGCAATAGGACAATCTTCAACCTATTCCATCACTGGTTGATGGTAATAGGGCAATCTTCAACCTATTCCATCACTGGTTGATGGTAATAGGACAATCTTCAACCTATTCCACCACTGGTTGATGGCAATAGGGCAATCTTCAACCTATTCCACCACCGGTTGATGGCAATAGGACAATCTTCAACCTATTCCATCATTTGGTTGATGGTAATAGGACAATCTTCAATAGTGTTGCTACACCGTCCTTTAGGGACATATCCCGTAGACTCGATTTTGTGTTTATGCCAAATGGTGAGGATGCCATGGTCTAATGACTCAAATGCTCCTAACCCGTGTGATATGGATGACACCTACATGGATGCGAATGTCATGAGAATGATGATTTTTCGTTAAGATGTAATGATTGTAATAAATCGAATACTCCTAACTAAATGATATTACGGGGACATTTGTATGAATACAGGATGTCATGAGAACAATTTATTATTATTATTTTTGTTTTAAAAGATTAGGGCTGTAATTGCTCGTTCGCTTGTCGAGGTCACGGCACAGACACAATTTTTCGTCTGATACCTATGTCAGAGAGTCTGGGAAGACAGTCATGATTTTAGGCTCCTCTTCCTTGAACGTTTCCAACCCCTAAGTGTGGTGGTTCCTAAACAACAGTCTTGTTTTAGGTTCCTACGCTGTTTAGAAGCTTCCAGAGTAATAGGCGGGACTCATTTCATGGAAGCATTATGGGTCAATGGGTCGTTATTTCAATTGCAAACAACTCAAAGATTTAAAATAACAACAGAATTTATAAAGAATGGAATTGGATTAATGCAACAAAAGTAAACATTATTGGAGTACAAAAAATGGGTAAAAAGAAAAAGTAGGTGCCCCAGATATCGCAGCCTGAGCTTCACCACCGGATGCTTCCGAAGATCATGGACGTCGGGAGATCTGCAGTGCTTTGTAGATGTTCTGAGGTGTAACATTCCTCCTTTTGCCAATTCTGGGGGAAAAGATTGTCACATACCTCATTTTTATTTTGAGCCGCCCTTATCGGGTTTTCGACTCAAAGCCCCTTTTGTCTCAAAGTGCCCTTTACGGGTTTTCACTTCGGCCTCTCCGTGTTTTTTTTTTTTGGCCGTAAAGCGCCCTTTGCGGGTTTTCACTTTAGCCTTTCCCTTCTTTAAGCGTAATACTTCTTAACTGAATCTGAATTTATGGGATTGGGTAGATTTTTCCCATCCATCTCAGCCAAGATTAGTGCCCCTCCAGAGAAAGCCTTTTCACCACATATGGTCCTTCCCAATTCGCATCCATTTCCTCCAAATCCTTTTGTATGGGAAGGATCTTTTCAAGACGAGATCCCTTCGTGGAATTCCTTGGGTGAACTTTTTGTTGTAAGCTCGCATCATTCGCTTTTGGTACATCCGACCATGACAGATAGCCCTCAATCTCTTTTCTTCAATTAAGTTTAAGCGATCATATCGAACTCGATCCATTCACTTCATCCGCCTTCACTTCGACAATACTCAAGAGAAGGTATTTCCACTTCGATAGGTAGAACCGCCTCCATCTCAAAGACCAATGAGAAAGGTGTTGCCCGATGAGAGGTTGGACGGACGTTCGATAAGCATAGAGCGAACGGTAATTTTCATGCCAATCCTTGTAAGTCTCACCATCTTCCCCACTATCTTTTTGATGTTTTTGTTGGTCGCTCCATTGCCCCATTCATTTTTAGGCGATACGGTGATGAATTGTGGTGTTTGATGTTGAATTGGCTACAAACCCCGCTATCGTGCTATTGTTTAAATTGGTCGTTGTCCGATATGATCCTCTCGGGCATTTCATATCGACAAATGATTTCCTTCTTCAAAACCGGCTAATCACGATTTAGTGACGCTGGCATATGAGGCACCTCTACCCATTTCGTGAAGTAGTCGATGACCACAAAGATGAATCGATGCCCGCTCGATGCCTTCGAGATATTGGCCCAATGACGCCCATGCCCCACATGGAAAATGGCCATGGAGAAGTCATAACATGCAAAGGTGACGGGTACATGAATCTTGTCTCTATAACCGCATTTATGACATTTTTGGCATAGTTGATCTGATCTCCTCCATGGTGGACCAATAATATCCGAACCTCATTATTTGTCCGCCATTGTGAAACCATTAGCGTGAGTTCCACAGACACCTTCGTGGACTTCTTCTAGGATTAACTTAGCTTCGCGGCATCCACACACCTTAGCAAAGACTTGATCTTTCCTTTTCTTGTATAAGACTTCTCCATCCAAGACGTAATCACACGCTAATCTCCTCAACGCCTTTTTTCATTCTCTGTGGCTTGATCAGGGTACTCACGATTCTTCACATACCGCAATATATCGTGGTACCATGGTGGGCCAATTTTCCCTTCTTCCTCGACATTGTAGCAATGGGCTGGGGCCTCATAAATGCTCATTTGTATAGGTCTCATATCCTCCTTGTTGTTTGCTCGTACCATAGAAGCCAATGTGGCTAGAGCGTCAGCCATCTAATTTTCGTCCCTTGGTAAATAACTGAAAGTGATGTCATCGAACTCTTTGATTAGTTCTCAGACCAATCTTTTGTATTCGACCAATTTGGGATCTCTCGTCTCCCATTCTCCTTTAAGTTGATAAATTACCAACGCGGAGTCTCCGTATACTTGCAGCACCTTAATTTTGTGTTCAATAGCAGCACGGATGCCCATGATACAAGCTTCATACTCTGCCATATTGTTTGTACAATCAAAATCCAATTTACAGGTAAATGGGTAATGATCTCCGCTTGGGGACACCAGAACTGCCCCAATTCCATTGCCCATAGCGTTCGACGCCGTCAAGTTTAGTTTCAAGGATGACTTTACGTGGTATCTTTTTCAAAGTGGTTGCTACGTACATTAGGTCTTCATTAGGAAATCAAAGTCCGAGGCTCATAATCGCGAGCTCTACTAGCCGTAAAATCCGCTATTGCACTCCTTTTATCGCTTTCGATTTACATAAACTATGTCAAACTCGTAAAGTAAAATTTGCCATCGGACCATCCGTCCATTAAGAGTAGTTGACTCCATTAGGTATTTCATTGGGTCTAGCTTCGAGATGAGCAGTCGTATGATACAACATGTACCGCCTCGGTCTCAAAGTTGTCCGCACCAAGGCACAACATATTTTCTCAATCGGTGAGTACCTTGTTTCACACTCGGTGAACTTTTGCTAAGGTAGTATATTGCTTTTCTTTCTTTCACGACTCATCATGCTGGCCGAGCACACATCCCATTGAATTATCAAGTCACCGTCAAATAGAGGATTAAAGGCTTCTCCGGATTAGGCGGTGTCAATATTGGAGGATTGGACAGTATCGCTTTACTTTGTCGAAGGTCTTCGACATTCCTCGTCTCACACACACAGGTTGTGTTTTTAAGAAGACAAAATATGGGATCACATTTCTCACCGGCCAGAAATGAACCGAGTAATGTAATTTAATCTTCCTAGGAAACCTCAAACTTTTTTTGCGACGAGGCGGAGGCAATTCTTGTATAGCCTTGACTTTGTCCGGTCAACTTCAATCCCTTTTATCGACTATAAATCCTAGCAGTTTCCGACTGGCTCCAAAGGTACACTTCAGGGTTAAGCTTCATTGGACTTTCCTCAACCTCAAAATAATTTCCTTAAGACTTGGATATGCTCCTTTTCATCCGAGACTTGACAATCATATCGTCGACGTAAACCTCAATTTCCTTGTGCATCATGTCATGAAAGAGGGTCACCATGGCTCTACGATATGTTGCTCCGCATTCTTCAACCCAAATGGCATTACCTTATAGCAAAAGGTTCCCCACATGGTTATGAATGTGGTTTTATTCATGTCTTCAGGAAGCATCTTTATTTGGTTGTATCCTGAGAAGCCATCCATGAACGAGAACACTGAATAACCCGCCGTATTATCCACTAAGGTGTCGATATGAGGTAATGGAAAGTTGTCTTTCGGGCTAGCCTTGTTTAGATCTCTGTAGTCCACACACATTCGTACTTTCCCATCTTTCTTAGGGACGGGGACGATATTTGCTACCCATTCTGAGTACTTAACCACTTGCAAGAACCCTGCGTCAAACTGCTTCTTGACCTCTTCTTTTATTTTTAGTAAAACGTCTGGCCTCATCCTCCGAAGTTTCTATTGGACTGGCTTGTATTCTTCTTTTATGGGCAAACGGTGTACCGCGATATCAGTGCTTAACCCGGGCATGTCTTAATATGACCATGCGAAGACATCCTTGAATTCTTGGAGTAACTCAATAAGGTTTTGCTTTGTCTCTGCGGTGATACTAGCTCCAATCTTCACTTCTTTCTTTTCTTGCCCATTTCCTAGGTTCACTATTTCCACTGATTCTTTGTGAGGTACGATTTGTTTCTCCTCTTGTTCTACCATCCTTAACAGTTCAGGAGCTAAATCACAGCCTTGGTCATCTCCAAAATCCTGAAAATCTTCCGCACCCATATCTTGCTCAAAAGGACATTCTGAGTCATTGGTAGCGTTACTCAAATCATTGATATCTGGAGACCTGTTATGGAAATGAATAAAGGCTCATAGAATCATAGAATCTTGGCATGTTTATTGGTATGATAAATGAAGAATAGAAATGTTTAGAAGAATATTTAAAGAAAGAATAATGAATGAATGAAATGAACATAAAAGAAAATTTGCTCAAAAGATAGCGGAGATGTATTTCATTGAAAATAACGATGGCTTATACAAATTCATGTTTCATAAAAGGGGTTCTTATTGCTTCTAGACTTAAAGCAATAAGTGTGTTCCGAGTATTACTCTGAATGAGTTCTAAAGGCTATAGGAATCTCCTCCAGATCAATTGTTTAGAACGCTACCCGACTCATAGGGGCGGATGCCATTCCGATTTTTTTCCTCAATTTCCCCCTCAGATATAGCGTTGACATGCACGATTTCTTCATTTTGTGTTTCTCGTCCCGGATAGATAACCCCTCCTGATATAAAGGTCTCACGAATATGAGAAATTATCATCGGTTGCCATTTCATCTCATCTCCCCTCAAACGTGCCTTCCTTCTTTCTTGTTTCTTTTCTGACTCTTCTCTTTTTTATTTTGCATTTGGCTTGAATCCTAGACCGAAGAAGTCTCGCTTTTCTTTTAGTCTTGGGACCTCGATTTCTCCTTGGAGGTACCTTCCAAGTCCTTTCTCTGGCACAGCTCCATTCCCGACCATCAGTTGTAGACCCATTTTCGTGGTTTTGGATAATTGAGGTACTGGGACCTTATTCCCCTCAGCGACGAATGTTGCGTTGACAAATTCCAAAGAACGGAAGGAACACTCGGCTGCTTCATCGTTGGCTTCTAAATAGGGTGCATTGTTTGTTACAGTTGCGATGATGTCCTCTTCAGCATTTATGGTTACTAGACGGCCCTCTGAGATTAATTTCAACTTTTGGTGCAATGATGAGGGCACTGCCCCTGTTGTGTATCCAAGGTCTCCCCAGCAAGCAGTTATAAGACGGCTGGATATCCATCACAATAAAGTCCACCTCATATGTGCTTGGTCCGATTAAAAGAGGTACTTCGATCCTTCCCATGACTTTTCTCTCGGTTCCATCGAATGCCCTTACTATGTTATGGCAGGCCTTCATATGAGAACTATCAACGGGTAATCGATTCAGTATCGATAGTGGTAGAACATTGAGCGCTGATCCATTGTCGACTAATACCCCTGGTAAGGTGTATCCCTTGCATCGCGTGGTAATGTGGAGAGCCTTGATGGAACCCGTACCTCCCGGAGGAATCTCATCATCGTTAAAGAAAATAAAGTTATCAGTACTTATGTTGTTCACTAGGCGATCCAGCTTGTTTACTGTTATATCATTTGCAACATAAGTTTCATTCAATACCTTCATCAATGCGTTACGGTGTGCTTCGAACTTAATAGTAAATCTAGCACCGATATACTGAACCGACTGCTTATGTAGTCTTTCATTTATTAATCGTATTCACTATGCTTCAAAAACTTTAAGAATTCCTAGCTTCTTCCTCCTTCACTTTGGCTCGCTTATATGCGTCTCTTGCTTGGTCCCTTTTATTTCTTTTGTTCGCCCATCAAGTTTTTCCTTTTTGAGTGCTCCGTTCTTGCGTTTGACAGTGTCATAGCGCTTCCATCACAAGGTATGTAGGAGCCTTCCTCTTGGTTTTCTTCTCGTAGTGTTGGCGAACCTCCATTCTCGTGAATCGTCACATTGCGCTTATAGTTCCAGGGGACCTTCTTGTCATCCTTATATGGAAAGGTCGCAGTTTTTGAATCACGATCTTAGGATATTCTGGCTCTTTTTGTGGACGGACCCCCTTTTCGTGAGTCGCCACGTTGCAATTATAACCCCCGAGAGTCTTTTGGTTGTCTTCAGATGAAAAAGTAGTAGGCTTTCGAATCACGATTTTTACTCCGTCGCCCTTGGATCGTGAGATGGTGACTAAAGGATAACTCGCCTCCGAGGCTTTTGCTGCTAACTCATCCTCCAACGTGCAGATGTTACCCTCTTTTCGGCCTTCATTGCTTTCAAAGAATTCTAACTCTTTATTGTCCATCGCTGCTCATACCAAAGATTCTCGAACTCAAGGCAACTTTGGATTTCGTGCTCTTCCGAGTTATAAAATTCATGACCTTTTCGTGTCTCTTCATGTTCTCCCCTTGGACATGTCACAACCAATCCCCTTTTTATCATTTCCTTCCGGACTGTTTCATTGGGGTTTCACTTGAAATATCCCTTTTACTCTTCCTCTCGCATCTTCGCCTATCATGTTGACCCGTGATTAGGTAGCGGGTGCCCTTGCAAGAGGTGTCATCGACTTCTATAACTCCCATCCGGATCGATCTTTCCACTAGTTTCTTAAAAGCGAGACAAAGTGCTCTATAGAATGTCCCACGATTCTCGCATGGTATTCGTGACCGTATGCTCGCATCATACCACTTAGGGTACGGGGTTGCAAGGGTTTTAAGTAATGGGGGAGACAACGTGTCGCCAAATAATTTCTCGTACATTTCCTTGTATGGACCTGGGATAGGCGTAAATTGGATTTTTTCCGATTTTTCCTTGTGTTGGACTCTGTCTAAGGGGCTCGATGATCGGGGTCATAGTCCTTGGTCGCTCACAGAATAGGTTTTGAATAACCTTTACCTATGTTGTTTATATCACTCTCCTCTTCTTGGGGACCGTCTTTCTAGTACTTTCTCCAAATCTATTTTACCGCTTCGATTGCATTCTCGATCATTTCCCGACAAAGACATTATCGTAAAAACTTTTGTGGCACTTCCAAGCATGTGATTAATGAAGGAGCTTTCAACGTATTGACAAACAAGATGGTTGTCTCTTTTTCTAGGAGGTGGTTGAACTTGTGTTGCTACTTCCTCCACCGGGCATATTGCCTGAAACTTTCGTTTGGCTTTTTCTCCATATTTTGGAGCGTGATTCGATCAGGAGCTATATCGGCTACGTGCCCGTATTGTTTCAGGAAGGCCTGTGCTAGATCCTTCCACGACTTGATCTGGGTACGGCTGAGCTGATTGTACCATTTGGTCGCAATTTTACCAAACTATCCCGAAAACAATGAATAAAGTTGATCGTTGTTAACATATCCCACCATTCGTCGACGTAACATCGTGATGTGCGCTTGTGGCAACCGGTCCCATTGTATTTTTCAAAATCTAAGGTCTTGAACTTTGGCGGAAGTATGAGGTCCAGGACTAGGCTCAAGTCTTTAGCGCCCACTCCGTAGCGATGGTCGTGAGCCTCTATTTCTTAAACTTTTCTTCCAACCATTTGCAACGATCCTCAAGTTGTGCAGGAAGGTTCGTTTTGCCTTATCCATTTCACCATTTCATCAAAGTCGGGGACTATAGGGTTAGCCGGACCTTCTCCGGATTAGTGCTCGAACCGATGGAAAGTGGGTCGGCATTGCGGTCTCAACTCGCACCGTGGCTCGATAACAAAAGGAGTCCTTTGAGGACCTATTTCGGTGGTGCTTGGGTATTTGGCGGGGTAAACCCGGAGGGTAAGTGGTCGTCATTATTCCACGAACTAGCAATGGCGCCTTTTCCTCGCTCATTGGCTAATAGTTGCGCCAAATTGCTCATCATGTTGTTTTGGGACTCTTGCATCCGTTTTATCATATCTTCTTTGGAGTTTCATCATTTGCTCCTCGATCTGTTCTTGCATCTCCTTCTGAAATTGTTCAAATCTTTGATCCATTTTCTTTGTCTTAGCACGAGTCCCGTAGTGATGTCCAGTTCCCAGATTTCTTTTTCTTCTCTCTTGTTTCTCTTTTGTTTCTCTGTTAATCTTAACCAATTAGGCTTCTTTTTATAAACTTTAATGCATGTAATATGATGTAATGCGAATGCATGAATGCAGGAAGAAGACATCGATTCTGATCAACTTTATTTTAGAAAACTTTATTAGAAGGCAAAACCCTTTACATAAAGTAGATTACAAATATGTTCTCGCCTAAGACCTAAGGTTTTGATTTTTCCAAGCGAGAGATTAGCTCTTCATCACGACCGGTGGTAGCCCATATCTCATGCCCAATATGTCACCTCCTCACCAAAGTCCATGAGGTGATCGCTACTTCTGAATCTGGATTATTGCTTCTCCCATGAGGTAGTCCCGCTTGAACTTGCTCGTAAGAATGGTGAAGCTCTTCCTCCCAACGCCTTTCTCTCGCTTCAAGCTCAATCCGAGCTCGCTACTATGTAATGCCGATTCCAACTCTTCAACCCTACCTTTCATTTCTATTTTGTTCAGCTTGTCTTTAGTTGGCTTTCCGAGTCTCGACTCCGATAATGGTATAGAGATCGCCCAAGCTTAGCTATTCTAGTTCTAATCCTTTTCTCTTTTTGGTCTTCTCGTCCGCCTCTTCTAAGTCTTCCTTCAAGGCTCAGATTTCATAAAACTTTTCTCTCAACTGTTAACTTTGGCTCTTTCCTCCGGACCTCTTCTTGCCATCGCTCCGTAGTTTTCCCTAATCCCGCTTTTTATCGTTAAGCGCATCCTCTTGTACTCCATCTTCAAGTTATCTCGGTCTTCCTCTACTTTCCGCTTTTTCTTTTGAGTTTCTCAGCCTCTGATTTTTGACCGTCCACTTCTAACTGGAGGAGCATCTTTTCTTCCTCCAACCTTTCTATCCTTTTCCCGAGTTTCGAGCTCATCCGTTCAAAATCTTGCTTCACAATTTCTAATTCTGATGGGACCACTCGCATGCATTCTTCTCTTGATCGGGCGCCTTCTGGGTTTGGCTCAGGAATGTTGTCGTTGACTCTCCTAGCCCTCCATTCAAGGTATTCCGGGGTTATCCTCGGGCCTGTAGATAATCTTCTCATTCTGTGAATCTGATTCCAGGCACTAGAAATCTCTTTAACCCTTTTCTTATAGCTTCCCCCTTCACATGAAAACTCGCATTGAGCTAGCCCAGGTATGTCGTTGGTACAAGCGCCTTGAACCATACTTGTCTTAGGACCAACAAAGGGCGTGGCGGTGGCACCCCAAATTCCCAATAGGGAACCCATCAAAGCTTCCAGAACGATAAAGGATCCCGTCGGAATCATCCAGGAGCCTTCCACTCGATGTCGCCCTCTTGAAGGTTTTGAAAGCGCGATCCAATTTTCTTCTGACACATCTCTCTTCTAGGTGTAGTTGCTATCTCTTCTAGCGGGAAGTACTTTTTGACATGAACCGCAAGACACTTTCTATTTTCCAAAAGTGACAATGGAACCAAGCCAATAACAGTTGCAAGACATCCAATAAACTCGCCTTCACCTCTTCTCCGACATGCGGTCAAGGATCTGAACGTTTCGACTAAGATGGTAGGAATGGGTGTGACCCTTTGTCCAACAAATTTGAATAGATCGATAATCGCTTCATCAATGTGCCTTAAAGCTTTGGGGAAGATTACCAGTAAATACACAAGGCTAAGATGTCATCTTTTTCTTCAGACGGATGCGCCAGATCGTGTCTCTCAAACATATCCGGGTATGCATTTACCTCGCCCTTCTTTTGCATTCTAGCCGAGACCCACTGCTCGCTTCATTCCGTGATATTCATCAACTTCTTCAAGGTTGGGCCATTAACCGCCTTGGAATAAGCTTTGTCAACTTGAATTCTTGGCAACAGCAAGGTCGATACTCTTTCTCTGTGGGAACCAGATCCACTTTTCCAAGGAGAAACAATATATGTTGCATTCGAGGCGGGTCATTGCTCGAACAGTGCTTGTCTATTTTGACCTCAAGGTAAGGCGTGTCGTAGTAAGTACCATAGAAACGCTTCGCTTCATCATCCCATCGAGTTCAAATTTCTCTCAATTCTCGGAGCTCGCTTGCGTGACACTAATATTGGTGAAGTTCAGTAGCTCAGACACATACCCTTCGACTAAGCTTATTTCTTTTTCTATTTGGCATTACTCGACCATATGCGACGACCGCATTATCTTCTACTTTATCAAGGAATTCGCCCATAACCAACTTCCCAACTCGTAAACGGACCGTGAATCGATGTCTCTTTAAAATATGAAATGATATGCACGAAAGAAAGAAACACAAAAGTTAGTACCATGGAATATAAAGTAAGTAAAATAAACAAACGCCTATCCGGGTGACCACTAAGGTTTGCCATGGCTCTACCTAAGGTGGGCTCTTAGGGTTTGCTATATACTGCTTAGTTCTAAAGTTTGAGGTACCGAACCAACAGATTCCTCGATCCTCACCCATTATAGGCTCATACGGACCGAAGTTCGGTTGTGGGAATACATTTCCTATGGCCATGCGGAAGTGAAAACTTCACGGAGACATAGGTACGGATGTATTCAAAGCGATCCACTAGCCCATGCGAGGTGAAAACCTCACGAAGGCATAGCTTCGCTCCCACTTAAAGGTGTGACCACAACGGTCATGCAATGCAATGCCAAAGTATTTACGAGGCTAATATTGAAGGTGCGTTAAAGAAGCATGATTTTTTCGAAACCATTTTAATCAAAAGGGCAAAAATCAATCAATCTATGGCTTGACCTCGTCCCCAGTAGAGTCGCCAAGCTGTCGTAACCATTTTTGGGTGAAATAAAGAACGCACGCGGTCGACTCAATTTTGAAAAAGAAAAGGAAAGGAGTCGCCACCGATCTTTATTTGGTGTGGTCGGATCACCTTCGTTTTAATAAAACATTTAATTTACTAAAACAGTGCTTTCTGGTCCACGAACTTTGAGAAAACGGATTCGGAGGTTGATTACGTGCGAGGAAGGATTAGCACCTCGACACGCCCAAAATTGGTACCAAACCGATTGATTGATGTCCTATTTGTTGAAAACTTTAAAGGATTGAAAATACAATGCTTTTTATTTTAAAGTTGAAGGACGTTAAGGCTTTCTTATTTTCAAGAGGTAAAGCATCACGTCCGATGAAGTTAGGGCACAATACTTTAAACTCCCAAACTAAGCTCGCCTTTTGAAACTTGGTTTTTATTTGAAGAGGATCTTCCGTTATTAGTCAAATGAGAAATCGGAACCCGTAAGTTAGGGCTCGATTTCCTAGATTTCAAATACGGAAGATTGCCTCTATTTTAGAAAAGAAACTTATCCCGAAGTATCTAAGTGTCGAGTCCAAGAAGTTAGGGCACCGACATTTCAATTTCCGAGATTTTGTTTTAAAATTGCAACTTCAAAAGAGATATCCCATTGTTTAACATAAACAGTAAAATCGAACCCGTAAGTTAGGGCTCGATCTTCCGAATTTTCAAATACCGAACATCATCTTTATTTTGAAAATTTGATTGATTAATATTAGACAAAGTAATGATACTAACAAATTGCTTAATATATGAATAAATCTAATTCTTATAAACAAATGAGCAAATAAATAATGAAATAAGAATAACAATAATAAAATCATAGAAACAAATAGGATGATAATAATAATAATAACAATAAATAAATAAAATTAAAAAAATATGATAAATAATTAAAGTGCTTTAAAGTATTAAAAAGAGAGCAATAAACGAATAAATAATAAATAAATGAAATGACAAATAAATGAATAAGATAACAAATAAATAAATAATGAATAAAATAATATAAAACACAATTCATAAATGGTGAAGATTAAACAATGATAATAATAAGAGTACATTAATAATGAAAAATAATAACATATTAATAAATGAACAATAATAAAATAAATAAGAGTAATAATAATAAAATAAAATAATAATAATACTAGTAATAAGGTAATAGTAATAGTAAATAATAATAATAATTAATAATAGAGGAATAAAATAATAATAATAATATAGTGTAGTAATACGTGATATTATAATAATAATAATAATAAAATAATAGTAATGATAAATAATCAATAAAACATTAAATAATAATAATAATGAAAATTGAAGGGGGAGGGCCAAATCGAATTAAAAATAAAACTCCGGGGAAGATTTATAATAAAGAAAAGGGAAGAGGACCGTATTGTGATGCGCACGAAAATATGGGGGACGAGGAGCGCAAATTTACCCAAAGCGTCTAAACGCAACGTTTTAAAAGGGACTAAATTGTAATCGCATGAAGCTTCTGGGCCAAATAGCAATGTCGAAAGACTTAATTGTAAAAATATAAAAATGCGGAAGGACTGCGCGCATAAAATTTCCATTTTTTCGGCAAAACACGCGGATCCTCTGGAGCGGGTCGGGTCGCCTGCGGGTCACGACGAAACGGCGTCGTTTTGGGGCCACTGTATCAGGCCCTAAACGACGTCGTTTTGAAATGTTTATAAATCCAAATTTTTGCCTTTTTTTTTCATTTTAGCTGCTTCTAAAAAAAAAACTTTAACTCTTTTTTGTTTTCTCTGCAGGGGGAGGGTAGTGCGATTTTCGGCGAGGGCCGCCGCCGCGGATCGTCGCCGGCGCCGGAGCTCCGGCCACCGTACACGGTGGCCGGAAAAGGTAAAAGTTTTCCTTTTTTTTCCCTTTTTTATTTTTGGTGCTTATTTTTTTAAGAAAAATAAAAGAAATAGGTTTATTCGGTTTCGAAAATGGGAAAAAAATAAAAAAAATAAAAATAAAGATAAAAATGACAGTAGATCGTGATGGGGAAGAAGAAATGAGATCAACCTTTGATTTTTTTTTTTTTTGATTTCCGCAAGTTTGTAAATGTTGATTTTTTTTGAATCCGAAAATCCCCCTTGCTATAATGATCTCTCTGTTTTTTTCTCTCTCCCGAAAGGAAAAACTCCTTTTACAATCGTTTTCTCTGGCTTTATAGCCAAAGTGAATATAAAAGACAAATTACTTCTCTCTTTTCTTTGTCTTTTTATGTATTTTTGTTTTTGCAGGCTATGGTGGAGTCGGTCGGGAGACAAAGCTGACAGACGGAGCGAGCGCAGAGAGGCGTGGGGGTCAAGTCGAGGGTCGAGGTAGGCTAGGTTTTTGTTTTTTTTTTTTTTCTTTTTTGTTTTCTGAGTTGGGTTGGGTTTGGGCCATTTGGGCCTATTTTTTAATTTTTTTTTGTTTTGGGTTTGTTATTTTATTTTTGTAATTGGGCCGGGGAAAATTTGGGCCGACTACAGCTTGAGTTTATGAGTTTATGGGTTTGTGGGTGTATGGTTTAAGGTTCACGGGTTAGGCCAGTTTAGGGTTTATCGAATGAAGACAGAATATCAAATTTGATTTAATCATTAAAAATTATAAAAATATATGCTATAAAAATGGTGAGATTGTATTTTTACTTACATTAATCTCACCCTTAACAAAATCGATTGTACATCTGCTTATCCTTAAACTCTAAACCTTAAATTTGAAAAATTTGAAAGTAAAAACATAGAAAAATATTTGTTAAAGATGAAAAAATTTATTAAATAATTTCTTATATAATCGTAAAAGAGATAGTATTAATTTTAAAATTTTGAATTAACTGTCATGATAATTTAGGGTTTATGTTTTAATTTAGGGTATATAGTTTATGGTTTAATCTTTATGGTTTAGGATTTAGGGTTTAAGGCCAATTAGTTTAGGGTTTAGGTCTAATTTATAGTTTAATTTTTAGTATTTTAGATTTATGTGGTTTAGGTTTATTGCTTAAATCATATCGAATAATAAAGTTAGAGTCTTAGTGTTTAGGGATTTAAGTATTAGAAATTTTGATAAAATAGATAAAAATCATATTATTTTAGGGTTTAGGTAAGCAATTAGATTATTATTTCTTTAATTACTTACGCAACTTGTATATATATATATATATATATATATATATATGAGTTATGTTTAGGTTTAAGGTGTATAATTTAGGGTTTTTCGGTATGTGTTCATATATAATTCGAGATGTATCGCTATCCAAATTTATGTGTATACATATAATTAAATGTTATTTATATAAAAATTTAAACAACGACTAATACTAGACTATACTTTAAAAGAATAATGTTGATGAAAAAAGAAAGAAAAAGAAATCCTTTCAACAATATACTGCACCATGCCATACCCATATATCAATTTAATTCGTAAAAGAATTGATCATGGTAATTAAATTATGACTTTCAATATTTATACTTTTTTCATCAATTTGAATATTTTTATTTTTGAACCAAAACCTTCCACTTTTTAAAAATTTTAAATCACATTTTAATAGGAATGTAATTGTAAAATTAATTTTTTAATGATATTGACGTGAAAATGTACAAGGTAATTCACATGACATGATACTATTTTTTAAATATTTAATTTAAAAATATAAAGATCTTCAAAATAATTGAAATCTTAAAAATAAAAACTTAAAATTTTAAAAATTTAAAAATAATATTTTAATACATATTTGAGTTAAAAGTTTAATATTCAAAACATAAAAAATTTCAAAAAATTAGCGGATAAGCACAAAAATAAATCGAAAAAAAAAATTGATCAATTTTAGTTTTTCCAGCTTTACATATTTTTCTATTTTTTTCTTTCAAAATTTTTGTGCTCATATTTAATTTTTTGAAATTTTTATTTTTGAATATTAAACTTTTTAACTCAAATATGTATGAGGTAATTTTTTTTGCAAAACTATGCAAAACGGCTCCGTTTTTACATGGTTTTTAGTGGCGTTTATGGTAAACGCAGCAAATATGTTACACATTTTCGCATTTACGCGCAGCTTTTATCGCGGTTTTAGTGGCGTTTTTAAACAAAGGCATAAATATGTTACACAATTGTGCAAAACATTGCCGTTTTATCTTATAGAGGTTTTAGTGCGTTTTACCAAAAAGCATCGCAAATATGTTTATATCGATTTAGTGGCTTTTACCAAAAAATGCGCAAATATGTTACACAATTGTGCAAAACACTATCGTTTTATCTTATAGAGGTTATAGTATGCTTTTTACCAAAAGCGTAGTAAATATGTTTATATCGGTTTAGTGGCATTTTTACCAAAAAACGCCGCAAATATGTTACACAATTGCGCAAAACACTGCCGTTTTATCTTATCGCAGTTTTAGTGGCCTTTTTTTTTAAAACGCCGCAAATATGTTACACAAGTTTATTAAACGCTGCCGTTTTTATTAGTGGCGCTTTACATAAACGCCACAAAATTTAAATAGCCTAAACGTCACCGTTTTAATTAGCCACTGCCTTTCTTTTCTTTCCCTCTTCGGTCGATTCCCCCAAATTCTAATCCCTAACAGCCAATTCTTTCTCCCCTTCTCCACTCCAACACCCACTGGCCAGCACCTTATCTTTTACCCGTCAGCACCAATCCAATGGCATTAGTTGGCGGATTTGTGAAAATCGACAAAGAATTTCTCAATAGAGGCATGAAATTTGTTTTCCAATTGTTTTATTCTCTAATTGTTTTTATTTTGATCACCCAAATACTTACAGCTTCCACATTCTTCTTCTTCCTTTGCTTCCTAGTTCCAACTGCAGTCGCTTTCCCATAATAATGGGTTTCGCCTAGTTTCTAAAGACAAATCAATCTGCTTATCGTCTTGAACCAAGTACTATCAAATATTTCATTTTCTAAATTCTTGCTTTTTTTCTTTCATTTTTTCGATGTTCATGTAATGTTTGCTTTGTTTTTCTACTTGTCCGAGAATATCGAGAAGGATTACATAAGAAGCCTCATTAACTCTATGATTTTGTTTACAAAACTAATGCATTGTTTTGAATGATTAGAAGTTAAAATTTCATCTTTTATGGAAAACAAGAAGTTTGGTTTTAGGATTTTATATTATGTTGAATTGTTTTAGATTTGAACTGCTTTTAGGATTTTATATTTTGTGAATTTTTTTGCTTTTGCTTCGGTTGTGCTATGTTTGGATGCCTAGAAAATGAGGGAAAGGAGGTAGATTAGAGATGTTGAAATGCGGAAACCCTTCTATGGTTCATATATTTCTTGAGGTAGAAATTTCGGAAATTTCTCATGCCTCGCTCAAAGTTTTGTTTTTTAAGTGAGATTGTTCAAGGGAGCAGAGAACAAAAGGCTCACGAATCGTAGTCCAAGAGTAATATCTGGTTTATCTCTCGCTTTAATGTAATGATTGAGGAAGTTTTAGTAATGGGCAAAGGAACCACTTAATTTTCATGTATTTCCAAGCTCCAATTGTATTATCAATTCATATTATGGATATTAGTTGTTACTACGATGATATTAAGTGAATATGCCATCTCCTTGATAATGTCAATAAATTATAGTAACATTCATCAATATATCGGTAATTCAAGTTAATGTTTGATGTTAGTAGCTTAGAGTTAAAAACCTTGGTTGGAGGGTTATCTATTTGTTGATCCAAACAAATTGAAAAATGTTTAAAATTTTTGTTCATTTGTTTTTCGGTGATTGAATCTTCAGTTGGTATGTATCTTAGCTTGAGATTATTGTTTTAAAAGGAGATTTCAATGATATAGATCCCATACATGAGGTTTTCAACGACAATTTGCTTACAATAATTTTATTCGAGAAACTTAGATCGTTAGAAGCACTATCAAAGAAGCTCAAGGCAAAACCTTAAGAATCGAGGCTCCTTCTCAATCCATTGTCGCCACAAGGTAACTTTATACTTTATAATTTAAATTCATTACTCTTGTGCTTCTTGTATTCACAATCTGTTAAAATGCATAAAATGTTAATCGAGAAAGTAAGAGGAAGTTGTTAGCTTGGAACATTGTTTAGGTTGCAAACTTGGCTTTAAGCAACAAATTGAAGGGTTATCTTTTTTGTTTCTCCCATTATTTATTTACCATGCGAATATATAAAATGGTCTTTGTTGTGTTTTAAGGCTACTTGCATGGGAGGAAATTAACGTTGAACAGCTTACACGCGATTTGAAGTCTTTCAAATTGAAGGTAAGTATTATTTTCCAGCCAAAATTCCGTCTATGTTGAGGATAGCATTAACTCCATGCTTGGCATAGAATAGCATTGAAATAATAACATAGTTTTCTCATTGAAATAATAACATAGTTTTCTCATTTGGCATTCATTTTGGTTCTTTGTTTCAGCATGTTCTCGGCATGGATTTATGTGTTTATTAATAGTTAGACTATATATCCATTATTGTAAAGGACATGAACACAATATACATATGTGTATGTATAATAAAAGTAATAGGTATTTAAAAAAAGTGATATAAAATAAGAATACTAATTTGAATATATGTGTAATACATATACATATATTTGTATAAAATTTCATATTAGTGTTTAATAATGTATGTGAATAGACTTTTTGTTTTAATAAATTTCATAAGTATTTGTTACAGATCTGTATTGAGAAAGGTATCTGTACTTTGAAAGTGAGTAGAATTGAAGAGGACTTAGACCGACTACTGAATTGACTATTTTTCTTTCACTCAAAGAATGTTAGTATTAGTTTTTAGTAAATAGCATTTTGTAATTAATCAATAGCATTTGTTTATTCTTATGTTGTTTGTATTTCAGCTTATTGCTTCCCTCTTGCTTCCTCAGAATCGCTTGGATTGATTTCTTGGTAATAACTTAATGTGTATGAAATCGGTATGAAATCAGATTATTCTTATTTATATTCATTTTGCTTGATTTATATTCATTTGATAGAAAAACATTAGATATCCAATTGTTAGTCAAGATTATTAATCTTTTGTATTTCGATCGCATTTTGTTTCTTGGTAAGAGTGGAGTAGACCATCTTCTTCAAATTATTAAGGTACGTTTTAGTGCAAAATTCATATTAGTAACAGTTATATCATGATGAATTTGTCCAAATTGCTGTCCAAATTGCGGTTTATTATCCTGCTTGGTTGGTATATATGTTGTTTGTTCTATTGTTGTCCAAAAAAAAAAAGATTCAAAGTATATAGGCTGGAAACCTAACGGGTTGCCTTATATCTCACTGTAAGATATAACGGATCCTCCACAGGTGTAACAATGCCACGTATGATGAATCTAAAAGAATTTTGTCTAAATTGTTGTTTATTATTAATAATGTTTGAACAGCCTCCAAATTGCTATCTAATCATGCCGCTTAGATTTTTTACAAGCTCCCATGTATTATTTTTTAAAATTTAAGGTGCAGTGCGATATAAAAATAACATAAACAAAATATAAAAGTTAATTATTAAAATATGTTATAAATTTTTATATTTTAAATTTAATTTTATACTTTTTTTGTTAAATTTATTGTTGTTAAATTTAAAATGTAAAAATTACGCTTTCGATTAACTATAATTTAACAAAATAATAATAATAATAATAATAATAATAATAATAATAATAATAATAATAATAATAATAATGAGACCTAAATTTTAAAATTTGTAAAATAAAATGACTAAAATCATGCATATAAGATGATATAAAATGATAATATAAAGTTGAATTTTGCAAGTTAAGATAAGAGATTAATATAAATTTAGTATTTTAATAAATATTTTAACATAAATTTCATATTTTAATAAATATTTGCAAGTTAAGAAGAGATTAACATATTTTAATACAAAACCATCACTACATATATTATATATTATATTAAAGAATTTTTTTTATTTATCTTCCTAATAATAACCTATGGTGTAATGATTTAATTAATCTCCTCACAAAAGTAGTGGGCTAATAATAGCAGTAGCTTTTCAATAAAATGAATTTAATTGTATTTATTTTTAATAAATGTTTTATAACATAAAAAACAATTTTTTAAGAATACTTACATTTATATGGCTTTTTGGTTTATTACTAATTACTAATTACTAATTTTTATATTAATAATGTTTGATTTTAATATTTAATATTTTCAATGTTTTCCAAAATGGTAATAATAGTTTGTTATCGTGATAATAATAATATTGATCATTATTTAAATATGTTTTATTATAAAAATAAATTATTTTTAAAAGAAGTAATTTAAAACTTTTAAATTTAATAACTTATAAATATTTTTTATCAATATAATAATATAGATCATTATTTAAATATGTTTTAATATAGAAAATAATTTTTTAAAAGAAGTTAAAAATTTTTAAATTTAACAACTTCACAAAGAAATTTCAATTATAAAAAACATATAATAACATTTTTCAAACCTCAATCGATTCTCGATTTGAAATTTTAATTTAACTTACATAATACATAATACATAACTTACATAAAATTATTAACTTACATAATACATAACTTACATACCTTACATAGCTTTCATCAAATTATTTAACTTACATAATACATAACTTACATAACTTACATAATACATAACTTACATAATACTTGTATAGAAAAAAAGATTCAAAGTATATAATTTGAAAACTGACGGGTTGCCTTATATCTCACCGTTAGATATAATGAATCCTCCCTAGGTGTAACAATGCCACGATGATGAATCTTAAAGAATACATAACTTACATAATTTTAAGATCAAATTTCATAACTTACATAATTTTAAGGTCAAACCAGAACATCCCGAAATTGGGCCTAGTAGGATTGGGCCCATTGGGCCTTGGGCGAGGAGTGTTTAAAATTTTGAGAACAAGAGAATGGCATTAATTCAAGTTGGACTTATTAAGAAAGTAATTTTGGAAAGTTACAAGGTTTCTATGAAGTTCCGGTTCAAGTTGAGCCTTAGTAAAATTTTGTGTTTAAGCCTATTAAGGAGAGATAGTAAGTGACCTCAAAGCTTATGGGAATAAATGAGTAAATTGCTAGCATAAATGAGCAATTAGTAAAGATGTTATGGCATCAAGTGAAGGACCTTAAGGGAAGAGGTTCAAATCCCATAGTATGCAAATTTTGACTATTATTTTTGCACCCTTTCCCTAAGTGTCGGTCAAGCTTGTAAATAAGGTAAGGTGGACTTTTTATTTTTGGAAAGATGGCTACAGAGAATAAGAAAGAATGAAGGTGAGGAAAGAAATCAAGAAAAAGGGGAAAGTAAGGGGAACAAGTGGCCTTTTTCAATGGAAGTGTTACGGAAAGTATGGTTGGCCAATTTTGACCATTATGGCCATGTATGTGGACGGTTTTGTGGGTAAGAGAGGTAGCTGAATTTTTCTTCGGCAATTGGTAAAAGCTTTGGTGTTGTTTTGGCCAAAATTCCTATTTGCAACTTTTGTGTCATTTTTCTTTTCTCTCCAAAATTCATTCTCTTCTCTTTGCCGAATTTTCAAGCCTTTAGTGTGCATTCTTGTTTCTTCTTTTCTTCCTTGTTGCTGAAAGTACCTAAGCCTTGGAGACCAAATTGTTTCACTCGTTTTCCTTGGAAAACCGAATTCTCATAAACATTCCATTGTATCTTCTTTTCCTTTTATAAAATTTCCAACCCTTTCTTCTTCTTCTCAAATCCATATCCTCCATAGTCGAATATCATTGTTCATTTTCCTCTATAACCGAACCCTTCATTTCTTCTTTATCGTTCTTCTCATCCTTATTAACACTCACTCTTTTGAGCAATCGTGTTCTAAGTGGGAAGGCCAAATCTATCACATTTGATTCGCCTGTAGCCATAAGTACAATCGGACTTTCAACAAGGTGAAGGAGCACAAGTGATTTGTATTAACCAAATCATTATTGTCGACTTGTCAAGCAAGTGGGGTAAGAACATTGTTATAAGATTTGTTTTTGCCAAAGGTGGGATATTTGCTAACAACTCTTTCACTCACTAAATATTGTTAGGACGAGATTTCAGTAGCCAAAGGGTAGGATCGATTCTTGGTGCATTGAGGGAGATCACATTCGTGGTAAGTGGAGTTAGCCTAATAAAGTGTTTCTAGTTACGATTATCAAAGTTGAGACTAACCTTCCATCAACCACCATTGTAGGTGTTGAAATCGGTAGAAAGCACAACTTGTAATCAAGGTGTGTAATTCCGTACCCTTCCGAATCCATGTTTGAAATGGTGTGTAATCCCTTACCTTTCGAAAACATGTTTGAAATGGTGTGTAATCTCACATCTCTCTGAAAGTTTGTATGATATGTTTTGTCATTCGGTCGAAATACCAAAGAAAACTGAAAACCGGCATCAGTGATCACTCGGGAGTGCGTATATTCGTAGTAGTAACCATATTTGCAATGAAACAGTTTTGGTTAGCAACAGTGATGTGAATTTGAAAAATCACAAAAAATAGGAGAAAAGGAAATAGAAAGTGAATAAGATATCAGATTAAAGCTTACTGTGTCTAGTTTTACATGAAAGAAACAGAGGAGGAAGAGGAATTTTGTATTCTGTGATATTTTAATTTTAGTGAAACTAGTTCTGATTGACTTCATGGTTCCTGTTCTATATTGGAAAAATTGGTTAAAATTTTAAAAAGTGAATTATGAGGAACAATTTATATGTATAGATTCCCTAGTGAGCCTATTTTCAATAGAAATAAGTGGGAGCAGATATGAAAACCGTACAGTGAGATATTTGAAATTAAGGTAAGAGAGCTCAGAATCTTTGGACAGTGAAACAAGGAAAATTTTAAGGAATAAAATGTACTAATTGGTTAAGCCAAAAATTCTGGAAAAATTGTAGTAATAAGATATATGAGTCTAGTTTCAAGAAAAATTTACGGATTTAGATTTCGAGATTCCTAACTCAAGTTATAGTCAATTTAGTTAGTACAACGCAGATGGACAGTTTAAATTTTTTTTATGCCCAAATTAGAAGTTAAGCCTAGGTTATGAAATTACCAAAATACCCTTGGAGGGTAAATTACCGAAATACCCCTAGATTGCGAGATTACCAAATTACCCTTAGTGGTTACGATTGTCGAATTACCGAAAATGCTATTATGGGCTGAATTACGAAAATACCCTTAATGGGCTGAATTATAAAAATGCCCCTAATGGGCCAATTTGATAAATTGCCTCTAATGGGCCGAATTGATATATTGCTTAATGGGCTGAACTGATAAATTGCCTTAAAGGGTCGATTTGCAAAGTGTTATAATGGGCCGAATTTTTGTAATGAATCTCTGAATTAATGATGGTTGTTTGTATCTGTAAATATCATGATTTACTATGTATGTTGCATATTTACATATTGCATGGGATGGGAAACTTGAATAAAGAGAAGAGTAGACCGGTGGCATTACCACAAATTCTGATAATGGCTATGTGCTAATTTAAATATGGCTTTGTGCCATCGTGACTAAGGCTGTGTGCCGATTATATAACCGTATATGATTCTGCTAGCTCAGCCACAAATATTATAAATGGCAGCTTGACTGCAAATTGGAGAGACTGGCGGGGTGGGTTGACTTGATCCCCTCAGGAGAGATTAGTTGGTATGGGTGGAGAGACTGGCGGGGTGGGTTGACTTGATCCCCACATGAGAGATTGGTTGGTACGGGTGGAGAGATTGGCTGGATGGTATGGGTTGCATTTATATCATTTATTTATTACATGAAAGTGGACTTAGGCCCAAGATGTTTTGCTATATTGGTTCAGGCCCAGTGGTTGACGGTAAGAGGATTATACACTGAGTTCTTGTAACTCACCCCCTTTTCTCTTAACCCTTGTAGGTAATGCTCAGTGACGTGGACTTGGGCCATGGATGTTTCGGTGGAGGCCATACTTCAGAAATGGTGTTTCTAACTTCATTAAATTTCATATTCTGTTTTATTACTTTTGCTATTTTGGGATTTTATAGTTGTAATAAGGCCTCTGGAGTATTTTATATTATTTGCTTTATGTTTGATATACTTATTATTTTGCTTAAATTGTTTTAAAAGGGAATTTTCTAAAAATTAAATAAAGGTTTTCCAAAATCGATTAACAAATGGATTTCAAAATAAACTTTTACAAATATTTTTAACACGGAAATTGTCTTTCAAATTATCAACGAAATTTTTAAAAGACTCAGATTCTCTTTGGAATTTTCAAACGTCGCTTTCAAAAGTCACGGTTTTATAAGAGCATTAGTTCAAATTTATCGATTTATTCAATTAACCTTCAAGGTTAATAGTATTTTTATCAAATATTTTAAATCAAAATTTGTTTTTCTTGATTTTAACAAATCTTTTTACGTATGAATGAAAAGGGCTTAAATGTATTTTTCTCATGTGACATGTCAAATTTGGCCTTAACGCTTGGGTCGGGTTTGGGGTGTTACACAAACTTCATAACTTACATAGTACTCAGTTATATAAATGAAATTATCATTACTTACATAAATTATAAATTAACAATTTAGTCGTGTAATTTATTGTCAACTTTAGACTTCAACAACTACTAAATAGATAGGACTTGGATGAATTTGTCAAGGGTAAGCAAAGGTTATCGAAATGGAGAGAAACTTCTCTGAATTTCTCATTTCAAAATGCTAGCCAAGAGAATATGATTCTTTGCCCGTGTAAGAAGTGTTGCAATATCAATTGGCATTATCATGAAGTTGTCCACGAACATCTAGTTGTTGATGGCTTTGTCCGGGGGTACAAAAAATGGATTTTCCATGGAAAGTGTACATCTAGTGGAGCATCTTCATCGATGAATCTAGGTTATCCTTATAGTGCTTACAATCAGAATGTTAGAGATGATAACATAGAAGGCATTTGTGGGATGCTTTTAATATGCGCAGTGATGGTTTCGGGTCATTTCCACCTGACTTGGGTGCAACCGATGATTATAATTTTGGTGGAAATACTTTCACCGAAGGGGGAAGAAATGTACCTGATGAGCAGCCAAATGAAGAAGCGGCGAGGTTCTACATGTTACTTGGTGAAATGAATGAAGAACTGTATGAGGGATCAAAATTTTCCAAACAGTCTTTCTGTATTCGTCTTTTTCACTTGAAATGTTTGGGAGGATGGATCGAAAACTCATTGACAATGCTGTTAGAGTTTCTGTAAGAAATGTTCCCGTTTGCAAAAATCCCTCAATCTTCCAAAGACATGAAAAAACTGATAAAGGATTTGGGCCTTGGCTACAACAAAATTCATAGTTGCCGAAATGACTGCATGTTGTATTGGGGCGACCGGATAAACCAACAGTGCTATCATGTCTGCGGTCAATCCTATTGGATTAATAGAAATACAGAGGATGGTAACGAGGATGAACACGATACACAGTCAAGGAAGCAGCCAGTTAAGATTTTGCAGTATTTTTTGCTAATACCAAGGCTTCAAAGGCTTTTCATGTCATCAAAGATAGCCGAGTCGATGATGTGGCACCATGATGGACGAACCGATGATAGATTGTTAAGGCATCCTGCAGATTCTTTAGCTTGGAAATTATTTGACTCGAAATTTCCAAGTTTTGCAAGCGATCTTCGGAGTGTGAGGCTAAGGCTAGCATCTGATGGATTTAACCCTTACAAAATCATGAGCACTGCATATAGTACTTAGCCTGTGGTGCTTGTTCCTTACAATTTGCCTCCATGGGTTTGCATGAAACAATCATCCTTTATCTTGTCTATGATTATCCTTGGAGAGAAAGGGCCCGAGAATGATATTGACATATATTTGCAGCCACTTATTGAAGAGTTAAAACAATTATGGGCTGGTGTTGAGACATACGATGTACTGAGAGAGGAGAATTTTCAATTTACGTGCGGCTTTGATGTGGACTATTAATGACTTCCCGGCCTATGCCAATTTATCTAGTTGGAGTACCAAGGGACGTTATGTTTGTCCTTGTTGTGCTGCGCAAACATGTTCTCAATGGTTATATAATGGGAAGAAGTTCTCTTATATGGGGCATCGTCGGTGGTTACCAAAAAATCATAGATTTAGATTTCAGAGTGCTCAGTTTGACAGTACTGAAGAGTTCGGAGAAGCTCCTTCGTAGGCCGGTGGCTCTGAAATATTGCTCATGCTGAAAGATATAAATTTCATTTATGGGAAGATGAATCAACTGGCCAACACGCAAAGAAATAGAAGATCAAGAGATGAATCTGATGAAGAGGATGATCCTAATGAGGTGGACTTGTGGAAAAAAAGAAGTATTTTTTTTAGTTGCCTTATTGGGAGCATCAGATTTTATACCATAATCTTGATGTCATGCACATTGAGAAAAATGTCTGCGAGAACATCATTGAGACTATTTTGAATGTCGATGGAAAATCGAAAGACAATCTTCAGAGTTAACTTGATTTAGTCCACATGGGAATTCGGCGTGAGCTTCATCCCCAAGTACTTCTGAATATGAAATATCGGTTGCCGCCTGCTATTTTTTCAATGTCGAAGACGGAGAAAGAAGTGTTTTGTATGGTGTTGAAGGATATAAAGGTTCCGGATGCATATGCATCAAACATATCTCGATGTGTGAGTCTTAAAGATCAAAGACTATATGGCTTAAAATTGCATGACTATCACATCTTGATGCAAGACTTACTGCCAGTTGCTATGCGGTGTTGTATGTCGAAAAAGGTGACGTCTTGTGTAATTGAACTGTCCAATATAATGAAAGGCATTTGTGGAAAAGTTTTGGATGTGCAAGAACTTGAGACACTACAAGATCGAGCCGCATTGACTTTATGCAGTCTGAAGGAGATCTTCTTACCTTCCTTTTTCACAATTATGGTGCACTTGTTAATTCATCTCCTTCATGAAGCAATACTTGGTGGACCCGTTTTCTATCGATGGATGTATCCCATTGAAAGGTCTTAATTTATTTGTAAATTATTCCTTCATTCACCTAAATGCCTTTAGTTGAAACTTTTGATAATGTTCTATACCGTGTTTAGGTTCCTATCCAAATTGAAGTCTTATTGTCGCAATAAACATTATCCAAAAGGATCAATTGCCGAAGGCTACTTGGCAGAGGAATGTATGACTTTCTGTTCGAGGTATTTGGAAGATGTTGAAACAAGAATGAACAGACCAAGTAGAAATGCTGGGCTCACAAATCATAACTTGGCTGAAACTTATTTATTTCAAAGTTTCAGAGAACCAATCAGCAAAGTCAAAATTGCAGAATTAGACGGTAGATCGTGAGTCCAAGCACATCGATAAATTCTTTTTCATCACGAGTCAATGGAACTATTACGAAAGTAAGTTATAGAATTTGATAAATATTTATCAATTATAATTTGTCTGTCTTCTAACAAAGTAAACCTTTTTTTAACATAGTGAGTACAATCAAATATTGAGAGCTAGTTTACGGTCCCGAAGATTACATCGACGAGAAATTAATAAGTTGTTCACAGAATCATTTCATGAATGGTTAAGCCAAATGGTATGCAATTGAAGTTTTCATTGACAAGTAATAATGCTTTCTCATTTTTAATTACTCGATTTACTTTCGATTCAATAGGTTTGGAGTCGGAATTAAGTAAATGAGGAAATTAAATGGCTTTCAGAAGCTCCAAACAGAATAGTGAAAAGATATAGTGCCTTCCTCATCAACGAATACAGATTTCATACAAGGTATCGCGAGAGATTGAGGAGAACCCAAAATTGTGGAATTGTTGTTAATTCTTCAATTACAAGTTATGCTAGTGCTAGGGACAGTAATCCTGTCGAGGGGAATCTGGAGTATTACGGACTTATTACTGACATCATTGAGTTGGATTAATACGGAAAATGGAAAGTTGTCTTATTTCGAGGTGGTTGGGCTGATGTGAATATGGCTCGCAGAATTAAAAACGATCAATAAGGTTTTACAAAGGTGAATTTCTCTCGATTGATTCACACCGAGAACAACTGATAGACGAGCCATATGTGTTTTCTTCTCAAGTGAAACAAGTTTTTTACTAGGAAGATCCAACTGATAAGGGTTGGTACGTTGTACTTCGAAACAACCCTAGAGACTTGTTCGACATAGGCAATGGAAGTAGAGATGACATCGTCGAAAGATCAGAAACTCGGCCTTTTCCAGAACAAAACTTAAATGAAAATATCCCTAGTACTAGTACACAATTTCAATGGGTTCGTCAGGACGTGGATGAAGGTATTTACGAATTATGATGTAGTAAGATTTTACAATTTTTTTATTTATATGTAATATTATAATTTTAATCTTGGTCATTTTATATAATTTAACTATTTTATATGTACCATTATTGTTTTCATTGGTTACTAAAATTTCAACTATGTTATGTGTATTGCAGGAAACATGAGTAGAAGAAGATTGCGAGATTTAAATATTGTACGTAATAATTGTAAATTTCGAAGAGGGTAATAGCGAACACCAAACAATTGTTGGATCCTCGAGTGTGCCTGACATAGACGATGAGCCTGCAAAATTACAAAGTAATGTTAAGTTTATTTTACGTGCATGTTGACTTTTATTATTGACTCATTTTTCAATTTTAATATAACAATAATATATCATTGTGCAGTTGAGACTGGTGAGACACGCAGAGGTCGCGGACATACCGCTTAAAGATTTATACGAATTAAATTCCGTCAAGCGTGTGAAAGTAAGGAGAAATAGTCATGGCCAGCCTGTTGGCCCTGAAGCTCAAGTTCTAGTAGGCTATATGGGCATTATTGCACGGAATGCAAATATGTTGCCATCAATTACGAGTCATGGCATCACATGCCTGATGTAAACAAAAATCAAGCTCTTCATAACATTAAGGTAACAAAATGTGAATGTAATTTATAATACTTTGGTGTAAGTTTCATTTATATTTACTTTCTAAACTTATGCTTTTTTAGGAGAGATTTGCTTTGGAGGTCTCTGATGGCTATATAAAAAAGACATTGGGAAAAAAAATGGAGAGACCATAAAAGCACACTGAAAAAAGAATATTTTAAGAAAGAAATAAGCTTCGAGGATAAATTATGAAATGTCCCACGGAATGTTGAGGTATCAATGGGAAGATGCGGTTAGGTTTTGGAACTCAAAGAAAGGAGAGGTATTACCTAGTTTTAAACTCTTATAAATTTTTGATTTATAGTATTTACTATATACGTAATAATAATTTCATTATGTAGGACCGTGAGCGTGTTGGAATGAGCAACAAAGTGAAACAAAATTCACACACACGGCGAGGTTAGAAGTTTTGCTTCAGAATCGACGCCGAGGTATTATAATTTATTAATTATGTCAAATATTAATAACTTTATATTATTAAATTATATTTTTACTACTACACTGTAGGAAGTCTCCACCGGTCAAAAGTTGGACGATTCACTTTTTTGACATTACATATAGGAAGAAGGATGGGTCTCCGATGACATCCGGTCGGAGAGATTATGGTATATTTACTTAATAAAATTTGATTTATTATAAATATTTATAATGTTTACTTATAATAGTTTAATTATTCGTTAGTATTTTAAATTAATAATGTTAAGATATGTTGCATTCATTCTTATTGTAATTTCGTTTCTAACTTTTTGATTGATTTATTAGGAGAAACTAAAGGAGAAGAAGGCACAGTATGAAGCGATTGCCTTGAGTGATAGTTCTGTTAATCTTGAGGATATCGATAACAAAATTATTACCGATGTTTTGGGTCCTGAAAGGTATGGTCGGAATTTTTATGCTACATTTTTTGTTTTTTTACCGAAATTATATGCTATATTTTCTATTTTTTAGTACTGATGTTTTGGGTTCTGAAAGGTATCGTTGGGTCCGATTTCAAGGATCTGGTGTTATACCGATGCAATATTTTGGATCCGGCTCCCACCAGTACATGCCTTCCGGTAGTCAAGCTTGTCAAGTTCGGGTTAAAAGACCAAATGTCTCAGATGCAAGCAAGCACGATTCAGCAAATTGCTGAGGTTGAAAGAAAATATGAAGAACTTCGAGGATGCAACAATGAGGGAGGCAACGATGACAATGAGGAGGCAAAGCAGAGCAAAAAATACGATGAGCTCCAAAGAATAGCTTCAACAGATGTTTCAAAGAATGCAGAAGCCGCCATCTTAGTCCATTAGTTTCTCTTTGTAATATTATTTATAACATTTGTTACATTTAACATTATTGTAAGAATAATTTCAATTATACTTCATTTTTAATTTACATCACATATCTATTATTAAATTTGAAGTATCATTTAGATTTTAATTCTTTTGGTGAGATTTAAATGCTACATTTGCTATTTTGGGTTGAAATTATCTGTTTTTGATTGGTTTTAATGCAGGAAGGGCAAGATATTAGAGAAATTGACAATTGCAAATCTGTGCAAATTAGCGGCGTTTGTGAGAAAAGCATCGCTAAAAGTCCTGATTTTTAGCGGCATTTGCGGCATTCGTGGGAAAAGCGCCGCTAAAAGTCCTGATTTTTAGCGGCGTTTTTTCCTCTTAAACGCCGCTAAATTTTGTGGCACTTGCTTTAGCGGCGTTTTTTGCGGCGCTTTTAAAAACGCCACAAAGTCTATTAGTGGCGCTTATAAACGTCGCTAAAAGTCTATTTTGGTTAGTGGACTATGTCTATTTACAAGCTTGTAAAACCCAATTCTAATCAAAGTAAAAATATATTATGCTAATAAATGCTAAATATATTATACTCATAAATACTAAATCTTCTAGAAAAAGATATATTTTGTTTAACTTGTTTAACTTGACTTGCAAGCAATATCTTAGAATTTGGGTCACACAACTCTAACAATCTCCACCTTGACACGAATTCTCAACAAACAAGTTCTTCATCGCAAACTCTCAACGAACAAGTTCTCCACCTCTTCCATAAAATCCTTTAAGGGTTTAACTTCAATAATGAACACCAACCAAGTCTAAGCAATGCTCAAACTTGGTTATAGGAAGTGACTTAGTCATCATATCTATAGGATTTTCATAAGTACTAATTTTGCTCACAACAATATCACCATGAGCAATAATATCACAAACAATATGATACCGAACATCAATGTGTTTTGTTCTCTCATGAAACATTTGATCTTTTGTAAGGAAGATGGCACTCTGGCTGGCACAAAATACTATGCTGATTTGAAGGTCTTCATTGAGCTCACTAAAGAGTCCCTTCAACCAAATAGCTTCTTTACAAGCCTCAGTAATCGTCATGTACTCAGCTTCAGTGGAAGACAAAGTGACTGTGGTTTGCAAAGTAGCTTTCCAACTAATTGCACAACCTCTAATTGTAAAGACATAACCAGTGAGAGATCTTCTTCTATCAAGGTCTCTAGCAAAATCAGCATCAACATACCCAATGACTCCATCTCTAGTTCTTCCAAACTGTAAGCAAACATCAGTAGTACCTCGTAAGTATCTTAAAATCCACTCGAATCGCTTTCCAATGTTCTTTAACGGATTCGCTATGTATCTACTAACGCACTAATCGATATGATAAATCTAGACGTAAGCAAACCATAGCATACATGAGTGATCCCACGGCTCAGAGTATGGAACATGTGGCATGTACTCGGCCTCATCATCGATTGTGGAGACAAAGCCGGTGAAAGTCTAAATGGGTGCTAAAGGAGTACTAATGAGCTTAGCGATCGCATATTGAACTCTGCAAAAGAACTTTCTCAATGTACCCCTTCTGACTTAGGTACAATTTACTTGCTTTTCTATCTATGAGAATCTCCATACCAATTATCTTCTTTGCTGGTCCCAAATCTTTCATCTCAAATTCTTTACTTAGTTGGGCTTTGACCTTTCTTATCTCTCATTTATCTTTTGCTGCTATCAACATGTCATCAACATAAAGAAGTAGATACACAAAAGAACCATCCCTATTTTTCTTAAAGTAAACGCAACTATCAAAACTACTTCTTTTAAAATCACGAAAAGTCATAAAGGAATCAAACCTCTTGTACCCTTTGTCTTGGTGATCTGTTTCAAATCAGAAGGGACTTTTTCAAAGAAGCAAACATAGTCCTCTTTTTTAGATCAAAACCCTCCGTTGTTGCATGTAAATATCTTTCTCAAGTTCTCCATGCAAAAATACAGTTTTTACATCTAACTCGCTCAAGCTCCAAATCATGCATGGCCACAATACCAAGCAAAGCTCGAATCGAACTATGCTTCTGGCCGGGAGAACACATCGTGAAGTCCACTCGAATTTGATCAGAACCTTTTGCAACAAGCCTTGCTTTATATCCGAGTTCTTTAACTCTTGGAGTCCTTCTTTCTTTTTAAACAACCATTTACAAAGTGAATGCCTTTTTACCTTTAGGAAGTTTCACAAGATCCTATGTTCTGTTTTTGTGGAGTGATTCCATCTCCTCTTGCATAGCAAACATCCACTTTTCTAAGTCTTCATAGCTAATCGCCTTAGAATAATTAGACGGCTCTTGGTTTGCATCTATATATTCGGCCACATTTAAAGAATAAGCAACTAGATCACCTCAAAGATACTTCCTTGGAGGTTTAATTTCTCTTCTAGTTCATTTTTAGCGATAGAGTATTGTGGTGAAGAAGCAACTCTATTCTCAATTTTATACTAGCTTGAGGAGTCGACTCTGTATTAATCTGACGCTCCACCTGCTTTTGATTTTCTTTATTGGAAGAGTCTTTAAGAGATAAGTTAGGTAGCATAGCGGTTTCATCAAAAACAACATCTCTACTAATCACAACCTTTATATTTTTAGGACACCATAACTTATACCCTTTTACACCAGCTTTATAACCAAGAAAAACACATTTAATGGATCTCGGTTCCAATTTTCCATTCTCAACATGAGCATATGCAGGACACCCAAAGATCTTTAAATCAGAATAATTAGTAGGATTACTAGACCATACCTCTTGTGGAGTCTTTTTCTCAATGGTAATGGAAGGAGATCGGTTGATCAAAAAAATGCAGTAGAGGCTACTTCGGCCCAAAACGACTTTGGTAAGTTGGCATTTGACAACATACATCTAACCTTTTCCATGATCGTTCTGTTCATTCGTTCTGCAACGCCATTTTGTTGTGGAGTATGACAAAGCGCCAAGTGTCTCACGATCCTTCCGACTTGCATGTTTATTAAACTCATCGTAACAAAACTATAAGCCATTGTGCGTGTGAAGGCATTTTATTTATTTTCCTTCTATTTTTCAATCATAGTTTTCCAAGACTTAAATCTGAAAAACACATCGCTTTTCTACTTTAGGAATAATGCCCAAACTTTTCTGGAAAAATCATCAATAAAAGTTAGCATATAATTAGCTCCACCTCTTGAATGCACTCTTGATGGCCCCCACAGATCAGAATGAATATACTCCAACGTTCTCTTCATGTTATGGATTCCTCTGGTGAATCGAACTCTCTTTTGCTTTCTAAAAATGCAGTGCTCATAGAACTTCAGTTTGCAAATTCCTTACCCATCAAAAAGTTCACTTTTGCTCAATTCTGCCATGCCATTCTCACTCATATGCCCTAGGTACATATGCCAAAGTTTAGTAATATCATCATGTGACAAGGAAGAGGAAGCGAAAGTCAGATCACCAATAACAAGAGAACCTCCAAAACATACAACTTGGCGGTCTTTCTCGCCCTTTCATCACAACGAGGAACCTTTGAAATCTTTAAAATCCCACTTTCAGCTATGTATTTGTACCCTTTTGAATCAAGAGTACTTAATGAAATTAAATTTCTCTTCAATTCTGGAACATGCCGTACGTCACTAAGTGTTCTAAAAATTCCATCAAACATCTTAACTTTAATTGTTCCAACACCTGTGATTTTACACGAAGCATTATTTCCCATCAAAACAACACCTTCGTAGACCGCTTGTAATTTGTAAACCAATCCCGATTGGGACTCATGTGGAAGGTGCAGACTGAATCAAGTATCCACTCCTCGCTCACTTTAGAATTGTTGACAGAAGCGACTAGAAGTTCACGATCGTTGTAGTCTTCTACAACATCAGCTTCACCAGAATTTTCTGGTTATTTTCCCTTTTAATTCGCAGCCGCCCTTTTAATCTTGTTCTGTAGCTTATAGCATTCAGATTTAATGTGCCCTTTCTTCTTGCAGAAGTTGCAAGTTTTACCTCTATTTGAAGACTTCGATCTACCCTTAGATTTACCGCGAGGATTCTGTCCATGTCTCCTTCCACGATCATCATCAGCATTCCGATCTTGTTTCCCACGAACAATGAGACCCTCTCCCTGAGAGTTGGGTTTAACCACAAGATACTTCATCTTATCATACGAGGTCAAAGAATCATAAACCTCATCAACTGTAAGAGACTCGCGGCTATATAAAATCGTGTCTCTGAAGGTTGAATAAGACGAGGGCAACGAACAAAGTAGAATCAACCCTAGATCTTCATTATCATACTGAACCTCCATGGCCTCCAAGTTTGAGAGAATTTCTTTAAACACTGTTAAGTGTTCATGCACAGACGCACCTTCCTCCAAACGATGAGCATAAAGACGTTACTTCATATGCAACTTACTGGTTAGAGTTTTCGACATACATATTTGTTCTAGCCTCTTCCATAATACAGCGGCGGTATTCTCCTTCATCACATCCTGCAAAATTTCATTTGACAAATACAGATGTAATTTTGTTAACGCCTTTCGATCCTTGCGCTTCTTCTCTTCCTCCGTCAATGTCGAAGGCATCTTATCTACCCCTAACAGGGCTTCCTCTAAATCTATTTGTGCTAGAACTGTCTGCATCTTTATCTACCACAATGCGAATCTAGTATTGTGATCCAACAGCAGAATTTCATACTTCAAAGAAGCCATTACAGTGATCGAGATGAAAAACCCGAAGGCTCTGATACCAATTTGTAAAAAATATAAAGTCAGTAATGATAAATATATCACAAAAAAAGAGAAATAGAATAAAGAACACACAAATTTTACGTAGAAAACCCTTTCGAGAAAAACCACGGGCAGAGGAGAAGAAAAATTCACTATGTCGAATTCGAACCATTACAAGAGGAATAGACTATGTCTATTTATAGGCTTGTAAAACCCAATTCTAATCAAAGTAAAAATATATTATGCTAATAAATGCTAAATATATTATACTTATAAATACTAAATCTTCTAGAAAGAAGATATATTTTGTTTAACTTGAATTGCAAGCAATATCTTAGAATTTGGGTCACACAACTCTAACAATAATTTTACTATAATGACAAAAGAACGAAGAGTACAAAAGATGGAGATAAAAACTAAACCCCGAAAATAAAGAACTCTCAAAATGTAAACACAAAATTCTCTAAATGTGTTATGAGTTCTAATATCTAATGGGGTGTATTTTCTAAGGTTGTAAAAAAGTCTATTTATAAGCTAAATTCATAGGTCAAATAATAATAAAATAATCTAAACTAATCAGTGTTTGATTGAAACAAATAAACAGAGTTTAACTAGAAGATTACTTCTCAAATTTGACTAAAATAGGAGTCATACTTAACAAATCTCCACCTTGACTCATATTTCTACAATGCCATCTTTGCCAAAGCCCGCCCTGAGCCTATCTTGAACCATGCAGGGAATTAACTGAGTCAAATCTGTGCTTAGAAACTGGAAGACTTCTAGCCTTCGACTTGTACACTGCCAAATCAAAACTAACCCGGATTTGATTTTCACGAACACAATGCCCTAACTTTTCAAAACATGCATCCAAAAGAGAACCTCTCTTCAACGAAACGGTCATACTTTTTTCCCTCCTATAACCAAGTTGCCTCCACTCTAAATGAGTTGACTTCAACTCTATAACGGACAAGAGACGTCCGATTTCATCGGTCACTGTAGAATCTTCCAGAATATAAACATTGCCAGTTCTTTTACCTTTTAACAAAACGAGAGCTCCACGAGATACTTTATTAATGCTGCTCGACTCGATGTTGATTCTGTAAACTTCCAAGTCTAAAATACTCAAGGAGATGAGATTCTTTCGTAAATCAGGTACATACTTGATATCTGAGAGTGTCCTAATCGTCCTATTGTGTATCCTAATTTTAACACTACCAATACCAATTACCTTACTAGATGAATCGTTTCCCATGCACACAACTCCATCTTCAACAGAACTGTATGTGGAGAATCATTCTCTATTGGGATACATGTGGAAAGAACATCCCGAATCTAGAATCCACTCGAAAGTGAGCTTGGAGTTATCGCTCGTTGAAACTAACAAGAAATTATCACCGCTTTCATCGACCAAATTAGCACCAGCTACATCTTCCTCGTTACTCTCAGTAGCTCTTTTATTTCGCATTTTATAACAATCTGCTTTGACGTGACCTAACTTTTTACAATAACGACACATTTTGTGTCGTTTCTGTGATGCTATCAAAACGGAAGCTTGCCTATCTGCCTTGCTATCCAAATGAATCTCATTGTTAAGTTTGCCTCTACTCAACAAATGACCCTTCACATCTTCGAACGAGAGTTTATCTCTGCCATAAATCAGGGTCTCCCTAAAAGACTTGTATGAAGGGGGTAAAGAGCACAATAATAGCATAGCCTGATCTTCATCGTCAATATGAACCTCAACATTCTTTAAATCATTTAAAAGAGTAAAGAATTGACTGATGTGATCTCTATAAGAAGCTCACCTTCGATCATGCAAAATGTAAATAGACGTTGTTTCAACACTAAACGGTTAGCCAGAGACTTAGTCGCATAAAGAGTTTCTAACCTTTTCCACAAGGCAGATGAGCCACTGCCTATGAGTCACCGGCTCATTCTTCCATCAATATCTCCTGTAATATCGTATTCATGAGGCACAATTGGATTGTAAACAAAGCCTTTTCATTAAGCTCTTCCCATTCTATTTTATTTAGATTCTCAGGCTTCTTCCCGGTAACAACCTTTTTCAAATCAGATTGAACTAGAATTGCCATCATCCGAACTTACCACAGATTGAAATTTGTCTCACCATCGAAGTTCTCAATTTCAAACATTGTTGCTGCCATATTTGAATGGGCTGATCTATGAAAATTGAACTAGCTCTTGATACCACTTGTTAGGATCAACCCGATTAAGCAACAAGAAAAAATAGCGGAATAAATCAAGAAATTGAACACACACAAATTTAACGTGGAAAAAACTCCTCCAAAGAGGATAAAAAACCACGAGCAAAGATAATTTTACTATAATGGCAAAAGAACGAAGAGTACAAAAGATGGAGATAAAAACTAAATCCCGAAAACCCAAAAACAAAGAACTCTCAAAACGTAAGTACAAAATTCTCTAAATGTGTTATGAGTTCTAATATCTAATGGGGTGTATTTTCTAATGTTGTAAAAGAGCATATTTATAGGCTAAATTCATAAGTCAAATAATAATAAAATAATCTAAACTAATCGTTGTTTGATTGAAACAAATAAATGTAATTTAACTAGAAGATTACTTCTCAAATTTAACTAGAATAAGAGTTATACTTAACAGATGCAACTACCCTAAGATCCAATTCACTTGCATTGATGCATCAATGATGTGAAAACCATAAGGGATGCGATCACGAACATTGGGTTCAAGGAAAACGATATTCATGTCCTCACCCGCGCTGTGGTCGCGGTTACGCCTCTTGGTGCAAACATTAGGGATGCACTTAATTGAATGGCGTGCAATGCTAAAGCGTGAGATGTCCTATTTTTCTACTTCATGGACATGGAACACGATTCCAATCTTTCAACTGGCTACCTTTTCAAGCATGATGAAGCAATCATGGCTTGTGATTTAAATCTTATCACCGGTAGGTTTTGTTTGAATTTATATATTTATTTTAGCAATATACATATTCATACCCTATATATATACATGGTTTCGCAGATGTGGAATTCAGCGTTTTGTTAACCGGTTACCAAAAGGAGCAAGCTTCACAATCCTATCGATTCGCTACGGTGGTGGTCTCATTGAAAAGAGAAAGAACAATTTGGTGGTGAGCATATGACGACACCAAGAATCCCAACATGCCTAAACCGTCTAAGGTTAAGGCTAAGAATCTTCCTTTTGATATTATACATGGTGCGATAGATATAGCGAAGAGCATCCTACACGACGCAACAAATATTGGCCAAAAGAGTTTTAGAATCTTCGGGAAAGATGTGAGTCTCAAATTCCATTCTCACTACGTAGATGGGTTAATGGTGTTGGATCCACTAAATGAGGATGATGGAATTTTATTAAGTGGGTGTGAAGCCAATGAGACATCATACGACCGGTTTTGAGGAATAGAGCCTTTGAGGCGCTCACTCATGCAGATGGTTAATGTACTCAATCGGCGATGGGTGCTAGAATAACAACAGACTACTTATGGTTGAGGTCGCTAACATTTTGAAGGACAATGGATTCGATCGTAACCCTTGCCTTTATTGCAATCGATAAGAATCTTGTTGGAACAATGGCATCAACTAGACAAGCACAATGCATGTAATGTGCTTATGATTTTATGTGGACAAAAAAAAACAAAGAAGAGAATGATACAAGAAACTTAAGCTAAAAGAAAACTTGAACTCAAAGGTTAATGGCTTAACATCATAACCATTTCATTGATAACATGAATATATACAAAGAGATACAAGAGTTGAATAGTCAAAGACAAGTACCTAATAATTTACCAACTCCTTATCGACTTGACTAAAACATACTTAGCTTGTACATAAAATAATAGCTAAGGTACTAGCCATTACATCAAATTAATGTAGTCATTATCCTATGAACTTATCCATCATTTTACAAAACATTAGATTTGATTACAAAATCAACAAAAGAAGATATGCTCCCTCGAACCATGCTTGCTCCAAGCTGAGCTACTGCTTCTGCTACTACTGGTTCCATGTTGCATTGCTGGCCAGTTCTTGACACTCCTCCTTGGTCTCATGTCGATAAACACCAATGTTACTTCGAAATGCTCAAATCTTGATGCACCAAGTGGCTTTGTTAAAATGTCACCAATTGGTCTTGTGAATCGCAGGCATGAGACCGACTTCCTTGGATTGTTCAACCTCTCAAACAAAATGCAATTTAATCTTAAAATGGTTAGTTTTCCCATGGAAAATCGGATTCTTGGCTATGGCAATCGCCGTTGGTTGTCAAAAAGAATTTCAGAGGTTCAAGTTGCTCCTTATTGACATCTTTCAAGAACTTTCTAAGCCAAATGGCTTGATTCATCTTCTTCTTCTTCTTTGTAATATATTCACTTCCGTGGATCGAGCAACAGCTTGGTTGCTTCTTCGAGTACCAATAAAACATACTCAAACCAAGGCTAAAGAAGTAGCCTGAGGTGCTTTTCATGTCTTCAAAAGATCCAGCCCAGTCACTATCTGAGAATCCAATCAATTTAAGCTCATTTTCATTATTGAACTTAACTCCATAGCTCAGTGTCCCTTGATGTATCGAAGCACTCTCTTGGCAACCTTGAAATGCATCACATTGCAACAATGCATAAACCTCGAAAGCAAACTGACTGCATGCATAAGGTCTGGTCTAGTTGCTGTTAAATAAAGCAAGCAACCAACTAGGCTTCTACACTCACTTTCATCAACTCTTTCATAGTCACCAACACTTGTTAGCTTCTCCCCTTGAGCCATAGGAGTGTTTACTGACTTACAATTCTCCATGCTGAATCTGTTAAGTATTTTCAAAGCAAAAGCATGTTGGCTAATGAAAATACTTCGATTAGCTTGATTTACTTTCATGACAAGAAAGTAAGTCATGATTCCCAAGTCAGTCATGTCAAACACATGTTGCGTTTATGTTTTGAACTCATAAATCAAGTCATCCTTACTTCCAGTCACCATCAAGTCATCCACATAGATTAAAACAATTAGCAAGGTCTCATTGTTGGACGTTTTCACATAGAGTGTTGGCTCACTCAAACTCTTCTCAAATCTGAGCTTGGACAGGTTGGAGTCAATCCTGTCATACCAAGCTCGAGGAGCCTGTTTCAGACCATAAAGTGCCTTCTTCAGCTTGTGGACTTTGTTTTCATTTCCAAGAGCCTTGAAACTATCAGGCTGCTTGATGTAGATCTCCTCCTTAAGGTAGCCATTCAAGAAGGCTGACTTGACATCCAGCTGGTGAATCTTCTATTATTTTTTAGCAGCCAAGGCAAACAATAGTTTGATGGTATCCAATCTTGCCACAGGAGCAAAAGTCTCCATGAAATCAATACCATACTGCTGGCTGTACCCTTTCACCACAAGCCTGGCCTTGTGCTTGTTCAATGAGCCATTAGCATTGAATTTTGCTCGAAACACCCACTTGACACCAATGATTTTCTTCTGGACAGGTCTATCTACCAAGTCCCAAGTTTGATTCTTGTGAATCATTTCAAGCTCAGCTTCTATAGCTTTCTTCCATTGCTTGTCTTTGATAGCTTCTTCAAAGCTTGAAGGCTCCACAATAGCCACATTGCATCTTTGATAAATGTCAAGAATGGTTCGGTGCCCTCATGTAAGTCATCCATATTTGCATTGCTAGGCTCATGTTCAGCTAGTTCTAAACTGCCATCAATCAAGTCTTCATCAAGCTGCATTGCATTCGAGCCATCCCAGTTCCAAGTCCTTGCTTCATCAAACTTGACATCTCTACTAACCTCAATTCTTTTGGTTGAGGGATCATAGAGCCTATAGCCTTTATTGTTGCTGCTGTAGCCCACAAATATGGCTGGAGCTGATCTCTTCTCGAGCTTGGTCCTTCTTTCAGCAAGTATATGCACACAGCACACACATCCAAACACTCTCAAGTAGGAAATTAATGGCTTGTGTCTATGCCAAGCCTCAAATGGAGTCTTATCCTTCACAGCATGTGTTGGAAGCCTGTTAAGCAAGTACACTGAGGTGTTGACAACCTCAGCCCAAAAGATGCTTGGCAACTTGCTTTCAAACATCAAGCATCTGGCCATGTTCATTACAGCTCTGTTCTTCCTTTCACACACTCCATTTTGTTGAGGAGTGTACACAGTGGTTAGTTGATGATGGATCCTAGCCTGCTCACATAGCTTTTGAAACCTTTCAGATAGATATTTAGCCCCATTGTCTGTCCTCAATGCATTGATCTTGTAATCTGCTTGATTTTTAGCCTGAGCCTTAAATTTGGTAAAGGCCTCGAACACATCAGACTTTTACTTCAAAAAGTAAACCCAATAGCATCTGGTTAAGTTATCAATAAGTAGAACAAAATACTTACAGCCACTAAGTGAAGGAGTCTTCATTGGACCACAGATGTCAGAATGCATCAGCTCAAGCCTCTCTCGAGCTCTCCATGCCTTGTTGACTGGACAAGGCAACCTGGCTTGTTTTCCAAGTTGGCAAGCCTCACAAACAGCACTTGTTGACTCTACCTTGGTCATGTCTTCAACTAAATTCTATCTATGCATCAAATTAAGTGATTTGAAGTTTGCATGGCCTAATCTTCTATGCCATAGACCAGCACTGTCAGCTAGGCTTGTGTAAGCCTTGTTTTCAAGCTGATTTACTTCAAACATGAAGCATTTCTCTGCCATAGGAACTGTGACAATTTCCTGGGCATGACAGTCTTGAATGATGCATGAATCATTTTTGAAGACTAGTGAATAACCCTTCTGGACCAACTGACCAACACTTAACAGATTTTGATCTATATCAGGCACATAAAGTACATCTGAGATTAACTTGTCTCTTGAGCCTGAGTTGATCACCACATCTCCTCTGCCTTTGGCTTCAATCAAGCTTCCATTGCCTATCTTGATCCTTGAAGTAAAACTCCTGTCAAGCTACTTAAACAAGCCCTCATCAGCTACCATATGATGTGAGCAGCCACTATCCACTAGCCAGGTACATTTGACTTTGCTTTTAGTTGCAAAGCTTGAGGCAATGAAGACATGCTCCTTCTGAGCTGGAAAGTTTTCAGCAATTTTGGCTTGTGCTTGTTGTTCAGCTTGTCGCTTGTTCTTATTTCTACAAATCTTTTCATGGTGACCAAGCTTCTTACAAGTCTTGCACTGAATGTCTGGCCTGTTCCAGCAGTTCTTGTAACACCCCAAACCCGGCCCAAACGCTATGACCGAATCTGGTTTGCTACGGAGAAAACATTTTGAAAATCCTTTAAAAACCGGTTTAAGTTTTTGATAAAGAAAGCGTTTTGTTAAAAACAGTTGAGGTGTACAAATCTTATACTTGGGTTTATTTTGAAAATATTTGTTAAGTCAAGTTATCATGTATATTCTATATTTTAAGATGTACCCGATGGTACATAAAAACATTTTTCGAATTACTTTAGAAAAACGTGTGAACTTATTATTATCATAATTAAATAGTTTAACTAATATTCAAAGCAGGTAACAATAACAAAATAATAAAAGGAGTTATTGGAGGCCTTATTACAACCCAATTAAAAATCAAATCAACAATCGAGAAGAGATAAACCAAAATTTAAAGTCTATTAAATTTAAATTCTTCTGCATGGCCACCTCAAGTCCCTCCGGCTCCATATCCGCGAACTATGTGTCACCTGAAAAAAATAAAGGAGAAGGTGAGTCACCAAGACTCAGTATGTAACCCTTCCCCCGGGTGAATACCACATCATACACACTATATAACAATTAACATGCATCAAGTCATATACCCAACCTAACCATCCATATCACCTTTCTCTACCCCGTGTGGTTCCAAACCACTGGTGGTGCCAAACCACGGTGACTTTAAGTCACAAATGTGATACCAAATCACTAGAGGTGCTAAACCTCCGGTGTCCGAAGACACAAATCGCTTGATGGGGCCAACCCATCGTGTGATGCCAAATCACCGGCGCCAATCCCATATCTCAAAGTGGGGCCAACCCACGGTGGTGCTAAGCCACGTGGACGAGACGCGATGAGGTACCAAACCTCTGGAGGTACCAAACCTCGGTGACCGTAGTCACAAGCAGTGTTACTAAAACACTGGTGTCCGTCGACACTAATAATACTGCCCCCTCCACTCATCAACCCATCTCAAATCATATTATAACAGAGTTTATAATAACATACATTTATCACATGTATCACATAAACTATGCTTCCCAAAAGCATTATTATCAATCTCATATTAACAGAGACTTATCGAGATCCTCGTTGTACCATTAAGGTACTAATTCCATATCTACAATAAGCGATTTACATATAGCATGCATTTAATTAATTATTATAAGTGTGTATGTACACACCATCACCCACGAATAATCTAAATCTCGAATGGAGGAGTCGGTCACACTAGATCTACTTGTCCCTATATTCGCCAAATACATGGGTTAGTATATTCGCCAAATCAAATAATTTAAAGGGTCATCTTTTGGAACCCGAATCCTTACCTTCTCGCTCGATACTAATCACAACACCGATTCCGAATCGCTTCACCAACTACCATCGGTTAATAAATAAAGCTAATAGCCTTTGGCTTTTAAATTCTTGAAAACTAAATCTTATGAAAATCGATCCTTACCACCACTTACCACCCGATTGAAGAAAAGAAAGAGGAGAACACCCTTGCTTTAATATTCGCCAAGACTTCTCAAAGTAGGGAGAAGGAATTGCTATTGTTGGTTAAATTAATAAACAAGGTTCGCTTATGAAAAAAGAAGAACAAAAAGTAGGAGAAGATGCTGGAATTTTATTAATAACAAGAGAGGAAAATCGGCAACAAAGTGGTGGATTATTCTACCATTGGTGGAAGAAAGAAAAGGAGAATAGGTGGGAGAAATCAAAGGTGATTTTTGGCCAAATAAAATAGAAGAAAGTTGGAAAATTTGAAGAATTCCCGGGAATTTTCTGGCAGAGTAAAGGGAAAAGAAAAGCTACGATTCTTTGGAATTTTCGCTCTTCTTCATTGCATAAAACAAATTTCCAAAGAGTTCTAAAGTCGCCTAATTCCTCCTATTTTGTGATAATATTTAGCCTTGAATTATCACAATTAAATCTAATTTTATCTTACTCCTTATCCCTTAATCCTCTTAAACAAATTGAATAAAATAAAATACCAAACTTACCTCTTCCAAAGAATTTGGGATCCAAAGTGCACCAAATTCTTCCCATACGCCAAACAACAAAAATAAAAGAAAGAAAGAAATAAAACGCATTTGTCGCTATCTTTGGCTCGAACCAGTGACCTCCAAAGAATGAGCAACCCCTCCCTCTAACACGCCCCTGTGCCAACTCTCCCATTCGACTTTCTTGCTATAGAATGCTATCTTTAATTTTAAAGCCTTTATAATCGGGCCTTTTTCCTTTCAACGCCAAAGCCTAAAAAACGTCCTCTTTGCACCTACCACGACTCGAACCCGAGTCCTCATACCAAGGCTCTTAAACCACACCCGTGCCACTCCACCTTTTGACTTTCATGTCATATGCCTCACCTTTTAATTTTTAAAGCCTTCTTCACCTTAAGCCCATCACAAGATACAACCCAAAAATAAAACCCCATGCGCCAAGTGTTGCTCGAACCCTCGACCTACTATGGTGCCAAACCCAAGCCTTAAGTGGCACATGGAAGCCACTTTACTGTGGTGATTGTTATGCCATAACCCGCCAAAATTTATTCTTAAGGCCTCCTTGCCCATATCCCCTTTCTAACCCAAAATTTTCAAAATTTCCAAAGCTTCCCTTTTAGTCCTAGAGCTTTAAGAACTCCTAAAACACATCCCAACCATTCTTCAAGCCTACTAACTCGTGAATTATGCTCCAACGCACAGCCCCTAATTTGGGATGTTACAGTTCTTCTCCAAGTGATTAGTCTTTTTGCAATGCTTGCAAGGTGGTAGCTTATTTCTTCCTGCTTGATTCCTAAATCTTTCCCTTTTGTCAGCCCAAGGTTTCTTTGGTGTCTGACTTGAACTCGAGCCATCTTTGGCTTTTGCTTGGAAAGCACCCTCAGGATGCTCTTCCTACCTAGTAGCCCTTCTTTGCTCGAGTGCATGAGGAGTTCACCAACTCGCACAAGGTGATGGTTGTGAGGTCCCTCGAGTCTTCCAATGAGAAAATCTTTGACTCAAACCTCTCGTGGAGAGTGGTAATGACCTTCTACAACTCTACTATCAGTGAAGTCTTCACCTAGAAGCCTTATGTTATTCATAGTTGCCATTATTCTATCGAGTATCGCTTGATGGTCTCTGATTCCTTCATCTTCAAGTTTTCAAACTCCCTTCTAAAGTTGATCACCTGTTGCTGCCTTGTCTTGTCCGAGCCCATAAACTATTCCTTCAGCCTTTTCCATGCTTGTTTAGGTGAATCACAGGCCATGATTTGAGTGAAAATGACATCTGACACTCTATTCTGTAGGCAGGCCATAGCCTTGTGCTTCTTGGCTCGATCCTCACTATGCTGCCTGATCTGAGCAATAGTGGGATTGGCTCTCAATGGAGGTGGCTCAAGATCACTCTCAATCGCACTCCATAGCTTTTGTGCTAGAAGATGAGTTTTCATCTTCATGCACCAAATGTGATAGTTCTCACCAAGAAACATAGGTGGTGGAGGTGGTGTATAGCTCATTTTCAAGAACAATGCAATGGATCAACAGCAAGAAGGTTTCTTCCTTCTTAAGTTTTGTTTCTACCGAAAAACACCAACAAATAAGGTCCTCAAAGAAGGTGCTCGATTACCAATTGTTGGAACAATGGCATCAACTAGACAAGCACAATGCATGTAATGTGCTTATGATTTTATGTGGACAAAAAAAAAAAAAAAACAAAGAAGAGAATGATACAAGAAACTTAAGCTAAAAGAAAACATGAACTCAAAGGTTAATGGCTTAACATCATAACCATTTCATTGATAACATGAATATATACAAAGAGATACAAGAGTTGAATAGTCAAAGACAAGTACCTAATAATTTACCAACTCCTTATAGACTTGACTAAAACATACTTAGCTTGTACATAAAATAATAGCTAAGGTACTAGCCATTACATCAAATTAATGTAGTCATTATCCTATGAACTTAGCCATCATTTTACAAAATGTTAGATTTGATTACAAAATCAACAAAAGAAGATATGCTCCTCGAACCATGCTTGCTCCAAGTCGAGTCATCTTCTTCATTCGCCATTGGTTCCATGTTGAATTGCAGCCAATTCTTGACAAATACAAACGCAACTTTCTTGGGTGGCTTAGCTTAAATTTCTGATCAAAATGATGGTGCTCAGGCTGTTAGTGTCATCAATAATAATGTGCTTATGTTTTGCACTACTACTAGAATAAATTTGACAGCCTGTTGACTTATATCTACCTACCGCTTTTTTCCTATGCATCTCCTTACATAGTGTGCATTTGTTATGTGTGAAATTCTAGTGTATTGGTAAGCAAGGTCTTCAAGCTTATGCCACTAGTATATGTCTATTTATTCATGCCTATTTGTAATATTCATCATGCTATAATGTGGTATAAATAAATAAATAAATAGAACCTTATATTGTCTTATTTAGAGTTTTTTAATTTTATAATAAGTTAGAGTAAGGAAGGTTGTGGATTGTTATAACCAAGGGGGGCCGGACATTAGAAAAATGGAGTGAAGAAACTCAATGTGTTCAACAATCTTAATCAATACCCTTCCAAATAACATGCCTTAAGAGAGTGATTTCAAAGATAAATGAGTTCGACTATACCTTAAACGGCTAGTAGTAAATATGACATATTTCAATCTAAGATCTCCATCTTGAAAGAGATTCTTCCTGGTCGGAGACAAAGGATATATGCGGGCCAACAATGACCACTCTGAACCAATGAACAAGGTGTCCATAATGGATTCCGCAAGTGAGGAGATTCGAGTGGGGTTCTAAGCTCGAGGCATTCATGTAATGATTGGAAATGTTTACATTAATCCCATTCAACATTTTCAACAATTTTAATATTTTTATTTATAACCTTTGCTTTATTTCATTGCTTCAAATCGTATTTAATATTTTATTTACATTAGTTAAGTGTATAAAGAAATATATTTATAAATTACATTAAATACATTAACTTAAAAGATATAATTAATTTTATATATTAAAAGGGTGGGGTCTACTTACACCAAGGTGAAACCAAAGTAATTTTATACGCTTTAATATATTTTGTATAATTATTAATTTAACAATCCAATCTGTAACACCTAAACTCGGCATAAAAATTATGACCGGATGTTGAGGAATTACGCTCAACTTATTTAAAAGCCTTTGCTTCGATCAAACTAAATGCGTTTCGAAAATACATACTTTGGCAAATTTTTCACGAATGTTTAAAAAAACTTAAGTCCAAAAATACTCACTTAAAACCTAGAATTTAAACTCCAAATTGTGTGTTTTGATAATATCTATTTTAATAAATCATTTTTAGTTTAAGGAAAACACTTGTTAAAACCATTTGTTTATTTACGTAAAAACTCTTTAAGAGTTACTTAGTTTACAATGAAAAACTTTAAAATTTTAATTTTAAAATAAAAATTTTAGATTATTAACTCAACAAAATTTAGCAATATCGCGTTCAGTAAATATTAATATCGACAAATTAAAAAGAAACCAAAACAAAGTCCAAAAATTAAGAAAAACAAAAGATGTCAGAGCATTACCTTAGTAGCGACAATTGAAACAAAACTAAGAAAGACCAAAAAATGGAAAAGAATTGAGAAGATGAGTGTAATGAGAGAGAGACCTGAGCATGAATGAGACGGTTGAGGGCGTATTCTCAGGAGACAAAATCTCAAAATCTATTATTATTATTATTATTATTATTATTATTATTATTATTATTAAAACCAAGTACTAAATCTATGTTTAAAACAAAACAAATAAAAAAATTTCAACTCTGCACCCACAAGATCAAAGCCTTACCAATGAATCATAAGCTCATCCTTTATCATTAGTTGAGTAAAAGTAACATATAAGTTGGGTCTTCAAAGTAAGAGGTTGAAACAAAATTAAAAATATATATATATATAAAAAATTTGAATATAAGACATCCGCACACAAACAAATCACTTATCCACTAAACCAAATTAATTCACTTGGCATAATTTTCACAACCTCAAATCAAAGCAAGAGCACTAACACTCTTGATTTCATTAATCTAATTTTTCTTAACCCTATTTTTGGGATGAGACACCAACCATTGAATTTATCAATATTATTGTACTTTTCATATATGTAAAATTTTAAAATGATACAATATTTTTGTCATAGCGATCTAAAATATTCTATATATTAACATTTATTCAACAATTAAAAATATTTTTAAATAAAATAAATAGTTAGAAATTTTTAATTTATGTTAAAAATATGCACGATTTATTTAAATGAAATATTAAATATGACATTTTATCATTAAAATAATAATCATAGAAAAATATACGGAAATGTGTAAACTACTTTAGATTAATGTCTATAATGGTCATTTTGCTTTCTTACTATAAATCTATAAAATATCTTTCTACCTTTGCTGTGTATGAATCTTAACACACATCTCACTACTAATTTTAATATCATCACTATAGTAACTAATCTCACTGCTATAGTAATTAATCTTATCACCATAGCTATTTTCAATCTCACAGGAATTAATCTTGTCTCCAAAGGCAGTGACTAGAGCAAATAGGGGTCATGGCTAGACTTGATTATGGGCTCAATCGAGTTGGGATTTTAGGCTCGTTTTCTAGGCTCTAGCCCTGTCCGACCCAAAAACGGGCTTAAACTTTTGTTCAAGCCCGACTTAAATAAAACAATGCCAAACCTAAGCTTGACCCCACTCACCTATATTAAAATATATTATTTTTTATTTTAAAAATATAATACATCAAATACACTAAAAACATTAAAATAAATGTTTTCTAACAAATTGAAAATACATTAAAAAAAATTTTATACTTAAATAACATTAAGATAGTTGCAACTTAACTAGCAAATGTCTCTAAAATAGTAGCAAAATTAATAATAAAATAATAATTATACAATATCTAAATAATAATAATAATATAATAATAAAATAACAATTAACAGTAATAAGGAAAATTTTTTAAAATAATTCAAGTCAGACTGGGCCCGAGTAAAAATATTTTACCCGAGACTCGACCCGTTTGAAAAATGAATATTATTTTTGTCCAAGCCTGTATTATGCTGATATGCAAATTCTTCCACAAAATGTTTGCATATGCATGGATTTCGCACGCATTTTCCAAAACACAAAAGACAAACAAAACTGTTGTACGTGCCTACCTACCTACCTACATGTCGTCATCTTTATGGTCAGTACACATGCTGTAAATTAGTGTGTGTATATATATAGGTTCTTAGTGAGATAGTGGAAGCACATTAATACAACGGTACAAGCAACACAAAAATAGTCAAATTAGCGAAGCAAGATGAGTAAGGGTACGAAGAGAGCAGTTCTGGTGGGATGCAACTACCCCAAGACCCAATTCAGCTTGCATGGATGCATCAATGATGTGGAAGCCATAAGAGGTGTGATCCTGAACTTTGGGTTCCACGAAAGCGATGTTAATGTCCTCACCGATGCGCCAGGGTCGCCGGTTCTGCCTACTGGTGCAAACATTAAGGAGGCACTTAATAGAATGGTGAACAAGGCTAAACCAGGAGATGTCCTATTTTTCTACTTCAGTGGACATGGAACACGCATTCCAATCCTTCAACCTGGCCAGCCTTTCAAGCAAGATGAAGCAATCGTGACTTGTGATTTAAATCTTGTCACCGGTAGGTTTTTGTTTGAATTTATATATTTATTTTAGCAATATATATTCATACCCTATATATACATGGTTTCTGCAGATGTGGACTTCAGGCGTTTAGTTAACCGGCTACCAGAAGGAGCAAGCCTCACAATCCTATCAGATTCGTGCCACAGTGGTGGTCTCATTGAAAAAGAGAAAGAACAGTTTGGTGCTGAGCATATGATGGCTCCAGTAAATCCCCACACCCCTAGACCGTCTAAGGCTAAGGCTAAGAGTCTTCCTTTTGATATCATACATAGTGCGATAGATACAGCAGCAGGCATCCTACACGACGCAACAAATATTGGCCAAAAGATTTTCGAAATTTTCGGGAAAGATGTGAGTCTCAAATTCCATCCTCACTACGTAAATGGGTTAATGGTGTTGGATCCACTGGAGGAGGATGAAGGGATTTTATTAAGTGGGTGTGAAGCCAATGAGACATCATATGACCTGGTTTTGGGGAATAGAGCCTTTGGGGCGTTCACTGATGTAGTGGTTACCGTACTCGATGAGCACAAGTGTATAAGCAACAGACAACTTATGGTTGAGGCTGCAAGGATTTTGAAGGTCAAAGGATTCGATCAGAACCCTTGCCTTTATTGCAGTGATAAGAATACAAACGCAACTTTCTTGGGTGACTTAGCTTAAATTTCAGATCAAAATGCCGGTGCTCAGCCTGTCAGTGTCATCAATACACTACAACAAAACAGCCCTATAGCGACACTTATGGGGCGGCACTTTCGTAAGTGTTGGGATAGACTGGCCAACATACGCTTTAGCCAACTCTTTTATAAGGGTTGGGATATGCATGTCTAAGGCAACACTTAAATAAGAGTTGGCTTTGTCTAGTCCTAAGACTACGCTTTGGGGCGACACTTTCTTAAGTGTTGGGATAGACTTGCCAACATACGCTTTAGCCAACTCTTTGTATAAGGGTTGTGATATGTATGCCTAAGGCAACGCTTGAGTAAGAGTTGGCTTTGTGTAGTCCTAAGACAGCAGCTTTGGGGCGACACTTTCCTAAGTGTTGGGATAGACTTGCCAACATACGCTTTGGCCAACTCTTTTTGTAAGGGTTGGGATATGAATGCCTAAGGCAACGCTTGAGTAAGAGTTGACTTTTGTGTAGTCCTAAGACGACAGTTTTGGGGCGACACTTTCCTAAGTGTTGGGATAGACTACACTTTTGCCAACTCTTTGTATAAGAGTTGGGATATGTATGCCTAAAGCAACACTTGAATAAAAGTTAGCTTTTATGTAGTCCTAAGATGACACTTTTGTGGCGACACTTTCCTAAGTGTTGGGATAGACTATGCTTTGGCCAACTCTTTGTATAAGGATTGGGATATGTATGCTCAAGGCAACGCTTGAATAAGAGTTGGCTTTGTGTAGTCCTAAGATGACACTTTGTGGCGACACTTTCCTAAGTGTTGCGATAGACTATGCTTTAGCCAACTCTTTGTATAAGGGTTGGGATATGTATGCCTAAAGGCAACACTTGAATAAGAGTTGGCTTTGTCTAGTCCTAAGACGACAGTTTTGGGGCCACACTTTCCTAAGTGTTTGGATAGACTTGTCAACATACGCTTTGGCAAACTTTTTGTATAAAGGTTGAGATACGCATGCCTAATGTAACGCTTAAATAAAAGTTGGATTTGTCCATTCTTAAGACGATATTTTCCTAAATGTTGGGATAGACTTGCCGACATACGCTTTGGTAAACTTTTTGTATAAGGGTTGGGATATGCATGCTTAAGGTAACGCTTAAATAAGAGTCAGCTCTGTCCAATACTATGCCTACACTTTTGGGCCAACACTTTCCTAAGTGTTGGGATAGAATTGCTAACATACACTTTGGCCAACTCTTTGTATAAGGGTTAGTATATGCATGCCTAAGGGGTTTAGGGTTTAGGTTAGTATTTAGGGTTTAGTGTTCATGTTTAGGGTTTACGAGTTGGCTTTGTCCAATAGTATGTCTAAGGCATCACTTAAATTGACAAATTAATTTATGTAACAAATATATTCATAAATGATATATTGACACTAAAAAAATATTTAATTTTAGTTCTTAATGTTTATTTTTTTATCATTTTTTGTATGTACTTGAAGATTAAGAGTTAAATATTAAAGTCATAATGAAAATTTTAGTTCTTAATGTTTAATTTTTTATCATTTTTGCTTTTATTTGTTTATGTTAATTAAATCTAATTCTTAATATTTTAAAAAAAGTGAAATTTAATTATGAGAGATTGATATGTTTAAGTGTTTATTCTCAATCTTTAATAGAAATTTGATATGTGAGAGATTGATTGCTTATATTGGATAATTCTAACTTAATAATTAATTATAGCCATTTAGTCATTTATTTTCTTATTAAAATATACTATATTTATTTTGAAAGTACTCGATTTTAGGGCTTAAGGGTTAAGGGTTATATTTTATGGTTTAAGGGATAGGGATAGGAGTTTAGGGTTTAAATTAATTAGTGTGAAAAATATATGTTAAAAATTTGTAATACCATTATTTAGAATAATTTTAAAGTTTGTTTTTATGTATATGAGTGATTGTTTTTTTATATATATGAGTTTATAAAGGTTTATGGTTTAGGGTTTTGAGGTTTATAATATTTTAGGGTTTAGAGTTTAGAATTATGTGTCTAGGGTTTTATAGGTTTTAGGGGTTTAGGGGCCGACTTAGGGTCTGAATTTAAACAAACCGGTGTTGTATTGTTCCTTACAATCTGATCCATTATCCAAGTGGCCATCATGTATTATTTTCGAAAACTCATGCAGTACTCATTCATCCTCTTTGATCTATTACTATTTAACTAATTTTTACATTAATTAATTAAAATAAAATTTATTTGTAATTTAATTTTAAAATATTCAAAAAATTAATGATATGTACAAAAATTTAGAATTAATAATATTAATTTTTTAAAATTTAAATGCTATTATTTAAAATAATTTTAAAATTTTTAGGTATATGACTGATTTTTGGGTATATGAGTTATTGTTTTTTAATTTATATATAAAATAATTTTAAATTTTAAAGATTTCAAATTTTATCTAATTCTTTTAAATATTACTTAAACTTAAAAATAAAGAAGAAAATTGGATTGAATCTTTTTTTTTTTTTTGGTGAATTACAATAACATGGCAAAGTCCCAACAACAAACGCGACTCGAACCCAGGTTAAATCTGGAGCAATGAACACCTTTGACTATTGAGGCAACACATGAGGTTCATTGGATTAAATCTTTAAATATATATTAATATCAAAAACATTAGCGATATTTTTTTTCAAACGCCGCAAAAGATAAATAATAGCGGACAAAAAGGTAAGTAATAGTGGCATTTTTATGAAAAATTATTTTATTTTAATTAAAACGGTACCGTATTATTAGTTTTTTTAGTGGCGTGCTCTCCTCAAACTTTTTCCCTCCTGTATACCCCAAAATCCTTAAATTTTTCCCGCCTAAATTTTTCCCCCCAATTCCTAGATTTCTCCCCAAACACGAAAGGAAAGAGGAACATTATCGCATTATTTCCCCCCAATTCCTAAAATTTTTCCTCAATATCTAAAATTTCCCCCCAATTCCTAAATCGATTCACGATTTTCTTTTTCTTTTTTCTTTTAATTATCACATTATTTACACAATCATCGTTTGGTTTTCCTTTTAAATTTTAATTTCAGGAAAAGTCGTCAGCCTTTTTCACCGGAAAATTTCATCTCCTTATCCATCTTTTCTACTTTGACATAGTTTGACTAAAATTGCAATGAACAAGAATTTGCTCAATTTCATTTTTGGGCTTTGAAGATTGGTGAGCTTTTGTGCTTTAGAAGAATAGCGAGAATGGGGTGTGTTGGATCGACTCACCAAAGGAGACGGTGATGGTTTTTCATTTTACTTGCTCTTTTTTTTCTTTTCCTTTTGTTTTTCCTGTTTGGTTTATGAGAAAATGGTGGGAAAATTGGAAGCTTAAAGGACAATGACAAAGATCGTTCAATTGATTGAGCCCAAGAAACGAAAGTTAAATTTGTGTGAGAAGGAAACCCCAAAAAAATGATCTTTGCTTATTAAACAACCGAGGCTACATAAATAAGGAAGGGCCGATTCTCGCTTTTATTTGTTATTCTCACTTTGCTTCATCTCTCATATACACCCATGGCCTCTTCTTCAATCCAACAAGGTAATCCAGTTGACTCTCCTTTCATCCATCTTTAATTTTACATCATTATTTCTCTCTATTCTTTTTTCATACTTTTTTTGTTATAAAGTTTCTTTCTTTAGCTTAAAAGTTAACTTTTTGATTCTGGGTAATTGATTCTTTCTTCAAAATGCTTAAATTTATTTTTTAAAATAGAAAATGCGCTTAATTCAGGTGAAAAAAGATGTTCCTTTTAATCTTTTTTTAATTGAATTTTAGCTTAAATTTACTGCCTGAAAGAATATTTGAGTACTATTGAACATAGACAATATAGTTTTAGCTATCAAGTTCAGATCTTGTTTGATCCAAAAATACAGTTCATATTTTCATCCGTTGGAGCTTAATTAGATAACAGAGATGAGACTTTGATGGGAATTAGGGTTCTTTTTTTTGAAAATTTTTCGTAGTTTTATTTTGAAATTATGTATTAAGATAAGTAGTGGAAGTTGACTTAATTTTTATGATTGCTTCTTTGGTAGGATTTGAAGAAGAAGTTAATATTTGTTGCATTTTGGTTGATGGGGTTAATTATATCATTTCTATGAAGGATTATGAAAACATTGTGGTTTGTTTAAGAATTATTGGGATTGATGCTTGATTGTTTAGGTGGAGAAATGGATCTAGAGGAAGGACTAGGTACTACACAACCAAGTTGGAATCCAGATCATTGAAGCAAGTGTGGTGAATGAAATAAATGAATTGGGTGAGACGACCTTGTTTATCTCTTTGAGAAAGTTGGAATTCGAGTTGGTTTTATTTTGGATGTTTTAAATTTTGTTTTCGTCTTTCGGTGGTTTCATTATTAGTCCAAGGAATTACCTCGACATCGCCGAGGAGACGATCGAGTATTTTCTTGACACCGAGGCTCAAGAGATAGAGTTTGAGGTTGAAAGATTGAGGCATAGGTTAGTACTTTAATCTTCTTTCAAGAAGTTGTGAAATACTTGTTTGTTGAATGTTGAATGTTGAATGTTGAATGTTGCATGTTAATTGTTTGTTGTTTTGCTTCTTTGGGTATTGAAATTTATTAGAACACTTGAATTTTATTGAGAAGTTCGATGTTTTTTTCTATAGGGTCACTCTATTATAGAGATTGGATAAAATTAGTCCTTATGGATCAATTTAGATCCTACCTTTATTAAAAGCAAAACATATAAGGTCAAATTACATCGGAGTTAACTTTTCTTGTTTAAAAACATTTATTTATTGTTTAACGGGGTTATATTTTTATTTTTGAAAGCTTTTTATGGTTTTACAAATGAAATATTTTGCTAGAAATTCTCGCAAATGAAAGAAAAAATTTAAGTCATTTTTAAATAGTAAATGTTAACTCTATTACAATTTAGCTTTATTCATTTACTTTTACTAGTAAGGTACTAAATCAATCAATTTAGTAGAGGAACTAATTTGATGTAGTCTATATAATAGAGGGACTTCTTGGTACTTTCACCTTTTGTATAGTTGAAATGTTTTGTTTGAGTGTTTTCTTCATTTCGTTGCCATTAAATTTACTTAATTGGTAAAATACACTTTAAATTCTCAGTTCAATACACCATCTTTATTTGCAAAATTTGTAAATTAGATGAGGACTTTTCTCCCACACGAAATTTGAGATCGGGCATATTCGATTTCTTTGTTTGAAGAAAGAGGTTTGTCTTAAAACAACCTTATGTTTGTGCTAATCCCTCGGTTTAACTAATGTCAGACAACTGGGAATTTAAAAGCTGGTAAATTTTGCAGGATATGGAGGATGATTGATTGAGCTGGAGGCAATACAAAAGGCCTTACAAGAAGGCACTTAGGTAAGTTTTCCAAGCAGTATAAACTACGCTTAAACTCTTAAAGAGTTAATGCCTTTTTCGTTTTACTAGTGATCCTTGGCCCTCGATTGCGAAGCATATGATAAAATGCAAGCGAACTTATAATTGCGAAGAGAAGCCTCACCAAGATTTTGTCATCCAAAGATATTAAAGCAACCAGAAGCACTCGCTCTATCATTGAGTCTGTTTTATATTTCTAATTTTATGCAGGTCAGCTGAGTTTTTGTATTGTTATGCAGTTGGTCTATAATTATATTTGGTTCTATCAATATCAATGTCCATCGACTTAGGTACTTTGTTATTTGTTTACTTTTGTACATTGAGTTGAATGTTAGTGGTATACATTTCAGCTAAATGTTAGTGTATTTTGATTGTTGGATCGATTTTTGTAGTGAATATTTAATCTTTATTTTAATTTTAATTTTATATTTTTTAATTGTATTTAAAGCACAATTCTTATCATTATTCACTGTAAATATTTATAAAAATATATTAATATTGAAATAAAAAAATTACATCATACGTGTCTATCCCAATCTTTTTAAGGTTACTTTAGACGGGTTTATTCTAACCTTTTTTAAAGGTTGTCTTAGGTAAGATTTATCCCAACCTTTTTAAGGTTGCTTTAAACGGGTCTATCCTAACTTTTTTTAAAAGTTGTTTTAGGCAAGGTTTATCTCAACTTTTTTAAAGTTGCCTTAGACGGGTCTATTCCAATCCTTTTTAAAGGTTGCCTTAGACATGGTCTATTCCAACTTGTTTAAGGTTACCTTAGATAAGTCTATCCTAACCTTTTTTATAGGTTGTCTTAGACAAGGCTTATCCCAACCTTTTTAAGGTTGCCTTAGACGATTTTATTCCAACTATTTTTAAAAGTTGCCTTAGACAATGTCTATCCCAACTTTTTTAAGGTTGCTTTAGACGGCTCTATCCCAACTATTTTTAAAAGTTGTGTTAGACAAGAACTATTTCAACCTTTTTAAGGTTGTTTTAAACAGGTCTATCGCAACCTTTTTCCAAGGTTGGACTTGACTAGGTCTTTCCTAACCTTTTTTAAAGGTCGGTACTGACTAAACTTTTCACAACCCTTCAATAAGTGTCGGCTTATGTTGACTTATAGCGACGCTTTTTCAAAAGCGTCGCAATGCATATACCACCCACTATATCGACCATTTTGGAAGCGTCGAGATGACTTCGCTAAACCTATGGCAACTTTTTTTGCGTCGTCTTATGTCAAAAAAAGTGTCGCTATAGGCCTTTTTTGTTGTAGTGATAATAATGTGCTTATGTTTTGCACTACTACTAGAATAAATTTGACAGCCTGTTGACTTATATCTACCTACCACTGTTTTCCTAAGCATCTCCTTATATAGTGTGCGTTTGCTATATGTGAAATTCTAGTGCATTAATAAATAAATAAATAAAAGCTTTTATTGTCTTATTTTGTCCTATAGAGTTTTTTTAATTTTTTAAGTTAGAGTAAGGGAGGTTCCGGATTATTATAATCAAGGGGGTACAGAAAAATGGAGTAGAGAACTTCAAGGTGTTGCAACGATCTTCATCAATAACCTTCCAAATAACATGCATTAAGTGAGTGATTTCAAGGTTAAACGGATCCGATTCTATCATAAACGGCTTGTGGTAAATATGACACGCTCCAATTTAAGATTTTCATTTTGGTAGAGATCCTTTCCGGTTGGAGACAAAGGATATATGTGGATGGGCATCGACCACTAGGGGTGAGCCGTTCGATCGGATTGAGCGAAAAAATTAAAATATTTTTATAAGTTAACTAATTCTATATTAAAATACATAACTTTGAAATCATATATTTTTTTAAAATTCATTAAAGAAAGAGTAAAAATAGTATGATAAACTTGAATAATTAATTAACTTATCTAGGTCCCAAAAATGATAATTTTAGATTTTTCTAATTTTTATATATTCTTTAGATTTTTAATATATATTTTTAAATTTTAAATTCTGAAACTTTTATAAATATTTTGAATTTTTTTGAGAGAAAGATCAATTTGCTCATTTTCAAAATTGACAGAGACCAAATTTATTGTAACATCCCAAAATAGGGCCTAGGAGTTTTAGGGGTAATTTAGGAATTTTAGCCTTAGAGAGTTCGGAATTTTACGAAATGGTTTATGATAATGTTTTTTTACTATGGTTTTTAGAAAATTAAATCAATTTCTGAAAATGAGTTTTAAATACCTTTAATTTTGAATGTAAGATTGATTTGTAAAAGAGTCAAAATTGTGAGTTTTTAAGCGGAAATTAAACTAAATTTTAAAAGCAACCTAAAATTATCCCCACCTATAAGTTTCACGTTAGTCTTCTCCGTCTTCATGCTTTAGCCGTCCCTTGCTCTCAAAGCTCCTCTCTTCCACTTTTTGTTCTTCAACCTTAATTCTTTTGATTTCTATCATCACCCAAGCCAGATATCTCCATTAAATCCAAGAAAAACACCATAGATTTCTCCATTGTCAAGCTTGTGGGTTTTTTGGATTTTCGACCAAACGCTCGATTTTTCGTCGTCTAAATAGTTTTAAATGTTATTTAGTCTTTAAAACTAAGTTTTTAGCCATTAAATCACATGTTTTGAATAAAAACCGAAAATTGGGTCGTTAATGGTGAAATTTAAGATTTTGCATAAAAACTATATTTTAAAGTGTTTTTCAATTAGTTTTAACATTATTAGAAGGTTTCTAAACTTACTTTGAAGTTTCGTTAAAAATTTCTTGAGTTTTAATGAATTTTCAGAAAATAGCCATAAAACATGTCAAAAAAGTGAAATCAGTATTTTATTCTAGTTTAAAGGTTGGGAATTAGTCGTAGGTAAATTATAAGATGAACAAAATTGATTTTAGGCAAAAAGATTGAGTAATTGGTGAGTGTTTGAGCTAGTTTGAGTAGAGATAAAGGTAAGGAAAATCTAGTTTGAGCTTTCGACTTTTCGACGAAAGCGTAATTGGTGAGTGTTTGAAATAATTGCTTGTGGACATGATTAAATGTGTTATTGGGAATTTAGTTGTAGCCTAAACCCCCACTCTAGATTCCGAGTGTAAGCTTTCTCATACCTATGTTATCTTGTGAGCTATGTGCTTATGTACAGTGATTCTTTGCATCGATATGCTTGCTTCGACTATGAGACACTGGATTCTTTGCGAGAGATATTGTGGACTTGTTGTCAATATAAATTGTAATTGGACCTTCTTATATAATAGATAATTCATCCAAAATATTCTTCAACCAAATTGCTTGACACGTGCATGTTGCAACAGCCATGTATTCTGCTTCACATGTGGAGAGGGCTTCTGTTTGCTACTTTTTCGATGACCATGAAATGCCGAGGAGCCAATATGGAATAAATATCTAGATGTGCTTTTGTGATCATCCAAGTCACCACCATAATCACTATCTGAATAACCAACCAATTTTGAACTCGTGAGTGTACCATGATCCATCGTACCTTTGATGCATCTCAAAATTCTCTTTGCTTCTCTATCTAGTGATCTTGTTTTGGCTTCTCCATGTATTTTCTAACTATTCCCACTGCGTACATGATGTCTGGCTATGTGATAGTCAAGTACCTTAAACTTCCAACGGTACTTTTAAACAATGTTGGATTTATCGGCTCTCTGGATGAATCAACACTTAATTTCATGTCTGGTTCTGCTGGCGTGGCTACTGGCTTGCAATCTTTCATTCTGAATTTTCTTAAAATATGTTCCGCATACTTTTTTTGAGACACAAATGTTCCATCTTTCATTTGTTTCACTTCGACTCCAAGAAAGTATGACATTTCACCAACATCTATCATTTCAAATTCTTTAGTCATAGCTTTCTTAAAGTCATTGAACATACTTGGATTGTTTTCCGTGAAAATCATATCATCTACATATAAGCACACAATCATGATGTCACCAACTTCATTTTTCTTCGTATATAGAGCATGCTCGTATGGGCTTTTCATGAACCCATTCTTCTAAAAATATTTATCTATTCTTATGTTCCATGCTCTCGGTGTAACATCCCTCACCCGTATTCAATGCCGGAATAGGGTTGCAGAGCATTACCGCACTTATAACACATATAATCGCAATTTTGTCAATCATTTGATCAATTTATACAATCATTATTCAATGTGCCAACTCTCCCATTCGACTTTTCTTTATAGAATGCTATCTTTAATTTTAAAGTCCTTTATAATGGCCACTTTTTCCTTTCAACGCCAAGCCTAAAAAACGTCCTCTTTGCACCTACGACTCAGACAGGTCCTCATACCAAGGCTCTTAAACCACACCCGTTACCCACTCCACACTTTGACTTTCATGTCATATGCCTCACCTTTTAATTTTAAAAAGCTTTCACCTTAAGCCCATCACACGACATACAACCCAAAAATAAAACCCCATCGCCAAGTGTTGCTCGAACCCACGACCTACTATGGTGCCAAACCCAAGCCTTAAGTGGCACATGGAAGCCACTTTGGGGTGGTGTTATGCCATAACCTAAAATTTATTCTTAAGGCCTCCTTGCCCATATCCTTTTCTAACCCAAAATTTTCAAAATTTCCAAAGCTTCCTTTTAGTCCTAGAGCTTTAAGAACTCCTAAACACATCCCAACCATTCTTCAAGCCTACCTTCGTGAATTATGCTCCAACGCAGCGACCCTAATTTGGGATGTTATTCACCTTCTCAAGTGATTAGTCTTTTTGCAATGCTTGCAAGGTGGTAGCTTATTTCTTCCTTGATTCCTAAATCTTTCCTTTTGTCACCCAAGGTTTCTTTGGTGTCGACTTGAACTCGAAACCATCTTTGGCTTTTGCTTGGAAAGCACCTCGGATGCTCTTCCTACCTAGTAGCCCTTCTTTGCTCGAGTGCATAGAGGAGTTCACCAACTCAGAAGGTGATGGTTGTGAGGTCCTCGAGTCTTCAATGAGAAAATCTTTGACTCAAACCTCTCGGGGAGAGTGGTAATGACCTTCTCTACAACTCTACTATCGTTGAAGTCTTCACCTAGAAGCCTTATGTTATTCACATTGCCATTATTCTATCGAGTAGCTTGATGGTCTCGATTCCTTCATCTTCAAGTTTTCAAACTCCTTTCTAAAGTTGATCACTGATTCTTTTTGCCTTGTCTTGTCCAGGAGCCCATAAACTATTCCTTCGACCTTTTCCATGCTTGTTTAGGTGAATCCGCAGGCCATGATTTGAGTGAAAATGACATCGACACTCTATTCTAGGCGGGCCATAGCTTGTGCTTCTTGGCTCGATCCTCACTATGTTTGCTGATCGAGCAATAGTGGGATTGGCTCTCAATGGAGGTGGCTCAACATCACTCTCAACCACTCCATAGCTCTTGTGCTAGAAGATGAGTTTTCATCTTCACAGACCAAATGTGATAGTTCTCACCAGAAACATAGGTGGTGGAGGTGGTATATAGCTCATTTTTCACAACAATGCAATGGATCAACAGCAAGAAGGTTTCTTCCTTCTTAAGTTTTGTTTCTTGAAAAACACCAACAAATAAGGTCCTCAAAAGCGAGGCTCGATTACCAATTGTTGGAACAATGGCATCAACTAGACAAGCACAATGCATGTAATGTGCTTATGATTTTATGGACAAAAAAAAAAAAAACAAGAAGAGAATGATACAAGAAACTTAAGCTAAAAGAAAACATGAACTCAAAGGTTAATGGCTTAACATCATAACCATTTCATTGATAACATGAATATATACAAAGAGATACAAGAGTTGAATAGTCAAAGACAAGTACCTAATAATTTACCAACTCCTTATAGACTTGACTAAAACATACTTAGCTTGTACATAAAATAATAGCTAAGGTACTAGCCATTACATCAAATTAATGTAGTCATTATCCTATGAACTTAGCCATCATTTTACAAAATGTTAGATTTGATTACAAAATCAACAAAAGAAGATATGCTCCCTCGAACCATGCTTGCTCCAAGTCGAAATTCTTCATTTCCTGCACTTTGGTTCCATGTTGAATTGCAGCCAATTCTTGACAAATACAAACGCAACTTTCTTGGGTGGCTTAGCTTAAATTTCGATCAAAATGATGGTGCTGTTTGATAGTGTCATCAATAATAATGTGCTTATGTTTTGCACTACTACTAGAATAAATTTGTGACTGTTGACTTATATCTACCTCTGCTTTTTCCTATGCATCTCCTTACATAGTGTGCATTTGTTATGTGTGAAATTCTAGTGTATTGGTAGCAAGGTCTTCAAGCTTATGCCACTAGTATATGTCTATTTATTCATGCCTATTTGTAATATTCATCATGCTATAATGTGGTATAAATAAATAAATAAATAGAACCTTATATTGTCTTATTTAGAGTTTTTAATTTTATAATAAGTTAGAGTAAGGAAGGTTGTGGATTGTTATAACCAAGGGTAGGACATTAGAAAAATGGAGTGAAGAAACTCAATGTGTTCAACAATCTTAATCAATACCCTTCCAAATAACATGCCTTAAGAGTGATTTCAAAGATAAATGAGTTCACTATACCTTAAGCATTAGTAGTAAATATGACATATTTCAATCTAAGATCTCCATCTTGAAGAGATTCTTCCTGATGGAGACAAAGGATATATTGAACCAACAATGACCACTCGAACCAATGAACAAGGTGTCCATAATGGATTCATAAGTGAGGAGATTGGTCTTGAGGTTTAAGCTCGAGGCATTCACAGAATGATTGGAAATGTTTACATTAATCCCATTCAACATTTTCAACAATTTTAATATTTTTATTTATAACCTTTGCTTTATTTCATTGCTTCAAATCGTATTTAATATTTTATTTACATTAGTTAAGTGTATAAAGAAATATATTTATAAATTACATTAAATACATTAACTTAAAAGATATAATTAATTTTATATATTAAAAGGGTGGGGTCTACTTACGAGTGAAACCAAAGTAATTTTATACGCTTTAATATATTTTTGTATAATTATTAATTTAACAATCCAATGTAACACCTAAACTCGCATAAAATTATGACCGGATGTTGAGAATTACGTTCAACTTATTTAAAAGCCTTTGCTTCGATCAAACTAAATGGTTTAAAATACATACTTTGCAAATTTTTCACGAATGTTTAAAAAACTTAAGTCAAAAATACTCACTAAAACCTAGAATTTAAACTCCAAATTGTGTGTTTTGATAATATCTATTTTAATAAATCATTTTAGTTTAAGAAAACACTTGTTAAAACCATTTGTTTATTTAGAAAAACTCTTTAAGAGTTACTTAGTTTACAATGAAAAACTTTAAAATTTTAATTTTAAAAATAAAAATTTTAGATTATTAACTCAACAAAATTTAGCAATATCGCGTTAAGTAAATATTAATATCGACAAATTAAAAAGAAACCAAAACAAAGTCCAAAATTAAGAAAAACAAAAGATGTCAGAGCATTACCTTAGTAGCGACAATTGAAACAAAACTAAGAAAGACCAAAAATGGAAAAGAATTGAGAAGATGAGTGTAATGAGAGAGAGACCTGAGCATGAATGAGACGGTTGAGGCGTATTCTCAGGAGACAAAATCTCAAAATCTATTATTATTATTATTATTATTATTATTATTATTATTATTATTAAAACCAAGTACTAAATCTATGTTTAAAACAAAACAAATAAAAATTTCAACTCACCCACAAGATCAAAAGCCTTACCAATGAATCATAAGCTCATCCTTTATCATTAGTTGAGTAAAAGTAACATATAAGTTGGGTCTTCAAAGTAAGAGGTTGAAACAAAATTAAAATATATATATATATAAAAATTTGAATATAAGACATCGGCACACAAACAAATCACTTATCCACTAAACCAAATTAATTCACTTGGCATAATTTTCACAACCTCAAATCAAAGCGAAACACGAACACTCTTGATTTCATTAATCTAATTTTTCTTAACCCTATTTTTGGGATGAGACACCAACCATTGAATTTATCAATATTATTGTACTTTTCATATATGTAAAATTTTAAAATGATACAATATTTTTGTCATAGCGATCTAAAATATTCTATATATTAACATTTATTCAACAATTAAAAATATTTTTAAATAAAATAAATAGTTAGAAATTTTAATTTATGTTAAAATATACACGATTTATTTAAATGAAATATTAAATATGACATTTTATCATTAAAATAATAATCATAGAAAAATATACGAAAATGTGTAAACTACTTTAGATTAATGTCTATAATGGTCATTTTGCTTTCTTACTATAAATCTATAAAATATCTTTCTACCTTTCTGTGTATGAATCTTAACACACATCACTACTAATTTTAATATCATCACTATAATGTAATCTCATTTCTATAGTAATTAATCTTATCACCATAGCTATTTTCAATCTCACGAGAATTAATCTTGTCTCCAAAGGCGTGACTAGAGCAAATAGGGGTCATGGCTAGACTTGATTATGGGCTCAATCGAGTTGGGATTTTAGGCTCGTTTCTAGGCTCTACATCAGGCAAAAAGCAGGCTTAAACTTTTGTTCAAGCCCGACTTAAATAAAACAATGCCAAACCTAAGCTTGACCCCACTCACCTATATTAAAATATATTATTTTTTATTTTAAAATATAATACATCAAATACACTAAAAACATTAAAATAAATGTTTTCTAACAAATTGAAAATACATTAAAAAATTTTATATACTTAAATAACATTAAGATAGTTGCAACTTAACTAGCAAATGTCTCTAAAATAGTAGCAAAATTAATAATAAAATAATAATTATACAATATCTAAATAATAATAATAATATAATAATAAAATAACAATTAACAGTAATAAGGAAAATTTTTAAAATAATTCAAGTCGATGGGCCGAATAAAATATATTTTACGAGACTCGACCCGTTTGAAAAATGAATATTATCCAAGCCTGTATTATGCTGATATGCAAATTCTTCCACAAAATGTTTGCATATGCATGGATTTCACACGCATTTTCCAAAACACAAAGACAAACAAAACTGTTGTACGTGCCTACCTACCTACCTACATGTCGTCATCTTTATGGTCAGTACACATGCTGTAAATTAGTGTGTGTATATATATAGGTTCTTAGTGAGATAGTGGGCACATTAATACAACGGTACAAGCAACACAAAAATAGTCAAATTAGCGAAGCAAGATGAGTAAGGGTACGAAGAGAGCAGTTCTGGTGGGATGCAACTACCCCAAGACCCAATTCAGCTTGCATGGATGCATCAATGATGTGGAAGCCATAAGAGGTGTGATCCTGAACTTTGGGTTCCACGAAAGCGATGTTAATGTCCTCACCGATGCGCCAGGGTCGCCGGTTACCTACTGTGCAAACATTAAGGAGGCACTTAATAGAATGGTGAACAAGGCTAAACCAGGAGATGTCCTATTTTTCTACTTCAGTGGACATGGAACACGCATTCCAATCCTTCAACCTGGCCAGCCTTTCAAGCAAGATGAAGCAATCGTGACTTGTGATTTAAATCTTGTCACCGGTAGGTTTTTTTTGAATTTATATATTTATTTTAGCAATATATATTCATACCCTATATATACATGGTTTCTGCAGATGTGGACTTCAGGCGTTTAGTTAACTGGCTACCAGAAGGAGCAAGCCTCACAATCCTATCAGATTCGTGCCACAGTGGTGGTCTCATTGAAAAGAAAGAACAGTTTGGTGCTGAGCATATGATGGCTCCAGTAAATCCCCACACCCTAGACCGTCTAAGGCTAAGGCTAAGAGTCTTCCTTTTGATATCATACATAGTGCGATAGATACAGCAGCAGGCATCCTACACGACGCAACAAATATTGGCCAAAAGATTTTCGAAATTTTCGGGAAGATGTGAGTCTCAAATTCCATCCTCACTACGTAAATGGGTTAATGGTGTTGGATCCACTGGAGGAGGATGAAGGGATTTTATTAAGTGGGTGTGAAGCCAATGAGACATCATATGACCTGGTTTTGGGGAATAGAGCCTTTGGGGCGTTCACTGATGTAGTGGTTACCGTACTCGATGAGCACAAGTGTATAAGCAACAGACAACTTATGGTTGAGGCTGCAAGGATTTTGAAGGTCAAAGGATTCGATCAGAACCCTTGCCTTTATTGCAGTGATAAGAATACAAACGCAACTTTCTTGGGTGACTTAGCTTAAATTTCAGATCAAAATGCCGGTGCTCAGCCTGTCGGTGTCATCAATACACTACAACAAAAGCACCCTATAGCGACACTTATGGGGCGACACTTTCGTAAGTGTTGGGATAGGCCTAACATCGCTTTAGCCAACTCTTTTATAAGGGTTGGGATATATGCATGTCTAAGGCAACACTAAATAAGAGTTGGCTTTGTCTAGTCCTAAGGCTGACGGTTTTAGGGCGACACTTTCTTAAGTGTTGGGATAGACTTGCCAACATACGCTTTGCCAACTCTTTGTATAAGGGTTGTGATATGTATGCCTAAAACAACGCTTGAGTAAGAGTTGGCTTTGTGTAGTCCTAGGCAGCAGTTTTGGGGCGACACTTTCTAAATGTTAGGATAGACTTGCCAACATCGCTTTGGCCAACTCTTTTTGTAAGGGTTGGGATATGATGCCTAAGGCAACGCTTGAGTAAGTTGACTTTTGTGTAGTCTAAGGCAGCGCTTTTGGGGCGACACTTTCCTAAGTGTTGGGATAGACTACTTTTGCCAACTCTTTGTATAAGAGTTGGGATATGTATGCCTAAAGCAACACTTGAATAAAAGTTAGCTTTTATGTAGTCTAAGATGACACTTTTGTGGCGACACTTTCTAAGTGTTGGGATGACTATGCTTTGGCCAACTCTTTGTATAAGGATTGGGATATGTATGCTAAAACAGCGCTTGAATAAGAGTTGGCTTTGTGTAGTCTAAGATGACACTTTTGGTGACACTTTCCTAAGTGTTGCGATAGACTATGCTTTAGCCAACTCTTTGTATAAGGGTTGGGATATGTATGCCTAAAGGCAACACTTGAATAAGAGTTGGCTTTTGTCTAGTCCTAAGACAGAGTTTGGGGCCACACTTTCCTAAGTGTTTGGATAGACTTGTCAACATCACGCTTTGGCAAACTTTTTGTATAAAGGTTGAGATCATGCCTAATGTAACGCTTAAATAAAAGTTGGATTTGTCCATTCTTAAGACGATATTTTCCTAAATGTTGGGATAGACTTGCCGACATATTTGGTAAACTTTTTGTATAAGGGTTGGGATATGCATGCTTAAGGTAGCTTTTAATAAGTCGGCTCAATCCAATACTATGCCTACACTTTTGGGCCAACACTTTCCTAAGTGTTGGGATAGAATTATAACATACACTTTGGCCAACTCTTTGTATAAGGGTTAGTATATGCATGCCTAAGGGGTTTAGGGTTTAGGGTTAGTATTTAGGGTTTAGTGTTCATGTTTAGGGTTTCTGAGTTGGCTTTGTCCAATAGTATGTCTAAGGCATCACTTAAATTGACAAATTAATTTATGTAACAAATATATTCATAAATGATATATTGACACTAAAAAATATTTAATTTTAGTTCTTAATGTTTATTTTTTTATCATTTTTTTGTATGTACTTGAAGATTAAGAGTTAAATATTAAAGTCATAATGAAAATTTTAGTTCTTAATGTTTAATTTTTTATCATTTTGCTTTTTTTTTTATTAATTAAATCTAATTCTTAATATTTTAAAAAAGAGTGAAATTTAATTATGAGAGATTGATATGTTTAAGTCATTTATTCTCAATCTTTAATAGAAATTTGATATGTGAGAGATTGATTGCTTATATTGGATAATTCTAACTTAATAATTAATTATAGCCATTTAGTCATTTATTTTCTTATTAAAATATACTATATTTATTTTGAAAGTACTTGGTTTTAGGGGCTTAAGGGTTAAGGGTTATATTTTATGGTTTAAGGGATAGGGGATAGGTTTAGGGTTTAAATTAATTAGTGTGAAAAATATATGTTAAAATTTGTAATACCATTATTTAGAATAATTTTAAAGTTTGTTTTATGTATATAGTGATTGTTTTTATATATATGAGTTTATAAAGGTTTATGGTTTAGGGTTTTGAGGTTTATAATATTTTAGGGTTTAGAGTTTAGAATTATGTGTCTAGGGTTTTATAGGTTTTGGGGTTTAGGGGCCGACTTAGGTCTGAATTTAAACAAACCGGTGTTGTGTTCCTTACAATCGATCCATTATCCAAGTGGCCATCATGTATTATTTTCGAAAACTCATGCGTTACTCATTCATCCTCTTTGATCTATTACTATTTAACTAATTTTTACATTAATTAATTAAAATAAAATTTATTTGTAATTTAATTTTAAAATATTCAAAAATTAATGATATGTACAAAAATTTAGAATTAATAATATTAATTTTTTAAAATTTAAAATGCTATTATTTAAAATAATTTTAAAATTTTTAGGTATATTGATTTTGGTATATGAGTTATTGTTTTAATTTATATATAAAATAATTTTAAATTTTAAAGATTTCAAATTTTATCTAATTCTTTTAAATATTACTTAAACTTAAAAATAAAGAAGAAAATTGGATTGAATCTTTTTTTTTTTGGTGAATTACAATAACATGGCAAAGTCCCAACAACAAGCGACTCGAACCCGGGTTAAATGCAGCAATGAACACCTTTGACTATTGAGGCAACACATGAGGTTCATTGGATTAAATCTTTAAATATATATTAATATCAAAAACATTAGCGATATTTTTTTTCAAGCATAAAGATAAATAATAGCGGACAAAAGGTAAGTAATAGTGGCATTTTTATGAAAAATTATTTTATTTTAATTAAAAGCGGTACCGTATTATTAGTTTTTTAGTGGCGTGCTCTCCTCAAACTTTCCCTCTGTATACCCCAAAATCCTTAAATTTTTCCGCCTAAATTTTCCCCCAATTCCTAGATTTCTCCCAAACACGAAAGGAAGAGGAACATTATCGCATTATTTCCCCAATTCCTAAAATTTTCCTCAATATCTAAAATTTCCCCAATTCCTAAATCGATTCACGATTTTCTTTTTCTTTTCTTTTAATTATCACATTATTTACACAATCATCGAGTTTGGTTTTCCTTTTAAATTTTAATTTACTTGGAAAAGTAGCCTTTTTCACCGGAAAATTTCATCTCCTTATCCATCTTTTCTACTTTAGACATAGTTTGACTAAAATTGCAATGAACAAGAATTTGCTCAAATTTCATTTTTGGGCTTTGAAGATTGGTGAGCTTTTGTGCTTTAGAAGAATAGCGAGAATGGGGTGTGTTGGATCGACTCACCAAAGGAGGCGGTGATGGTTTTCATTTTACTTGCTCTTTTTTTTCTTTTCCTTTTGTTTTTCCTGTTTGGTTTATGAGAAAATGGTGGGAAAATTGGAAGCTTAAAGGACAATGTGACATCGTTCAATTGATTGAGCCCAAGAAAGCGAGTTAAATTTGGTGTGAGAAACCCCCAAAAAATGATCTTTGCTTATTAAACAACGGAGGCTACATAAATAAGGAAGGGCGATTCACCTTTTATTTGTTATTCTCTTTGCTTCATCTCTGTTACACCCATGGCCTCTTCTTCAATCCAACAAGGTAATCCGTTGACTCTCCTTTCATCCATCTTTAATTTTACATCATTATTTCTCTATTCTTTTTCATACTTTTTTGTTATAAAGTTTCTTTCTTTAGCTTAAAGTTAACTTTTGATTACGGTAATTGATTCTTTCTTCAAAATGCTTAAATTTATTTTTAAAATAGAAAATGCGCTTAATTTAGGTGAAAAAGATGTTCCTTTTAATCTTTTTTAATTGAATTTTAGCTTAAATTCACTGAAAGAATATTTGAGTACTATTGAACATAGACAATATAGTTTTAGCTATCAAGTTCGGATCTTGTTTGATCCAAAAATAGGTTCATATTTTCATCCGTTGGAGCTTAATTAGATACTGAGAGATGAGACTTTGATGGGAATTAGGGTTCTTTTTTGAAAATTTTTCTAGTTTTATTTTGAAATTATGTATTAAGATAAGTAGTGGAAGTTGACTTAATTTTTATGATTGCTTCTTTGGTAGGATTTGAAGAAGAAGTTAATATTTGTTGCATTTTTGGTTGATGGGGTTAATTATATCATTTCTATGAAGGATTATGAAAACATTGTGGTTTGTTTAAGAATTATTGGGATTGATGCTTGATTGTTTAGGTGGAGAAATGGATCTAGAGGAAGGACTAGGTACTACACAACCAAGTTGGAATCCAGTCATTGAAGCAAGTGTGGTGAATGAAATAAATGAATTGGGTGAGACGACCTTGTTTCTTCTTTTAGAAAGTTGGAATTATTGGTTTTATTTTGGATGTTTTAAATTTTGTTTTCGTCTTCGGTGGTTTCATTATTAGTCAAGGAATTACGATCTGCTGAGGAGACGATGGTATTTGACATTAGGGCTCAAGAGATAGAGTTTGAGGTTGAAAGATTGAGGCATAGGTTAGTACTTTAATCTTCTTGAAGAAGTTGTGAAATACTTGTTTGTTGAATGTTGAATGTTGAATGTTGAATGTTGCATGTTAATTGTTTGTTGTTTTGCTTCTTTGGGTATTGAAATTTATTAGAACACTTGAATTTTATTGAGAAGTTCGATGTTTTTTTCTATAGGGTCACTCTATTATAGAGATTGGATAAAATTAGTCCTTATGGATCAATTTAGATCCTACCTTTGTTAAAACAAAACATATAAGGTCAAATTACATGGAGTTAACTTTTCTTGTTTAAAAACATTTATTTATTGTTTAACAGGGTTATATTTTTATTTTTGAAAGCTTTTTGGTTTTACAAATGAAATATTTTGCTAGAAATTCTCTGCAAATGAAAGAAAAAATTTAAGTCATTTTTAAATAGTAAATGTTAACTCTATTACAATTTAGCTTTATTCATTTACTTTTACTAGTAAGGTACTAAATCAATCAATTTAGTAGAGGAACTAATTTGATGTAGTCTATATAATAGAGGGACTTCACTGGTACTTTCACCTTTTGTATAGTTGAAATGTTTTGTTTGAGTGTTTTCTTCATTTCGTTGCCATTAAATTTACTTAATTGGTAAAATACACTTTAAATTCTCAGTTCAATACACCATCTTTATTTGCAAAATTTGTAAATTAGATGAGGACTTTTCTCCCACACGAAATTTGAGATCGGGCATATTCGATTCTTTGTTTGAAGAAAGAGGTTTGTCTTAAAACAACCTTATGTTTGTGCTAATCCCTCGGTTTAACTAATGTCGGACAACTAGGAATTTAAAAGTTGGTAAATTTTGCGGGATATGGAGGATGATTGATTGAGCTGGAGGCAATACAAAAGGCCTTACAAGAAGGCACGGTAAGTTTTCCAAGCTATAAACTACGGTTAAACTCTTAAAGTTAATGCCTTTTTCGTTTTACTAGTGATCCTTGGCCTCGATTGCGAAGCATATGATAAAATGCAAGCCGAACTTATAATTGCGAAGAAGCCTCACCAAGATTTTGTCATCCAAAGATATTAAAGCAAAATAGCGCACGTCTATCATTGAGTCTGTTTTATATTTCTAATTTTATGCTGGTCATTTGAGTTTTTGTATTGTTATGCGGTTGGTCTATAATTATATTTGGTTCTATCAATATCAATGTCCATCGACTTAGGTACTTTGTTATTTGTTTACTTTTGTACATTGAGTTGAATGTTAGTGGTATACATTTCACTAAATGTTAGTGTATTTTGATTGTTGGATCGATTTTTGTAGTGAATATTTAATCTTTATTTTAATTTTAATTTTATATTTTTAATTGTATTTAAAGCACAATTCTTATCATTATTCACTGTAAATATTTATAAAAATATATTAATATTGAAATAAAAAAATTACATCATCGTGTCTATCCCAATCTTTTTAAGGTTACTTTAGGCGGGTTTATTCTAACCTTTTTAAAGGTTGTCTTAGGTAAGATTTATCCAACCTTTTTAAGGTTGCTTTAAGCGGGTCTAACTTTTTTAAAGTTGTTTTAGGCAAGGTTTATCTCAACTTTTTAAAGTTGCCTTAGGCAGGTCTATTCAATCCTTTTAAAGGTTGCCTTAGACATGGTCTATTCCAACTTGTTTAAGGTTACCTTAGATAAGTCTATCTAACCTTTTTATAGGTTGTCTTAGACAAGGCTTATCCCAACCTTTTAAGGTTGCCTTACGATTTTATTCCAACTATTTTAAAAGTTGCCTTAGACAATGTCTATCCCAACTTTTTAAGGTTGCTTTAGCGGCTCTATCAACTATTTTTAAAAGTTGTGTTAGACAAGAACTATTTCAACCTTTTAAGGTTGTTTTAAAGCAGTCTATCGCAACCTTTTCCAAGGTTGGACTTGACTAGGTCTTTCCTAACCTTTTTAAAGGTCGGTCTTGACTAAACTTTTCACAACCCTTCAATAAGTGTCGACATGTTGACTTATAGCGACGCTTTTCAAAAGCGTCGCAATGCATATACCACCCCTTATATCGACCATTTTGGCGTCGGACGAAGCTTCGCTAAACCTATGGCAACTTTTTTGATGTCTTATGTCAAAAAAAGTGTCGCTATAGGCCTTTTTGTTGTAGTGATAATAATGTGCTTATGTTTTGCACTACTACTAGAATAAATTTGATGACTTGACTTATATCTACCTACTGTTTTCTAAGCATCTCCTTATATAGTGTGTTTGCTATATGTGAAATTCTAGTGCATTAATAAATAAATAAATAAAAGCTTTTATTGTCTTATTTTGTCCTATAGAGTTTTTTAATTTTTTAAGTTAGAGTAAGGGAGGTTCGGATTATTATAATCAAGGGAATGCAGAAAAATGAGTAGAGAACTTCAAGGTGTTGCAACGATCTTCATCAATAACCTTCCAAATAACATGCATTAAGTGAGTGATTTCAAGGTTAACGGATCCGATTCTATCATAAGCGGCTTGTGGTAAATATGACACGCTCAATTTAAGATTTTCATTTTGGTAGAGATCCTTTCCGATTGGAGACAAAGGATATATGTGGATGGGCATCGACCACTAGGGTGAAGCTTCGATCGGATTGAGCGAAAAAATTAAAATATTTTTATAAGTTAACTAATTCTATATTAAAATACATAACTTTGAAATCATATATTTTTTAAAATTCATTAAAGAAAGAGTAAAATAGTATGATAAACTTGAATAATTAATTAACTTATCTAGGTCCCAAAATGATAATTTTAGATTTTTCTAATTTTTTATATTCTTTAGATTTTTTAATATATATTTTTAAATTTTAAATTCTGAAACTTTTATAAATATTTTGAATTTTTTGAGAGAAAGATCAATTTGCTCATTTTCAAAATTGTGAGACCAAATTTATTGTAACATCCCAAAATAGGGCCTAGGAGTTTTAGGGTAATTTAGGAATTTTAGCCTTAGAGAGTTCGAATTTTACGAAATGGTTTATGATAATGTTTTTTACTATGGTTTTAGAAAATTAAATCAATTTCTGAAAATGAGTTTTAAATACCTTTAATTTTGAATGTAAGATTGATTTGTAAAAGAGTCAAAATTGTGAGTTTTAAGCGGAAATTAAACTAAATTTTAAAAGCAAACCTAAAATTATCCCCACCTATAAGTTTCACGTTAGTCTTCTCGTCTTCATGCTTTAGCAGTCCCTTGCTCTCAAAGCTCCTCTCTTCCACTTTTTGTTCTTCAACCTTAATTCTTTTGATTTCTATCATCACCCAAGCGAGATATCTCCATTAAATCCAAGAAAAACACCATAGATTTCTCCATTGTCAAGCTTGTGGGTTTTTGGATTTTCGATAACAACTCGATTTTCAATCGTCTAAATAGTTTTAAATGTTATTTAGTCTTTAAAACTAAGTTTTAGCCATTAAATCACATGTTTTGAATAAAAGCCGAAAATTGGGTCGTTAATGGTGAAATTTAAGATTTTGCATAAAACTATATTTTAAAGTGTTTTTCAATTAGTTTTAACATTATTAGAAGGTTTCTAAACTTACTTTGAAGTTTCGTTAAAAATTTCTTGAGTTTTAATGAATTTTGGAAAACCATAAAACATGTCAAAAAAGTGAATCGGTATTTTATTCTAGTTTAAAGGTTGGGAATTAGTCGTAGGTAAATTATAAGATGAACAAAATTGATTTTAGGCAAAAGATTGAGTAATTGGTGAGTGTTTGAGCTAGTTTGAGTAGAGATAAAGGTAAGGAAAATCTAGTTTGAGCTTTCGACTTTTTCGACAAAGCGTAATTGGTGAGTGTTTGAAATAATTGCTTGTGGACATGATTAAATGTGTTATTGGGAATTTAGTTGTAGCCTAAACCCCACTCTAGATTCAGTGTAAGCTTTCTCACCTATATATTTATCTTGTGAGCTATGTGCTTATGTACGGTGATTCTTTGCATCGATATGCTTGCCGACTATGAGACCTTTGGATTCTTTGCGAGAGATATTGTGGACTTGTTGTCAATATAAATTGTAATTGGACCTTCTTATATAATAGATAATTCATCAAAATATTCTTCAACCAAATTGCTTGACACGTGCATGTTGCAATGACCGTATTACCTTCACATGTGGAGAGGGCTTCATTTGCTACTTTTTCATGACCATGAAATGCCGAGAGCCAATATGGAATAAATATCTAGATGTGCTTTTGTGATCATCCAAGTCACCACCATAATCACTATCTGAATAACCAACCAATTTTAAACTCAGTGGTGTCTGTGATCCATCGTACCTTTGATGTATCTCAAAATTCTCTTTCTTAATCATTGATCTTGTTTTGCCTTCTCCATGTATTTTCTAACTATTCCCACTGCGTATATGATGTCTGGCTGTGCGATAGTCAAGTACCTTAAACTTCCAACGATACTTTTAAACAACGTTGGATTCATAGCTCTCGGATGAATCAACACTTAATTTCATGTCTTGTTACTGCGTGGCAGCTCACAAGGCAATCTTTCATTCGAATTTTCTTAAAATATGTTCCATACTTTTTGAGACACAAATGTTCCATTTTTCATATTTGTAAACTTTTACAAAGAAAGGAAGAAAAGTCTCAATACATTGAAATTAAACTCAAAGATATACAAATTAATCCTAAGGAAACCATATTAATCCTAAGGAAAAACATTAAAAGAAAGCCACCAAATCCACCATTCAAGCTACGTATAAATCCAATTAGAAGATAATTAAAAATTATTATTTTATAAAAATAAATTATATTATTACTCTTTTAAAAAGTTCACACATATCATGATGTGACCATTTAATTTTAACATTACTTATTTATAAAATTATATTAAAAATATATTTATAAAATATTTATTCATTTAATTTTAAAACATATTAAAATTCTATAATCAAGCATATCGGAAGAAAAATTTAATAGAGGGACCATTTTGTTGATCTTTGAAATATTTAAATATTAACTTACTTATTTTTTGGTACAAATAGAGAGAAGTGTCTCTCACAACGAACTATCTTTCATTAGTTATCCATAAAAGATTGCTTGACATAAACAAAATAAGTAAATAATGACATATATTAAATATATTGGGTAAATATTCCAAGTATAAGCATCAAAATACTTTATACAATATGAAAAATTGTCATGTGATCTATGAAAATATATTTGAGTTGTTTTGTTTATTGTTTTTATAATATAAGAAAATGTTAAATAAATTTAAAAAAAAAAGAGAAATTGTTTTGTAAAAAAATCAAATATAGTGTAGCATGTCATCTCATGTTGTTAGTTAAAAGAGGAAGGAATCCCACATTGTTTAGGAACAAGCTGCAAAACTATTCATGAGTCTATAAATACACATATCTCATATCCCACTTTACTCAAGAAAACAAGGGAAATGAGACTTTGGGTCTATATAAAGATTTCATTTGTAAGTTATATTTCCTATTAATTGATGGCACCTTAAAAAAATGGTGTTGTCACTTTGAGCCTTTATAAAGGTTTATTCTCGTAAGTTTTTAAAATATTCGAGAATAGTTTTTTTTTAAAAAAGCAGGGGCTAAGCGTGCCAGAAGGCGCTTTTGTCCACCTCAAAGAAAAAGCGCCCATGTAGGGCGCTTTCACCGAGGTGGACAAAAGCGTCTCTGTCAGCGCTTTAGCCCTTATCCCAAAAACGCTACCGACATAGACGCGTTTTGGGGGGAAATGGTCATTTCCCATAAATTTTCTACAAACTGATCTATTGTCGTTGTAGATGGCCCAAATTTCGCCCGGCCCAATTACAAACTTACAACCCAAAACAAAAATAAAAAAAAACAACAGAACCAAAACAGGCCCGAATGGCCCAAAAACACTTTCAGCCAAAACAGAAGGAGACAAAAAGAAACCCTAGCCAAAGTCGACCGATTGACCGCCTCTGCAGCTCAAGACGCCACACTCGCCTCCGACGCTCCACCGCCACCGCAAACAAGACAAAGGAGGACAAACAGGAATAGCGAAATAAAAGCAAGAAAAAAAGCAATATATTTTTTCATTTCGGCTATATAAGCCACAAAAATCATTGTAAAGAGAGGGTTTTTCGGAGAGAAAAAAAACAGAGGAAGTATAGCAAAAAGAGCCTTTTTTTTGTTTCGAAAAAAAAAGAAAAAACAGAGACTAAGAACACACAACCATCAGAAATCGAGAGCAAAAAAAGCAATAAAAGGTTGTTTTTTTTACCTCCGTTTTTTTATTTCGATAGGCAAACTTTTTTTTTCCTTTTCTTGTCATCTGCTTACTATTTTTTTTATTATTTTTATACTTTTTTTTCTCATTCTACGAATAACAAAAGAGAAGGGAGACTTACCTGAACCCCGGGGCGCGTCGTCGGAGTCCCCTCTCCGTCGTCGAAGCCGAACTCGAGAGCAAACAGGGGAGGGTTTCTCTTCTTCTGGGTTTTTTTCAAAAATAAAAAAGAAATAAGTCAGTAAAAAAAGAAAACAAAACTAATATATATAAAAAAAAAAGAAAAAAGAAAAAAAGGCGACCTTTGAATTTTACCATCAGATATCTGGTGGTCACGTAAGAACAATGAATGACAATGCCCTCGCCGAAAATCTCCACCGGCCGACCCCCTGCAGAGAAAACAAAAGCTAAAAGTTTTTTTTTTCAAAGAAGCTGCTAAAATGAAAAAAAAAAAGCAAAAGATTGAATTTATAAACATTTCAAAACGACGTCGTTTAGGGCCTGATACAGTGGCCCCAAAACGACGTCGTTTCGTCGTGACCCGCAGGCGACCCGACCCGCTCCAAAGGATCCGCGTGTTTTTCCGAAAAAATGGAAAATTTACGCGCGCGGTCCTTCCGCATTTTTTATTTTTACAATCAAGTTTTTAAATATTGCTATTTGGCCCAGAAGCCTCATGCAGTTACGATTTAGTCCCTATAAAACGCCGCGTTTAATTGTTTTGGGTAAATTTGCGCTCCCAGTCCCCCATATTTTCGCGCGCATCACAATGGGGTCCTCTTGCCCTTTTCTTTTATTATAAATCTGCCCCAGAATTCTATTTTTAATTCAATTTGGTCCTCCCCTTTAATTATCATTGTTATTTAATGTTTTATTGTTTATTTGATATTATTATTATTATTATCATTACTATTATTATTATTATTAATATTATTATCATTTCATTTTTTACTTTTGTTTATTTAATTACTATTATATTAATTATTGTTATTTTTATTATTTTATTATCACTATATTATTATTATTAATATTATTATTATTATTATTATTATTATTATTATTATTATTATTACTATTATTATTATTATTACTATTATTATCATTTCATTTTTTACTTTTGTTTATTTACTATTATATTTATTATTGTTATTTTTATTATTTTATTATCACTACATTATTATTATTGATGTTATTGTTATTATTGTTATTATTACTATTATTATTATTATTATTATTATTATTATTATTTTTATTTTTACTCTTGTTTATTTATTTATCATTTTATTTACTTATTTATTTTTATTAATTATTCATTCATCAATGCATCATTCTCTTCAATATATCATTATTTTATATTCTTACAATTATTTGATTTGAATTCGATTTCCATTCTTTTAATTTTCACCATTTATAAATTTTTATTTATGTTATTCATTTTTACTATTTATTTGTCATTTCATTTACTTATTATTTATTCGCTTATTGCTCTTTACTTTTTAATACTTTAAAGCACTTCAATTATTTATCATATTTTTTATTTTTATTTATTGTTGTCATTGTTATCATTCTATTTGTTCCTAAAGTCCCATTATCGTCAACCTTGTGTCATAATTTAGTTGCTCATTCATTTATTTATGAGAGTTAGATTTATTCATATATTCGCTTTATTTGTTGTATCATTACTTTGTCTAATATTAATCAATTAAATTTTCAAAATAAAGATGATGTTCGGTATTTGAAAATTCGGGAAGATCGAGCCCTAACTTACTGGGTTCCGGTTTTACTCGTTTATGTCAAACAACGGGATATCTCCTTTGAAGTTGCAATTTTAAAACAAAGTCTCGGAAATTGAAATGTCGTGCCCTAACTTATCGGACTCGACACTTAGATACTTCGGATAAGTTTTTTCTAAAATAGAGGCAATCTTCGTATTTGAAATCTCGGAAAATCGAGCCCTAACTTCATCGGGTTCCGATTTCTCATTTGACGAATAACGGAAGATCCTCTCAAAAAAACCAAGTTTCAAAAGGCGAGCTTAGTTTCGGGAGTTTAAAGCATTGTGCCCTAACTTACTGGACGTGATGTTTTACCTCTTCGAAAATAAGAAAGCCTTAGCGTCCCTTCCAATTTTAAAAATAAAAGCATCGTGTTTTCGAACCCCTTTAAAGTTTTCAACAAATAGGACATCAATCAATCAGTTTGGTACCAATTTTGGGCGTGTCGAGGGTGCTAATCCTTCCTCGCACGTAATCGACCTCGAATCCGTTTTCTCAAAGTTCGTGGACCAAAAAGCTTTGCTTTTAGTAAATTAAATGTTTTATTAAAACGAAGGTGATCCGATCACACCAAATAAAGATCGGTGGCGACTCCTTTTCTTTTCTTTTTTCAAAAATCGAGTTGACCGCGTCGTTTACCGTTCCCCCAAAAAAAATGATTACGACATTCGTAATTTTTTAAATTTTTAGGCTTTTTTTGGTAAATTACCCAAAATTTTATGGTTGCAGACGGATTCACATAATTTCATGCAACAAATTTTCACGTGGATCATTCTTGGAAAGGTGACAAAACCTGAAAAACATTTGAAATCGTCGGTATGTATATACACCCTGTGACGGGCCACATGGCAAATTATTATTATTTTAGATTTTTTAAGTTCTTTTAAAATTAAAAGTTAATGGTAAAATGCATTTTGAGCCTCTAAAGATAAAAAATTTCCACTTTAATCCTTTTTGAAATTCTAAGTTAATAAGTATATGCAAAAATAAAATTATATTTTCATCCTTTTAAAATTTTATAATTTAATTTTGACCTAAAAATAAACTTCTGACTTCGTCCCTATGTTTATATAGGGATGACACCCCCAATAGCTAATTCAGGGGCCTGGCCCCTCTAAAGTGGAAAATTTTCTATTTAAGCTTGAATTATAAAATTTTAAATTAGTAATGCTAAAATTGAACTTTGATCAACCAAAAATGATAAAAATTTGATTTAATCCTTTAAAAATTATAAACATATATGCTATTAAATTGGTGAAATTATATTTTTACTATCGTTAAAATAAACAATTTAATTCCTCCCCCAAAAAAAGAAATTTCCTGGCTTCACCCTAAGCTAATTATTATTTTAGTCCCTTGAAGTTTTTAAAATCATAAGTTAGTTTAATTGTAAAAATACACTTTGGCACTCTAAGATGAAAATTTTCCAATTTAATCCCTTTAAAATTCTAAATTAACAGGCATATACAAAGATAAAATTGTAGTTTAGGCCTCAAAGATAAACTTTTGGCTTCATTCCGTGATTTTTTTGTGTTTCTTTTTATTTATTAAAAAATATATTTTTATTTGATATAATTGATGTAAAATAATATCATCCAAATTATTTAATATAATTAAAAATATTAATTATTTTAATAATTAAAATATTACAAAATAAAATATTATATTTTTTTGAAAAATTATATTTAAAAGATTAAAAATATTTTAAATAAATACAAAAAGTTAAATTAAGTGAAGCGGGGCGAAGATGGATGTATCCAACATCCATGGAGGTAATAGTAGTGTTCAAGATCATACACCCATGATGGAGCGTGGCAGATATTAGGACCAAGCATGCTAATTGTGGAGCGGTGATGAATTTGACAATATCCACCCCGCCTGACTTCATTACCATCCCTATATACTTTATCATGCACATTCGTATGTGTTACACAATCGAATTAAAAGAATAATTTTATTTTTTAATTATTTTAATATTATATTTATTTTTTATCAAATCAATCAATTCTCACTCATGTTGGTTTTCTATAAATGAAAATTTTAATATTATTTTAAGTTAGATTTAAGTTTAATGGCATCAAAATAAGAGAGTGTGAAAGGATATTACCAGAGAAATTGTACTTGAACTTGAGATTTGATGCATAGTTTGATGTACATGCGAATTGATTTCTTGTTTTATTAATGTTACATATTATTCACGTGTGTTTATTTTAATTTAAAAATAATATATATTTTCATATAATTAATATTAAGTGTTTTTATAATTAAAATATGACTGATCATCAAGAATATTCAAAGTGAATAATAATACAATATCAAACCTAATCATTGAATATTCAGTGAATATTCAATGAACCTTATTTGCTTTGGTAATTTATCGAAGAAAATAGTTGGACCGGTTATGTGCTATTTAATTGAAGTTATTTTTGGTTCATTTATGGAAACCAAATCTTAGCTTTTGGAGATTGGATTGAATTTGAGTGAATCAAATAAATCCTTGGAATATGGAGGATCAATCAAGAGTATGTTGCTGATTTGGAATCATATATTCGATTGATTGTTCTCTGATTTATTAGTGATATTGTATTAACTATTTTTAAGAAGTTACTTTGTATTCATGACTTAGATTTTATGTTAGCAAGCCGAATGGAATATATGTAGAGTGACTTGTATAAGTTATATATGAGAGCTTATTGAGTGCATTTAAATTTGTGAAAAAGTGCAATATGTATTGTAAACACTATTGAGAGTGTTTATTGCCCAAGTTCTCAGGGGGAGGATTTAGAGCTAAGTGTTCTAATCTTCAGCTACAAAGGTGAGATCACCATACTTGGGGAGTAATAGAGGGTGAATCACTTATTGTATTCATGTTTAAAGATATATAGTGAAATTACTCACTAAGTTAGGCTTCGCACACATAGAGAAACTGTACTACGTAAACAAAATTTACCAGTTCAGTGACTTAAATGAAAACATTCGAATATTTCAATGACTATTTTGTAACTTTTTGAAGTTAAGTGACTAAAATGTAAACATATTAATAGTTTAATAATCTTTGGTATAGATTACTCTAAATAATAAAATATAAATTGATATTATAAATATCCAATCCCTTATACCACCTTACCAATATTAGCTTCCCCACTACCACATATATTGTAACAGACCGAATTTGACCCTAATCGGAACGGTGGTTTCAAGACCACGAATCCGAGTCTGAGAAATATTTTAATATTTTATTTTGTGCTTATTATGTGTGAATTAAAATGTGTGAAAGTTTCGTAGAAAAATTTTATCGTTTGGGTGTTTAATTTGACAAAAAGGAATTAATCGCGTAAATTTTAAAAGTCTCAAACTATAGTGTAAAGTGCCTATTTGATGATGGCTTTTTAAAGTGGAGCATTAAAAGGGTAAATAACCTATTTTTGAGTTAGTGGGTGGCTTATGTCAAAAATAACCTTAGTATATATGTTAGTTTTATTTTATATTAAAGGTTATATTAGTAATTTAATAATTACTTTATTATATGTTAAAATAACATAAACAAAAGCCATCATCTTTTTCATTCTCTCATGGCCGAATATTGAGAAAGAAAAAAGGGGTTTTGTTCTTTGAATTTCGCACTTGGAGGCTTGATTTCAAGGTTAGTTTGATTTCGGTTTTGTTAATTTTACGTTTTGAGATCGTTGCTTGAACCGTAGCAGACCCATGTTGTAATTTTTAAATTTGAGCATGTATAAGGTTCGCCATTAACATTGTTATATGATAATTGGTGTTTGATGAATTTAAATTTAAGATAGGACTAAGATTGATAAGTTTTGTATTGATGTTTTAGTGAAAATTGAGTAAATAGGACTAATTTGTAAAATAAAAATTTGAGAGGGCTTAAAGGCAAAATAAATGAAAGAAATGGACTTATATAGTCCTTATACATATTCGCCCTTGAGTGTTGTATTGAAATAATGTGTATTTTGTGTTTTGTGCAATTAGGACTAGATTGTAAAATTTGAAATAGTAGGGTAAAATGGTAAATTGCCTATTTATGTGCTTAGGGACTAAATTGAGATGAAATGTACTTGAATGAGCTAAATTTGAATGTGTTTTAGATCAAGAGCAAAGAAAAACGGATTTAGATCGGGGAAAGACGAAGGTTCTCGAATAGCCGATTTGCACGGTCTATCGACAACCGAGGTAAGTCCTTAAGCGAACATATGTTAAAAGTTTATTTATAAATCTAATGTATGATGAAATTGGTATAATTATAGTAGTATGTCATGAGTTGGCCGAATGTGATGTTAATAAATTGGATTGGTTGAAATTTTATTTAATGTGATATGAATAATTGCTTTTGGTTTGCTATATGATTAAAATATGTGAAATACAAGTGGTGGTGAATTTAGCACTATGAAATGTGAAATGAAAGATTAACTATGATTTATTTCGGGCTTTAATGCCTAGCAGGCTTCGTGCCGGTGATTTATTTCGGGCTTAAATGCCTAGCAGGCTTCGTGCCGGTGATTTATTTCGGGCTTAAATGCCTAGCAGGCTTCGTGCCGGTGATTTATTTCGGGCTTAAATGCCTAGCAGGCTTCGTGCCGGTGATTTATTTTGGGCTTAAATGCCTAGCAGGCTTTATGCCGGTGATATACTATAAATGGAGATTCTGAGAATCAAACAAGGTGAGATATATATATATATATAGTGTTATGTGCTAAAAGTTTGGGTAAGAATTAGCCTACCATATTAGTAAGGAATGAAGTGAACTAAAATTCTTATTGTTTAGTTAAAGATCAGTGATGAATGAGACAAAAGCGTTTGTTCTTGTGTATAAGTAGAAATAGAAGATCGATGCCTAGATTGGTTCATGTGATTTGATAATGTACTGAGTTCACGATGTCATAGCAACGATATTTAAATTAAGAGCATTACTAGTATTCACTATGTACATTTTACATAATGAAATATTTATGTTCCATACTATAAGCTTGGATATTAACATGTTTAAATGTATGCTCATTACATTTATATTTGCTTGAGACTTACTAAGCTAGTAAGCTTCTGTGTGTGTGTCTTTGTCTACCTCTTTTATAGATTTTGATTCAAACTACGACTCGAAGGATCATCTGTGAAGTCAACCACACTATCGACTTTCTTTTGGTATTGAAAACTTAGTTTGGTATTTAAAAGGGCATGTATAGGTTAGACTAAACAAGATAACTAATGTTTTGTAATCGTGTAAATATGCTAGCCATGCGAAAATGGCTATCTATTTTGAATAACTTGTTTCGTGTTTTGATGATATAGTTTGCTCATGCCATGAATTATCATTTATGCTTGAATATGGTTTAATCATGCGTGAGAGTGGTACTATTATCTGTGCATGTTAGGTTATGACATGAATGACTTATAAATTAGTTCATGTTGATGAGCTTAATATATGGTATATACATTTATAATGTTTGGATATATGATTCGGCAATGAATAATGGTAAGCATGGTGTAATATTCGGTTTAGACAATAAAGTAAATGATGGATGCATGTTTAAGTTATAGTATGTGATATATATTTGTTAAATAATGTTTATGACATGTGTGTGTATTGATTTGGTCACTTACTAGATAAGAATTAAGTTCAATAATGTATGATTATATTCGGCTATTTTGATTCAGTTTGTGTAAGTGAGTATATACATATATTATTCTTGGATAGTTGGATATTAGGTTCGAATTTTTATTTAGTTTCTTGAATGTTAGATTGAATGATGTTTAGACATGATATGTTTGATATGTGATCACCTATATGAGTTTTTGATAGACCTTTTCATATGTGAATAGGTGTGGTAGTTTAGTGAGTTGGATTAAGACTCAGTGTATATTATTTGGATGTGTAATTTGGAAGCATGAGTTAGCCTTGTAAACTTTGTATTCGGTAATAGGGGATACTAATGAACATGTACTTGAATGGCAAATCCGGGTATGGAAGTCATAGGTATATGAGTATTAAATGTGTTTTATGTGAATCAGTAATGAGATAGCCAAATGAGGGAAAAATGGTCTTGATGGCATTCGGCCATATGCTTGAATATTGTATAATTTCAAAGTGGTAATATGTGTATGTATGTGATGATAGATAGATTAATTTTTGAGTCTATTATGCCATGTATTACATTTACTAAATTAAGATTTTAGAAGTTGATCTTATTATACTTATCTAGACAAAAGAGATTGCACATGGAAAATTAGTATATGCTTGAATGGTATGCAAATTAGGTATGGTTAGTGCATGCAAAAGTAATGAATAAGTTGTTTAAATTTATGTGGCTCAATTATGCGCATGTTAACAAATTTTAGGGGTGCATTGGATCGATTGAGTATTGGTTCTATTTGATTTTGGTATGAGAGATGTAATGTGATCTCCTATATGTTTATTTAAATGTCATGACTATTACATAGTTAAAACTAATTATGCTGTATATGACTTAAGTGATTGATCAAAAGTTGTGATATAACTAGTAATGCCCCGTAACCCTAATCCGGCGACGGATACTGGTTAGGGGTGTTACATATACACTGCCTACCCACACTTTCAACATGCTGTACCACTTGCTCGCTACCTACCGCTTCCCTTAAATTCCTGAGATAAGTCAGTCCACCACCTTGATTTATCTGTTTTCGTCTTCATCATCCTCGTGAGTCTCCTTCCCCTTTGTTTTGATTCTTTTCTCCTATCAACGTCCTTAATTCTCACCTTTTCCATGCCTTACATATGTCAGATTTTTTCGGCTTTTTTATTTTAATCCTGGAAATCATCAACCATATAATTAGAGAAATAGGTCAAAGACCATATTACATCAAGGTGGTGAAGACCACTGTGCAGAATATTGCAGAGCACGAGAATAGGGCTGAGAGGCGCACGGCTATACCCTAATGAAAAAACTCTCCAAAGGAGAGAGCAAAGAAGCGTACAAGAGGCGCTTGGAGATGAGCACTCATTCAGGCTCAAGTTTGAGCAATTTTTATTTTTATTTTTATTTTTATTATTAGGGAGATAGATTAAACACCCAACTCATTACGTTTGAAGGTTTTTTTTTTTTAAAGTAAGGTGGAAATTTTATTTCGAGTAAAAATAAATTAAATAAATATACAACTTGATACGTCCACTGAAAATAGTAAAATAACATGATAGAATTCATTAAAACAAAACACAAAATTAAAAGTATTTATTAAGATTGAAACAAAATTAAAACCATCTATTTTCTTGATCAATCCACAACTAAATTCCATCATCAGCGAGCAAACTGAAAACGTCATTATTCAATTCTTCAAATAGAAGAAATAATCACTTCAATAGATCAAGAAAGGAGAATAGTCACCGTCCTAAGAAGAGAATCGGAGTTCAAGAGCCGATAGTATCTCTGATACCATGACCAAGTATCACTAATTGAGCGGATCCACCCATCGTGGATCCAGTACCACAGTGTTTTCGACAGCCACCGAAGCTTCCTCCATCTAGTGCCTGGAACAAGAATATGACTAGCCTATACTGACGAGCACATGTGCGGAGTTGTTAAATCGACACGGTACAAATCGAAAAGTTAAGTTGTCGGACCTATTGCTTTTTGCCTTAATATCCTTCATAATAATACTGACTGTTGAGTCATTATCCATAGAAGAATATTGAAGCTTCTTATTAGGCCTGGTCAGGTCAAGTTGCAGTAAAGCTTTTTTTGGTTTTGCTTGTCTAAAAACTTGTTTTATTCTTTAAAATAATAAAATATTAAACATATATTTTATATTAATTTTTATAATCAAATTTAAATTTAAAATATTTTAAATACTTAAATTCTATTTTGGTTTGGTCTTAGCTCGAGACACAAAAACTTTGTCCAAATCAATTTATGGACAAGACTAGACCTTATTACTACTTTTTTAAAAAAAATTTGAAATAATTTATATATTTTTGAATTTTTATTTAATATTGAATTTTAAATAATGCGTTTTCATAGTTTTAGTAAACCCTTTACGATTTTTTATTTGAAATAAGAAAAATTTTAAATTTTAATTTTATAAATATTTTTATTTACTTTTAATGTGTAAGAATTAAATTGACAATCACCATATCAACAATAGTGACGAAAAATATGGTATTGGCAACTATCGTTGGAGGCCCAATGTGGTGAATTCTCAACAAATGTCGAAGGTTTGGAAAGGAGTTGTGGAAGTTAGAAGACACGAAGGATGGACAAAATGTTAGGTGAAGGAAGCTTAATATGGTGCTTCGGCAGTGGGAGATCAGTCTCATTTTGGATGTATCATTGGATTGGACTGTGTGCTTTGAAAGACAGATTCCCCAGACTTTCTTCTTGGCTTTGAACAAAAATATCATGGTGGACGAGGCTTGGGATGGTCTTCACAAGGGTGAAAGATTTTTCAAAAGAGATTTGTTTTGAACAGGAGAGGTGTCTGCAATGGAGTTGTGGCAGATTTTCAAAGGGGTCTCTTTAAATGAGAACAAGGCAGATCAGTTGATGTGGGAGGTGGACAGCAAAGGGAAATGTACTGTGAAGAAAGTTGTGTTTCTCTTGATTGCAAGGTTCTTTGGCGCATCAAAAGGTGTGGTTTTCTTTCATTTAGAAGCTACGCGTTCCAACAAAGGTGCAATGCTTCCTATGGCTGTTATTCCAAAATGGTATACCTTCAAAATGCATTTTTAAGGGATCGAGGTATTCCAACAGTTAATAGTTATGTTAATTGTTCTTGGTGCAATGAAGCTGAAGAGAATTGTGATAATATTTTTCTTTCTCTTTCTTCCTCTCTTGGAAAGCTTAGGGACTGTTTTTTCAATGGTGGGGTATTATGTGGGTGATTCCTTGGAATGTCAGTGATTTTGTGTACAAATGTTGCTGCATGTTTGGAAGATCGAATGTTAAGAGAAAGTTGTGTTTTCTCTTGATTGTGAGGTTCTTTGGCGCATCAAAAGGTGTGGTTTTCTTCCATTTGGAAGCTATGCATTCTATTAGCAGCAGCCCATTTATCTTTGAAAAGTCAAAGATAATGGGTGTCAGGGGTTGGCACCGAATTTTAGTTTGAAATTTGGAATGGGTTAATTCAATTTTGGTCCCTATTAGTATAGGTACTTTGCAAGTTAATCCTAAACTTCAACTATAAATAGGCATAACCATTTCTCATTTTCTTCGTCCCAAAATTTGTCATTCTCTACTTAAGGCATTTTCTCTCTCCCTATTTGTAAATTTTCACTTGTAATTTTGGAGTGAAATATATTCGGTAGTGCAGGGGCGTAGACAAAATTTGTCGAACCTCGTTAAAATTCTCGTGTTCTTTATTATTTATTTTTCATATCTTGTGAGTGTGATTGTAGTTATTTATTATGCTATTAAATTACGATAGAGGATATTCTTGCCGGAAAGACACGGTACTTAAGAGATCCTCGTGATCCACCTCTTTCCCGGAATTGAACTTAGTGTGATTTTTAGTACAATAATTTTACTCTTTTACACGCTCGCATAACAATTGGTATCGAGCTAGATTCGTACTGGAGAATCATTTGTTTGTGGCAATATTCACGTATCGGCCTTTGTTCACGTACATGAGTTGGGATTGAGGAGAAAAAATGGTAGAGGCATCGTCATCGCAAGGACTACGGTGACCAATGCAAAATTTGAAGTAGAGAAATTTGATGGTACCAATAACTTTGGTATGTGGCAATGTGAGATCTCGGATGTCTTATGTCGCAAGAGTTGGATATAGCCCTTGAAGAAAAACGACAAGATGGATGACAAGGGTGGGCCAAGATTAATAGACAAGCTTGTGGTACAATCCGCCTATGTTTGGCCAAAGAGCGAAGTACTACTGTCATGAGGGAGACATCGGTGAAGAAGTTGTGGGATACACTGGAAGAAAAGTTTCTAATGAAAAGCCTTGAAAATAGGCTTTATATGAAAAAGAAACTTTTTCGATTCACGTATGCACCCGGTATGTCGATGAATGACCATGTGAACTTATTTAATAAAATTTTAGCAGATTTGCTAAATTTGGATGAGAATTTTGAAGATGAAGACAAGGCATTATTGTTGTTGAATTCCCTTCCTAATGAATATGATCATCTTACCACCACATTGCTTCATGGGAAGGACACGATCACATTTGATGCAGTCTGTAGTGCGTTGCATAGATCTGAGACTCGAAAGAAAGATAAAAGAGATCATAGAGATACAACTGCAGAAGTCTTAACAGTAAGAAGCCGTTCATGCAGCAACAAACCTGATAGAAGGGGAAAGTCCAAAGGGAGACCCGCCAAAGATGAATGTGCCTTTTGTTGTGAGAAAGGGCATTGGAAAAAGAATTGTCCTAAGTTACAAAAAGGCAAGGCTATTTCTAATGCATGTGTAGCGGAGCATGATGAGGAGTCAGACTTTAGCTTGGTTGGCATGGGAATGGCATGTCATACTGATGAGTGGATTTTGGATTCGGGATGTACTTACCATATATGTTCTAATAAGGACTGATTTTCTAGTCTTAAAGAACTAGAAGGTGGAGTTGTTCTTATGGACAATGACAGTGCTTGTAAGACAATGGGAGTAGGTACAATCCAATTGAAGAATTACGATGGCTCAATCCAAGTCTTGACTGATGTTCGCTACGTACCTAGCTTGAAGAAAAATCTCATCTCATTAGGGGCCTTAGAATCTAAAGGGCTCATAATCACTTTGAGAGATGGATTACTAAAGGTAGTAGCTGGGAAATTGAAGATGATGAAAGGCACAAGAAGAAATAACTTGTACTTTTTAAATGAAAGTACAGTTATTGGATCAACATCAACGATTTCTGCGAAGATCTGATTCAAAGGCTACTAGGTTATGGCATATGCGATTGGGACATCTTTGGTGAAAAAGTTTTGTAGACTTTGGCGAAGCAAGGCTTGTTGAAAGGTGTAAGTTCTTGCAAATTGAAATTCTGTGAACATTGTGTTCTGGGCAAATAGACGAGGGTAAAATTTGGTTCAGCAATTCACAATACGAAAGAAATTTAGACTACGTTCACAGTGATGTTTAGGGACCTACCAAAGTGGCTTCTTTGGGAGGTATGCACTATTTTGTTACTTTTGTTGATGATTATTCAAGAAAAGTATGGGTGTATCTAATGAAAAGAAAAAGTGAAGTATTGGATACATTTCTGAAATGGAAGAAGATGGTGGAAACTCAGACTGGTCGAAAGGTCAAACGACTTCAATCAGACAATAGTACTGAGTACAAAAATGATCCATTTCTACAAGTATGTCAAGATGAGGGCATCGTGCAACACTTCACTTTTGGGATACACCACAGCAGAATGGGGTGGTAGAACGCATGAATCAAACTATACTTGAGAAAGTTCGATATATGTTGTCCAATGCTGGATTAGGCAAGGAATTTTGGGCTGAGGCAGTTACATATGCGTGCCACCTAATTAACCATTTGCCATCAGCTGCAATAAATGGAAAAACTCCTATGGAGATGTGGACTGGTAAATCTGCTACTGACTATGATTCTTTACATGTTTTTGGTTCCACTGCATATTATCATGTAAAAGAATCGAAGTTAGACCCAAAAGCAAAGAAATTATTATTCTTGGGTATAAGTAGTGGAGTAAAAGGATACCGTCTCTAGTGTCCTGATACAAGGAAGATTGTCTTTAGCAGAGATGTGACTTTTGATGAATCAACCATGTTAAAGGATTCACAAAAGGATGACAAAACCAGTAGTACTTTGCAGCAGGTGGAGCTTGAAAAGGTTAATAATGATCCGATTAATATTGAAAAATAAATGATGAAGAAGTTTCGACCCAAGAACTTCTACAGCAATAAGATTCAATTGCATATAGAAGGCCAAGAAGAAAGATTCGTAAGCATGCTCGCTTTGATGATATAGTGGCCTTTGCACTTCCAATTGCAGATGATGATGCTCCTTCTACTTACACAGAAGCAATAAGTAACCCTGATGGTGTAAAGTGGAAGAAAGTAATGAATGAAGAAAATAGTCTCTTTATCAAAATAGGACTTGGGAGTTGATGACCTTTGAGGAAAGAAGGCAATTGGATGCAAATGGGTATATGCAGAGAAGGAAAGATTTCTGGTAAAATGAAATTGGTACAAGGCTAGATTGGTAGCAAAGGGTTACGCTCGAGAAAGAAGGAATAGACTACAATGAAGTGTTTTCTCCGGTTGTGAAGCATTCATCTATTGATTTTACTAGCCTTGGTTGCAATATGATCTTGAACTAGTTCAACTTGATGTAAAGACCGCGTTTTTACACGGTGATTTGGAAAAGGAAATCTATATGACTCAGCCAGATGGATTCAAGGTTGCTGGTAAAGAAAACTGGGTTTGCAAACTGACAAAGTCGCTTTATGGATTGAAGCAATCTCTGAGGCAGTGGTACAAATGATTTGATCAGTTCATGAAAGGGAAAAAGTACACAAGAAGTAAATTTGATCATTGCGTATATTTCCAGAAGCTACAAAAAGGAATTTTCATATACTTGCTCTTATATGTTGATGACATGCTAATAGCATCTAAGAGCAAAGTTGAAATTGAAAGATTGAAGACTCAACTCAATCTTGAGTTTGAGATGAAAGATCTTGGTGAAGCTAAGAAAATTCTTGGCATTGAAATATGTAGAGATAGAGCCCATGGTAGAGTTAGCTTGTCTCAGAAGCAGTATTTGAAGAAGGTACTACAACAGTTTGGTATAAACGAGCAGACAAAACTTGTAAGTACCCCGTTGGCTTCTCATTTCAAGCTTTCTACACAACTATCTCCTTCGACGAATATAGAACGAGAATACATGTTGCAACTTCCGTATTCTAATACAGTGGGTAGCTTGATGTATGCAATGGTGTGTACAAGACCAGACATTTCACAAAGCGATTAGTATAGTGGCGGTATATGCATAAGGACATTGGCAAGTTGTGAAATGGATTTTACGGTATATTCAGAAAACCGTGGATGTTGGATTCTTTGTTCAAGCGAGGATAATACACTTGGTAAAGGTGTTATTGGAGTGCGTTGATTACGACTATGCCGATGATTTGGAAAAGCGAAGATCAACCACCGGTTATGTGTTTACACTTCTTTGGAGGACCAATAAGTTGAAGTCTACACTACGGTCTACGATTATGTTGTCAACCACGTAAGCGAGAATACATGGTGTAACAAAGGTCGTAAAGGAAGCTATTTGATTACAAGGTATGGCTAAAACCTTGGGATTGGTTTAGAGCATATTTGAAACACCCCACCCTACCCGAGAATGGACCGGATCGGTATGTTCCTCAAGTAACCGGTTCAAATTCATTGAATACTTTAGAAGCGTGTGTTTTGGAAGATAGTTTGTTGTGGGTTGGGCTCGAGTTGAAAACAAATTTATTTTATATCAAAAACCCATTTGTTTCAAGTGACAAAATGTTTAAACTTATTTTAAATTAAATGGGCTTATTCTTTATAAAGCCCTAAATTCATAATATAGTAATTAAAGCGAAATAAAAAAATCACGATGGCCTTATTACATAAAAGCGAAACCCAAAAATAAAATTATACAGTACTTAAAATAAAATAAAGATTCAAATTAAATTAAACTTCAAGTGAACATGGCCACCACAAGTTCTGTAGTCGATCTATTCTTGCTCATCACGAAACATGTTCCCTAGCAGGGTGAGTCGATAGACTCAATGTGTAACCAACACCAAAACATAATAGAAATAGGCACACCATACATATCATATTCATATAAAAATTCAAGATAATGATGCAAACCCGAACCCAAACCTATATGCCATCCGCTACACTCCACTGTACCAACACTGCACACAGTGGGGACTACTAAGTCAACCTCCATCCGCTACACACCATCGAAGGCAGTCGCTGCAGTTGACGTGCTCATCGCCCACTTAAGATATTGTGGCATAGCCACCACATTTAGATAATGTATCCGAAGTTACCACATTCACTTAATGTGACCGAAGTCACCACATTCACTTAGTGAGACCGAAGTCGTCACATATTCTTAGTGAGACCGAAGTCATCACGTTTCACTTAGTGAGACCGAAGTCATCACATTCACTTCCCCTTTCTCAAATAACTCGAATTGCCCAAATTATACATATTATGCATATCATATTTAATTTCACTTTCGCAACACTTTTCACATGTTAAATATAACATATTTCGAAATCCTAGTAGGAGTAGGAAAACGTACCTGAGTACTTTGTACCATAATATGGTACTTTAGCCACATTCTTATACTTTCATATTAACATATATATCATATTTAAGCCATGAACCTATTAAGATTAGTGTAGGGTACACACTGTTTAAACTTAGCGATTCCTTGAGATTCGAAAAGCTAGATCTAATGTTTAGATCCTTAGTCCCTACATTTGATTTATCACTTATTACTTAGCATAAATCCTATTTGGCTATAATATCCAAATCCTAGTAGGATTTGTAAAAGACTTACCTTTGATGCCGATTTGATGTTTATTCAAATCCCAAAACTTGGTTTTCCTTCACGATATTCACCAACCCTAAATCTCAACATGGGTTAGTTTTCGCTTTTAATAATTAAAGAAGCGATCTATGTAATCATACAAGCCTTGGCGAATACTTTTAGGTGTTTACCTTATGGATTTTAAATCCGAAAACTTCACTTTTCTCTTCCTTGTATATTACCAAAACTTAAATCCTTAAATCGATTAATTTTTTATCACTTTTTATCTAAATACTTAAGATTGGCCTTGGCGGAATGTATGTACACACTTACCTTGGAGTTTTCAAATCCCGAAATTGATCTTTTAGTTTAGGTTCCTCTAGAAATCACATGTTAGATCGATCTATCATTCAAGTATGGAAGAGACCTTTTGGCGAATGTATATAGATGTACTTACCTCGTTTTCAAATCCGGATGATCCTTTATACTATTCGGCTATGGCACTTTTATGGATCACAAAGTTTCGGCTTTTGTGAAGGGATAGTAGAAGAAAGGAAAAGAAAAGAAAAGAAAAGAGAAGGAGAGAGTTTTGACAGAGAGAATTCGGCTAAAGAGAGGAGAAAAGATTGATGCTAATTTGCTAGAGTATTTTCGGCAGGGGTTTCTCTTGAAGAGAAAAGAATGAAGAATGGCTCTTTACTTTCCCTCTTTGGCCGAAACTTCTAGCCTTAGAGTCCCTGAATTGGCCAACTCTTCCTATGTGATAAATTTTAATTTTATCAAATATTAAATTCCATCAAATCTCCTAATTAGCCGAAAATTCCAAAGGAATTAAAACACCCTTTCAAGATCCTTTGTGCCGTCCAACTCTCTTCTTATGGAAGCAAAATAAAACTTCTTTTATTTGCTTCTTATGTGACTCGAACTCAGGCCCAACACCCTTGCATGTGGGCCATTTCCTGAGGCCTTAGGTGGCATCTTCAGGCCACTTTTCCAAGTCCGTTAATGGGTCAAATTTCACGTACTTTATATTTTAGGGTCACCTGGCCCTAAGTTCCCCTTTGAACTTTAAAATTCGACATTTCGGGGTCATTTTTAAGTTTCCAAAAATTTTCGCGCGGCTCTGTAACTTGACATTTCCTAGGTTTCCAAAATGTTTACTTTCCTCTTTTGGCTTAGTTTCCAAAATGTTTACTTTCCTCTTTTAGCTTAGTTTCCAAAATGTTCACTTTTCTAATTTACTTAGGTTTCCAAAATGTTCACTGTAACACCCCAAACCCGGCCCAAACAATATGACCGAATTTGGTTTGCTACAAAGAAAACATTTTGAAAACAAATTTTAAAACCGATTTTTAATTTAGTCGAAATGCTTTTCATTTTAAATTTTCTTTGTTAAAAACCATACTTAATTCATTTAAGTATATTTGTTGAGTCGAGTTGTTTATAAATTTCAAATGTACCCGATGGTACTTAAAAACATTTTGCGTTTAAATTTTAGAAAACATGTGCATCCGTTTTAACATCATCAAATAGTTTAAACAAAACATTCAAACATGCAGCAATAACAAAAATAATTCTAGGAGGCCTTATTACAATTAAGCAAAATAAACCCAAAAGAAAGATAAATAAAACTCAATATTTATTTATTAAAAATCTCCACTGCATGGCCACCTCGAGTCCATCCGGTCCCTCATCCGCAATCTACGAGTCACCTAAAAAATTAAAGGAGAAGGTGAGTCAACAAGACTCAATGTGTAACCCTTCCCCGATTTAGTGCAACAAGATACACAAATCATAACAAATTAATATACCTAAGTTTAAGATGCACCCATCCTAACCATCCAACCGCCTTTCTCTACCCCGTGTGGTACCAAACCACTGGTGGTGCCAAACCCAGTGACGTATAGTCACAAATGTGATGCCAAATCTTTGGAGATGCCAAATCTCGGTGTCCGAGGACACAAATCGAATGATGGGGCCAACCCATCGTGTGATACCAAATCAGCGCGAGACAATCCCATATCTCAAAGTGGGGCCAACCCACGGTGGTTTCAACCACGAGGGACAAGTCGCTATGAGGTGCCAAACCTCCGAGGTACCAAACCTCGGTGACCGTAGTCACAATGTGTTACCAAAACACGGTGTCCATCGACACGAATATCAACGCCCCCTCCTCTCATCAACCCATACCAATCATTCATATGCATATACAAAAATCATGTTGATAGATTTATTTAACAACATCCAATCGATTATCATAAGCCATAAATCAAATAATACACATACCAAATGTGTCATGCTTCCCAAAAGCATCAAATAATAATCTCATAGCAATAAAGACTTACCCGAGTCCTTGTTAATACCATGAAGGTATTACATCCATGTCTACACAAATTGATTAGATATAAAATAACACTTAGCATATTAAAAAGTTATAAGGTGTGTATGTACACACCTGATACTAACGAGAGTCCTAAATCCCGAATAGACAAATCGGCCACACAAGCTTTCCTTGCCCCTATATTCGGCCAAACATGGATATTAGTAACATGGCCTATTTGGCCAAACCAAATAAATCAAAAGGTTATCTCTCGATCCCGAATCCTTACCTACACGCCTTTGAATACTAACCACCACACACCAATATTTCGGCTTCCCTATATTCGGCAATCACGTGTTAATGGCCTTTGGCTTTCGATTACTTTAAAAGATTTAATGAACTTAGAAATACGGATCCTTACCACCTTACCAAAGCAGTTGCTAGAGGAGAGGAGTTTGGATTGATCACTTAAAATCTCAAGTACCTAGATAGAATCGGTTAAAAAAATAGTTAGCCATCACGAGCGCCATATCTTGGTTCTTCCATTCATCCAAATCGACAAGGAATCCAGAGAGAAAAGAAATAGCCATTCGGCTATAAGCACTTACTTCACCAACCGATTGGAGAAAAAAAAATAGAGGAGAGCACCTTTGTTTGAGATTCGGCCAAGACTACACCAAATAGGAAAAGAAAATTTCGGCACACCAAGGATGTAGGTTCGGCTAATGAAGAAAGAAATAATGGGATAAGAGGTTTCGACTATGGTTGAAGACAATACTCAAGATTCGGTTTTGAGTGAAAAAGAGGAAGAAGAAGAAATGAAAAAAAAGAGTTTCGGCCAAAGGAGTTGAGAAGAGAAAAGAAAAGTCTAAGGGAGAGTGTTTTGGTTTGAGAGAATGAAAAGGAGAAAATAGCAAATGATCAAAATGACCAAATGGTCAAAAGAGTTTAGGCTTACCACAATGTAGAATTGACCAAAAGAAAAGTGTTTGAGAGAAAATGTTTTCAACTTTTGCACCAAATGAAAGAAATGACCAAAACAATTCCTAAGCCTTTCCCAACAACTAGCATATTCGCCAAATCCCCCTTAGCCACATTGTGAGTCCAAGTTCATGGCATAAAGGCCATGAATTTGTTTCAAAACATTTCCACAAACCAAGCCTTTGTCCCCTCAATTTACCATAACTTCAAGATATCTTTCCATAACCTTAGGAACCTTATCCCTTATTCCATGCTTTCCTTAAACAACCATTCAACTTACCAAAATTATTAGTCCACCTATCATAATTATGTTTGACCGTCCATTAAAGCTAACATACAAAAATAAACTTTAAAAATGCTATACCTACTACTCGAACCATTAACCTCATGCAACCTTTCAAGCTCTTTAACCAACTTGCCACTAACTCCTCTTATACTTTAATATACACTTAAATTAACTTAAGTCTTTGAGCTCATTTAATCCTCTTCATTAAATAAATCAAACTAACAATTATTCTACTAAACCGAGTCTACTCAAGACCCTAATTGAGTCTTATAACACCACAAATAATATCACATAAATTTAAACACAAGCAAAATAATTCAATCACGAATAACCCTTATTTTGGGATGTTACTGATTCTACCCTTAAAAATAATTTCGACCTCGAAATTACGATCGAAAAGGTGGGGGTATTGCACCAAGCATCACACTCTCGGGTTCCCACGTAGCTTCTTACGCACCATGGTTTCGCCATAGAACTTTCACCAAAGTCTTGATTTCCCGCAGAACTTTAACATCTCGATCTAAGATCTGAACTGGCTCCTCCTCAAAAGATAAGTCCGAATTTACCTCAATCTTGGCCACTGGCACAACGTGCGATGGATCGGACCGATATCGTCTAAGCATTGACACATGGAAGACGTCATGAATCTGACTCAACTCTGCTGGCAGCTCGAGCTGATAAGCTACCGGTCCCACTCACTTTAACACTGTATATGGCCCAATGAACCTAGGGCTTAGCTTCCCTTTTTTCCCAAATCGCAACACCTTCTTCCGGCGACACCTTGGAAAAACTTTATCTCCCACAACATATTCCATTTCCTTGCGCTTGAGATCGGCATAGGACTTACGCCTATCCGAGCGCTTCCTTGAGACGAGCGAATTACCTTAACTTTGTCCTCGGTTTGATCACGAACTCCGGACCTAGAACTTGTCGTTCACCCAATTCCGTCCAACACGTAGGAGTTGGCATTTTCGTCCATCTGATTAGCTTCATATGGAGCCATCTCGAATGCTCGCTTGATAACTATTGTTATAAGTGAATTCCGCCAGCAGTAGATACTCTTCCGGCTACCACTAAAATCCGAACACAACCTCTCGGCATATCTTCTAAGATCGAATCACTCTCTCCGATTGTCCGTCGGTTTGCGGATGAAAAACATCTTTGAAGTCAATCTCGTTCCCAAGGCTTGATGCAAAGCTCTCCAAAACCTTGGCGTAAACCTCGGGTCCCTATCCGAGATAATCGATCTTGGCACACCATGCAATCTCACTATCTCGGCTACATATAAGCGTGCTAACTTCTAAGCGAATAGTCTACCCTCACTGGGTATGAAATCGCCGACTTAGTCGACGATCTACAATCACCCAAATCGAATCCTTCTTACTAGGCGTAAGAGGTAATCGACAAAGTCCATGGTGATCCTCTCCCACTTCCATCGAAGAATCTTCACCGTTGAAGTAACCACGATGGTGGCGATGTTCGACTTTGACTTTGCGACATATCGACACTTACCCACGAACTCGGTCACTTCACGCTTCAACCCGGCCACGAGGCTGTCTCGCAAATCTCCGTACATTTTGCTACCTCCGGGATGCATAGCGTATAAGTCGCTATGTGCATCTTGGAGAATTTTTGTCTCGATTCCACATCCTTGGCATACTGAGGCCATCCTTGAAAACATAGCACACCATCATCGGTCAAACTATATCCTTCCAACCCACCATCTTGCACTTGCACCCTCTTTGCATTTAATTCCTCATCGATAATCTGCTTATCCTTAATCTTCTCAAACCAAGTTGGCTTAACTTGCAACTCTGCCAAGAGACTTCCATCGTCGTATAGACTCAAATGAGCAAACATCGCCCTTAAGTCCGCCACGACCTTCCGACTTAACGCGTCAGCCACCACGTTAGCTTTGCCCGGATGGTACTCAATTGAACAGTTGTAGTCCTTTAACAGTTCAATCCACCGTCGTTGCCTCAAGTTTAAGTCCTTCTGAGTCAAGAGATACTTTAAACTTTTGTGATCCGTGTAGACTACCGACTTCTCCCCATACAAGTAATGCCTCCATATTTTCAAAGCGAAGGCTATCGCCGCTAACTCCAAGCCGTGAGTTGGGTAGTTAACCTCATGCGGTCTTAGGCGTGCGGGACGATAGGCTACTACCTTCCCTTCCTGCATCAATACACATCCCAACCCCGTATGGGACGTATCACAGTAAACTGTAAACAACTTCCCTACCTCACGTTGTACCAGAACCGGAGCTTCTGTCAAAATCTTCCTCAGCTTATCAAAACTTTCTTGCTGCCTTTTCGACCAAACAAAAGGTACTCCCTTCCTTAATAGCTTAGTTAATGGTGCAGTAATTAACGAGAATCCTTCCACAAACCTTCGATAGTACCCCGCCAGACCCAGAAAACTTCAAATTTCTGCCACCGATCTAGGCGGTTTCCAGTCCAACACCGCTTCAATCTTGTGAGGATCTACTCTAATCCCTTCTGCTAACACTACGTAACCTAGGAAAGCCACCTCTCTAAGCCAAAATTCGCACTTACTGAATTTGGCATATAACTGCTTCTCCCTCAGTACTTGTAGAACTATACGCAGATGCATGTCATGCTCCTCCTCCGACTTGGAATAAACCAATATGTCGTCTATAAATACCACGACAAATTGATCCAAGTACTGCTGAAACACCCTATTCATTAAGTCCATAAACGCTGCCGGTGCATTTGTCAACCCAAATGGCATCACCAAAAACTCGTAATGCCCATACCTTGTACGAAATGCCGTCTTGTGCACATCAATCTCCTTCACCTTGAGTTGATGATATCGACCTAAGATCTATCTTGAGAATACCGATGCACCCTTGGTTGGTCAAACAAGTCATCAATCCGAGGTAACGAGACACTGTTTAATCGTCAACTTGTTCAATTGGCGGTAGTCGATACACATCCGCATTGAACCGTCCTTCTTTTGACAAATATACAGTGCTCCCCATGGAGATATACTTGGTGGGATAAATCCTTGGTCCAAGAGCTCTGAATTTGAGCCTTGATTCCACCAATTCCTTTGGTGCCATTGATGCAGTCTGCTATGAACACGAGTGCCGTTCAGGGTAATAAGTCTATCTGAATTCAACTTCCCGATCTAGAGGCAAACCGGAAGTTCTTGAAATCGTCGGCATATTCTTTTACAGTTCAAACATTCCCCATAGAAAACTCTTTAGCTTCCAAAGCACACATGAACAACGAGCGCCTCACGCCCTTCTTCCGACCATCTTCACGACTTTCAACATAGATACCACATTGGATAGATAATCTCTCCTATTACCTATCATGACCACTTCTTCACCTTCAATCGTCTTCAAGACCATGCGCTTAGCAGCACAATCCAAACTTGCTTGGTATTTGACCAACCAATCCATCCCAAGAATCGGATCGAACTCTTCAAGCGGCGGTTCCATCGGATCGGCTACAAACACTACCCTTGGAGTTCTAGGGTACATCTCTATCTGACTTATCTACTTCTGAGTAACCTAAAGGACTAAGTACGGTCATCCTCCTAGAAGCGATCTGAAACTAAATTCATGGTCTTTACTATGCCACTAGCAACGTAAGAATCGTCGAACCCACATCTATCAAAGCAGTATATGGGACACCAAAGATTAAAAACATACCAGTTATGACGTCCGGTGCATCTCCCTCCTCACAAATCCTCGCAGCATACACAAAACCAGGCTGCCTAGCCTCCGTGTTGCTTGCACCTCTGCCTGATGATCCGCGGCCTCGACCAGAATCATTACCTCCTCTACCATTACCACGACCTCTCTGCGGTCTTTGGTCCTCCTTTCTCGAATCGAGTCAGCCTTGACCTTGGTGATTCGACTTGCTTACGTGGGCGGTCCCTCACACGGTGGTCCGGTGAACCACACTCAAAGCGACCTTTTCCTCCGGTCCAACATTCGCCCCAATGAAATTTCCCCATCGGTTACACCATCTTTGGTCCACGATTAGCGATATGAGACCTCCTGCATCGATTCGGCTCATTTTGCCTAGCCCTCTTACGAACATTGCCGGTGACCCAGATAATCCATATCCTCTCTTATGCTTATTCCGATCATAGTTATGCCTTCCAGATTCCTTTATTCTTTCGGCTATCTTAGCCTTTTCAACTAAAGTAGCAAACTCTCGCTCCTGATGTGGAGCAATCAATAATCTCAGCTCGTCCTTCAACCCGTCTTCAAATCGAACACATCGATCTTGCTCCGAAGCCACAATCCTCCAAGCATATTGGCTCAATCTTAAGAACTTCGACCTCATACTACGTCTGATTTACTCCTTGGACCAAACTTCGGGAATGCCTTACGTTGCGGCGTCAATGTAACTAAACCCAATATATTTCTTTTGATATCTTTGCCTTAAAGAAGTCCCAAGTGAGATCTTACGCTTTCTGACACCATTCGAATCGTGAGCCACCATCGATATGACTCATCCTTGGAAGCGACACGCCCTTTTAGTTTCTCCTCATTTGTCAAATCTATCTCATCCATGATTCTTTCGGTCGATTCTAGCCAATACTCAGCCGTATTGGGCGCTACACCAGATACACCTCGGAAAAATTTAGCTCCGTTAGCTCGAAGTCTCTCGTGTCTTGATTTTGAGCTCCTCCACCTCCACCCATTCCAACAACCCTTTCCGAACCAAGATCGCTTGTGACACTCGTCATCACCCATCCGATCCTGCTTCTTGACTCCAAAAGTTGGGGGTGGTGGTAGTGGTATATCGTTCTCAGATCCCGACGACGACTGGCGAGTTAATCTTGTCATCCTACCCTTCAAGGCGTCACGACGGCCACGTCCTCTAAAGCTCATTCTAACTATCGTACTTTAATCGATTAGGAAATTTTATGAATTAGTACATGTTTCACTTGATTATCCATGAGAAATTTTTATGAAAAGAATTTAATAGATATTCTTTCGATCATCTGAGTTTTATGTCTTCTATCTAGTTTACAGAAAAGTACATCCATTCCTAATACCTTTCATACTATGCACTCTTGGGCATTTACGTAGATTTCTAACCCGAGGGTATTTTGTCATTTTCCTACAAGGGTATTTTGTAATAAATTGAAGAAATTTGAAAACTTTAATAAATCAAATCATTTTGTAATTTCAAAAATTTGAGGAGTATTTTCGAAAAATTCTTCAATTTAAAGGCATGGCAAAATTTTGAAACCCAGGGGTATTTTGGTAATTTTGTCAATCAGGGGTAATTTTGTAAATTCCAAAAATTAGTGTATATATTTTGAAATACAAGATTTTCAACTACCTTTGCAAAGTAAGAAGGTTTTATTGTAATCGGGGTAATTCGGTAATTCTAAAACCAAGGGTAATTTCGTAATTTTGCCACTAGGGGCATTTTGGAAATTTTGATAAACCGAAAATATTTGATAATTTTTGAAAATGAATTTGTCCTACTATCTAAAAGAGATAATTTAGTGATTTAAAACCAAAGTTTTTCCTAAAACATGGCTAATCCCTTTTGGGTTTTATTTAGGGTTTTACTGTATCGAGTCCTCTTGGTTAGGGTGAGCAGAAGCTACGCACAGATAGGAATCCGGGAAGAGGAGGTGAGTCACGAGGACCGCTTAAGTACCAAGCTCTTCCGGATCCAATCCTGACATGCGCACTAAGGTTACCACACCCTAACTTCGTGACTTGGTCCTAGGTTTGTTTAATTAGGCTTTTAAAGTCTTATGTCATTGTTTGAGGTAAACTAGTCCTAAAGTTTAAAATACTTATCACTATCTCGTCCCATGCTTCCTACCCTTCTCTGATAAATAATTCATACAAAAGTTAGAGGTACTTACAGGCGGATAGGTCTTGGGAGACTCGGTGCCATGCTTATTCAAAACCAAGTATTTCAAATAGGCCTACTAAAAACATTTTTGGGCCTTGGGCCCCCACAGCCGAGCTTTCAACCGGGCTCTGATATCAATTTGTAACACCCTAAACCCGGCCCAAACAATATGACCGAATTTGGTTTGCTACAGAGAAAACATTTTGAAAATAAATTTTAAAACCGATTTTTAATTTAGTCGAAATGCTTTTCATTTTAAATTTTCTTTGTTAAAAACCATACTTAATTCATTTAAGTATATTTGTTGAGTCGAGTTGTTTATAAATTTCAAATGTACCCGATGGTACTTAAAAACATTTTGCGTTTAAATTTTAGAAAACATGTGCATCCGTTTTAACATCATCAAATAGTTTAAACAAAACATTCAAACATGCAGCAATAACAAAAATAATTCTAGGAGGCCTTATTACAATTAAGCAAAATAAACCCAAAAGAAAGATAAATAAAACTCAATATTTATTTATTAAAAATCTCCTTTGCATGGCCACCTCGAGTCCATCCGGTCCCTCATCCCAATCTCGAGTCACTGAAAAATTAAAGGAGAAGGTGAGTCAACAAGACTCAATGTGTAACCCTTCCCGATTTAGTGCAACAACATACACAAATCATAACAAATTAATATACCTAAGTTTAAGATGCACCCATCCTAACCATCCAACCGCCTTTCTCTACCCGTGTGGTACCAAACCTTGGTGGTGCCAAACCACTGGTGACGTATAGTCACAAATGTGATGCCAAATCACTTTGGAGATGCCAAATCTACGGTGTCCAGAGACACAAATCGAATGATGGGGCCAACCCATCGTGTGATACCAAATCACTGGCGGACAATCCCATATCTCAAAGTGGGGCCAACCCACGGTGGTTTCAACCACAGGGACAAGTCGCTATGAGGTGCCAAACCTCTGGAGGTACCAAACCTCTGGTGACCGTAGTCACAATGTGTTACCAAAACAACCGTGTAAAATCGACACGAATATCACCGCCTCCTCTCATCAACCCATACCAATCATTCATATGCATATACAAAAATCATGTTGATAGATTTATTTAACAACATCCAATCGATTATCATAAGCCATAAATCAAATAATACACATACCAAATGTGTCATGCTTCCCAAAAGCATCAAATAATAATCTCATAGCAATAAAGACTTACCCGAGTCCTTGTTAATACCATGAAGGTATTACATCCATGTCTACACAAATTGATTAGATATAAAATAACACTTAGCATATTAAAGTTATAAGGTGTGTATGTACACACGATACTAACGAGTCCTAAATCCGAATAGACAAATCGCCACACAAGCTTTCCTTGCCCTATATTCGCCAAACATGGATATTAGTAACATGGCCTATTCGGCCAAACCAAATAAATCAAAAGGTTATCTCTCGATCCCGAATCCTTACCTACACGCCTTTGAATACTAACCACCACACACCAATATTTCGGCTTCCTTATATTCGGCAATCACGTGTTAATGGCCTTTGGCTTTCGATTACTTTAAAAGATTTAATGAACTTAGAAATACGGATCCTTACCACCTTACCAAAACCGATTGCTAGAGGAGAGGAGTTTGGATTGATCACTTAAAATCCCGAAGTACCTAGATAGAATCGGTTAAAAAAAAATAGTTAGCCATCACGAACGCCATATCTTGGTTCTTCCATTCATCCAAATCGACAAGGAATCCAGAGAGAAAAGAAATAGCCATTCGGCTATAAGCACTTACTTTACCAACCGATTGGAGAAAAAAAAAATAGAGGAGAGCACCTTTGTTTGATATTCGGCCAAGACTACACCAAATAGGAAAAGAAAATTTCGGCACACCAAGGATGTAGGTTCGGCTAATGAAGAAAGAAATAATGGGATAAGAGGTTTCGACTATGGTTGAAGACAATACTCAAGATTCGGTTTTGAGTGAAAAAGAGGAAGAAGAAGAAATAAAAAAAAGAGTTTCGGCCAAAGGAGTTGAGAAAAGAAAAGAAAAGTCTAAGGGAGAGTGTTTTCGGTTTTGAGAGAATGAAAAGGAGAAAATAGCAAATGATCAAAAATGACCAAATGGTCAAAAGAGTTTAGGCTTACCACAATGTAGAATTCGCCAAAAGAAAAGTGTTTGAGAGAAAATATTTTGCAACTTTTGCACCAAATGAAAGAAATGACCAAAACAATTCCTAAGCCTTTCCCAACAACTAGCATATTCGCCAAATCCTCCTTAGCCATATTCTGGTCAAGTTCATGGCATAAAGGCCATGAATTTGTTTCAAAACATTTCCCACAAACCAAGCCTTTGTCCCCTCAATTTACCATAACTTCAAGATATCTTTCCATAACCTTAGGAATCTTATCCCTTATTCCATGCTTTCCTTAAACAACCATTCAACTTACCAAAAATTATTAGTCCACCTATCATAATTATGTTTGACCGTCCATTAAAGCTATCATACAAAATAAACTTTAAAAATGCTATACCTACTACTCGAACCATTAACCTCATGCAACCTTTCAAGCTCTTTAACCAACTTGCCACTAACTCCTCTTATACTTTAATATACACTTAAATTAACTTAAGTCTTTGAGCTCATTTAATCCTCTTCATTAAATAAATCAAACTAACAATTATTCTACTAAACCGAGCCTACTCAAGACCCTAATTGAGTCTTATAACACCACAAATAATATCACATAAATTTAAACACAAGCAAAATAATTCAATCACGAATAACCCCTATTTTGGGATGTTACATTCACTTTCCCAATTTGCTTAGGTTTCTAAAAATGTTCACTTTCCTAATTTGCTTAGGTTTCCAAAATGGTCATTTTCCTATTTTCAACGTAACATTTCTATACATTCTCGGGTTTCCAAAATTATTCCAAATTTATTCCAAAACACATAAAACATGTCTTTTTCGTACAATTAGGCCAAAATGCATAGGCCCTTTTAGGATGTTACGATTCTACCCCTTAAAATAATTTAGTCCTCGAAATTTCCTAACTAAATAATTGAGGGTATTCTTTGTCGCATTGCCTCCTCTGGCTCCCATGAAGCTTCCTCGATCCATGATTGCGCCACAATACTTTGACTAGAGGAACCGACTTCCTCAAGTAGTACTTTCACGTCACGTTCCAAAATCAGATCGGCTCTTCCTCGTAGGTTAAGTCGGCCTTAGCTCCACTTCTTCTCTTGGTACTACGTGAGTCCGGCTTTAGCTCCACTTCTTCTACTGGTACTACGTGAGAGGGATCGATCGGTAGCGACGTAGCATGGACACATGGAATACATCGTGCATTTCTTTGCAACTCTGGTGGTATGCCATTGGTCCAACTCGCTTTAGTACCGATAGGGCCAGATAAACCTTGGGCTTAACTTCCTTTCGACCAAAGCTCATCACATTCTTCCATGGTGAAACTTTTAGAAACACTTGGTCTCCCACTTCAAACTCTATTTCCTTCCGCTTGAGGTTGGCATAAGACTTCTGCCTATCTGAGGCTTCCCTTAACAGTGCTCGAATTATCTCAACCTTCTCTTCCATCTCGCCACTATCTACGGTCCCAAAACTCGGCGTTCTCCTAACTCGGTCCAACAAGTAGAGTATCGACACTTCCTTCATACAATGCTTCATATGGTGCCATTGAATGCTAGCTCGATAAGCTGTTGTTGTAGGCGAATTCGCTAAAGGCAAATACTCCTCCCAACTTCCTCTGAAATCCATCACACATCCTCTCAACATATCCTCCAACAGTTGTATTACTCGTTCAGACTGCCCGTCTGATTGTGGATGAAAAGTAGTGAAATCCAACTTGGTGCCTAAAGCTTGGTGAAGTGCCTCCAAAATCGAGGCGTGAATCTTGGGTCTCGTAAAATAATTGACACGGCACTCCGTGTAGCCTCACAATTTCTGCCACATATAGCTTGGCTAACTTTTGAAGGGAATAATCCACTCTTACTGGGATGAAATGTGCGGACTTAGTCAAACGGTCCACTATTACCCATACCGAGTCCTTCTTAGTAGGCGTAAGGGGAAGCCCACTAACGAAGTCCATGGTAATTCTTTCTCACTTCCACTGCGGAATCTGGATTGGCTGAAGCAATCCCAATGGAACTTGGTGTTCAGCCTTAACTTGCTGACACGTCAGACATCTTCCCATGAATTCCATAACTTCTCGTTTAAGATCAGGCCACCAAAATTGTTCTCTTAAATCTTTGTACAACTTAATGCCTCCGAGATGCATAGCATAAGGGCTACTATGCGCTTCCCGAAGAATCCTCTGTCTTAACTCCCTATCCCTTGGCATGCAGACTTTCCGTTTGTAGCACAATACTCCTTCATCACTAACCTCATAGTCCTCCAAAACTCCGTTCTGTGCTTTATGTAACTTAATACTTAAATCCTCATCAACCATCTGGCCCTCTTTTACTTCCTTCAACCACGTTGGCTTGACTTGTAATTCAGCCAACAGGCTTCCATCCTCGTACAAACTTAAATGGGCAAACATTGCTCTTAAGTCCGACACGATTTTCCTACTTAGGGCATCCGCTACTACATTCGCCTTGCCCGGGTGATATTCTATCGAACAGTCATAGTCTTTTAGTAATTCCACCCACCTTCGTTGCCTCAAGTTTAACTCCTTTTGAGTCAACAAGTACTTGAGACTCTTGTGATCTGTGTAGATTACTGACCTTTCTCCATAAAGGTAGTGCCTCCACACCTTGAGAGCGAAGACTCTGCGCCAATTCCAAGTCATGGGTTGGGCGGTTCACCTCATCTTGACCTTAAGCGTCGAGACAGCGTGGCGACTACTTTTCCATCTTGCATAAGAACACATCCTAACCCCGTATGTGAGCGTCACGATACACCACAAAATCTTCTCTCCTCAGTGAATCAACCTTGGAGCTTAGTTAATACCTTCTTAAGTTTTTCAAAACTCTCCATTGCTTATCCGTCCATACAAAGGGTACTTCCTTCCTCAACAATTTTGTTAATGGCGCGACTATCGGCGAGAATCCTTCCACGAACCTTCGTAATAGCACGCCAATCCTAAGAAACTACGAATCTCGCTCTGAGCTTAGGTGGTTTCCAATCAACACGACTTGATTTTCTTAGGATCCACCCTTATTCCTCGGCGGATACCACGTGTCCTAAGAAAGCAACTTTCCTAAGCCAAAATTCACACTTGTTGAATTTGGCATAAAGCTTCTTCTCCTTAATACTTGCAACACAATCAGGAGATGCTCATCATGCTCCTCTTGGACTTAGAATATACCAAAATATCGTCGATGAACACTACTGACGAACACTGTCTAAGTAAGGTTGAAACACTGCGTTCATCATATCCATGAATGCGGTGGGCGTTTATCAACCCAAGCGGCATTACCACAAACTCAAAATGGCAGTATCTTGTTACGAAAGTCATCTTATGGATATCCACCTCCTTTCCTTTTAATTGGTGATATCCCGACCTTAAGTCGATTTTTGAGAACACCGCCGCTCCTTAATTTGGTCGAACAAGTCATCAATCCTAGGCAAGGGATACTTGTTCTTGATGGTCGATTTATTCAATTGGCGATAGTCTATGCACATCGCATAGTTCGTCCTTCTTCTTCACAAATAGGAATGGGTGTTCCCCACGGAGACACCTGGGTCGAATAAACCCACGATCTAACAATTCTTGGATTTGAGCCTTGAACTCCACTAACTCCTTTAGCACCATTCGGTATGGAGTGATTGACACAGTCTTGTTCCGGTAGTAAGTCTATTCCAAATTCAACTTCTATCCGGGGTATTCTGGTAATTCCTCCGAAACACATCCTCAAGTCCCTTACCATTCGACTCTTTTGACACCTTCATCCTTTCCATCCAACGCGACTTACAAAGGCTAAGAACGCCTCGCACCCTTCTGAACCATCCTTTCAAACCTTAAGCAAAACTACATTAGTCAAGTAGTTTTTCTTTCTCCGATCATAATGACCACCTCATCTTGAGGGTTCTTAGTTCCATTCGTTTAGCCGCACAATCCAACACGGCTCGGTGTTCTACTAACCAATCCATACCAAGTATGAGGTCAAATTCCCGAAGGTAACTCCATTAGGTTAGGAAAGCTCACTCCACAATTTCTAGGGATACATTAGAAAGATCCTATTCACCACTATAGTTTGGCCTAATGGGCTTACTATCATCATCTCCTTATCGAAAGTTCGAGTCTAGGCCTAGTGTTTCAACTACACTACAGCAACATAAGAATGGGTCGAGCCCACATCAATTAAAGCATAATAGAGTTTACCATGAATGAGGCGTGCCGGTTATGATGTCCGACGCGTCTCTATCCTCCCTACGGTGAACCGCATAAACCAAACTCGGCTGCCTTGCCTCAGTATTAGCGGCACCTCTATCACGTCCTTTGCCAGTACCATTACCTCTGTTATACGCACCTCGACCTCGTTGAAGCTGTCCTCCCTACCTAGGCCGATTAACATTACGAGTTCTTTGTTGTTTGTCATCGATATCTTTGGGCAGATCCTTGAGCATATGATCCTTGGACCCACACTTAAGACATGCTCCTGTCTTTTTCCAACACTCACCTAAATGCTTCTTTCCACAATGCTCACAAGGACGATCATCGCCTCGGTACCAACTTGCGACCGCCCGACCCTTGATTACGGGCCTTTTCGCACATTTCCGGCGATCCATAACCCTCTTGGGTCTATTCCTATCGATTCGCCTAATAGAGTCCTTGATTCCCTCGGCTACCTTAGCCTTTTCAACCAGCGGAGAACTCCGTTCACGATGTGGAGCTATCAATAATCTTAGGTCATCCTTAATCCGTCCTCAAAGCGGACCTGGCGTTCATGTTCGGTTGCGACTACTCCCGAGCATATCGACTTAACCTCGAAATTCAGCCTCATATCTTGCTCACCGACTTGTTCCTTGAACTAGTCCTAGAAAAGCTTTCTCTGCTCATCAATATATCGTGTGTTGACATACTTTTTACGATATACCTCCTTAGCATACTCCCCGTCAGATTCTCACCGTGGCACCATCCCGACGATTAACCACCATTGGTGCGCTTTATCACGTAACAGTGCAACTATCCCTTTCAACTTCTCTTGAGGGTCGTCGAGCTCATCCATAATCGCTCGATTGCTTCCAACCAATACTCACCAGTATTGGGTGCCACCGGATACTCCACGAAACACCTCGACCCGTTGGCTCGAGTCGCTGGTCTGATTTTGAGCTCCGTATTTTTACCCGCCACCACCATTTCCAAAACTCACAACATAGCTCGCGACACAGCATCATCCCGTCCGAGCTTGTCGCTTTCGACATTAACGGTGGGGGTGGTGGTGGCGGTAGTAATTCATTGTCGGACCTTGACCCAATCTAACGGGTTACGACACGGTTATTCTTCCTCTCTGGCGTCCTTGACGACCGCGTCCTCTAGAACTCATTTCTAACGTCGAGATCGATTAAGTTTTTATAAATTAGTACTTTTGTTTCACTTTATTACTCATGAAGAAATTTTATGAAAAGGAATTTAGGAGTGGTTCTTTCATATTCATACATGCACAGATCTTTTCATTCATTCATACATCCATCAAACAATTATGAACCTTAGTTCATTCGGAGAAACGTTGTAGTTTCTCATTTGTTGTTGTTTTTCCACTACCCGGGTGTATTTTCGTAATTTTGTCCTACAGGGGTATTTTCGTAATTTGTCAAAATAAGGTTCCTTGGTGATTATGTCACAAAGTATTTTTGGTATTTTAAGTTCTCGGGGTATTTTGGAAAATTTTTGAAATCCGAGGGTATTTCAAAAATTTTTAGACCTTGGGGGTATTTTGGTAATTTTTCCACAAACCGGGGTAAATTGTAAAATTTTAATAAATCAGGGATATTTCAAAAGTTGCAAAATTTTAAGGGTTCTTTTTGAGAATGGTACTTTCCAAATCGGTGCTGTTGCAAAAATTTTTAGAATCAGGGTCATTTTGGTAATTTTAGTGAGTTAGGGGCAATTTTGTAATTTTCAAAAAAATTAAGGTATTTTCCTGATAGTTTGCAAATTAGGGTTTTTGAACATTTATGAAATATTGAAAATTTGTTAAAACTGTTGAGTAGTTGGGCATTTTATAAACCAAGGTTATTTTTGTAATTTTACCACTAGGGGGTATTTTTGTAATTTTATAAGTCAGAAATTTTCGAGAAAATTGTGTATAAGAAATAGTTTTCGTGAATTAAGGAAAAATGACTTAAGAATTTTAATATTAAGGTTAGAAGAATGGCTAGTTCCTTTCGGGTTTTAGTTATTGGGTTTAGCTTATGACCGAGCCTTCTTGGTCGAGGTGAACCAAAGCTACGCACTGGCGGATTCGAGTGGAGAGGAGGTGAGTCACGCTGATTGCTTAAGTACCAAGCTCCCACTGAAACCATTCCTGAACATGCGTCTGAGGGTTGCCACACCCACTAAGTCCTGCAGGTTAGGGTGAGCCGAAGCTACGCACGGGTAGGATTCTGTGAAGAGAAGGTGAGTCACTAGGCGCTTAAATACCAAGCTCTTGAGGATCCACTCCTGACATGCGTACCATGGTTGCCACACCCAACTTGATTGACTTAGCCATAGGTTTGTTTAGTGTATTAAGTCTTATGTATACGTGTTTGAGTAGACTAATCTTGGGTTTAAGTTCCTATCATGCTATTCTACGTTCCATTCCTTTTCTACCCTTCTATAATTCACATAATCACACGAGATAGATAGGGGTACTTACAGTGGATCATGGTTGGAGACTTGGGTGCCATGCCATCAAACACATCTACTTTCGAAATATTTTTATAAAACTCATTTGGGCTTGTTTCAAAAATGTTTTGGGCCTTAGGCCACAGGCCGAGAGTTTAAAACTGGGCTCTGATACCAAACTAAAACACCCCACACCCGGCCCACGAGAATGGATCGGATCTGGTATGTTCCTCGAAGTAACCCGGTTCAAATTCATTCGAATACTTTGAAAACTGTGTGTTTTGGAAGATAGTTTGTTGTGGGTTGGGCTCGAGTTGAAAACAAATTTATTTTATATCAAAAACCCATTTGTTTCAGGTGACAAAATGTTTAAACTTATTTTAAATTAAATGGGCTTATTCTTTATAAAGCCCTAAATTCATAATATAGTAATTAAAGCAGAAATAAAATAAATCACGATGGCCTTATTACATAAAACGAAACCCAAAAATAAAATTGTACAAGACTTAAAATAAAATAAAGATTCAAATTAAATTAAACTTCGTTGAACATGGCCACCACAAGTTATCCGTCCGGTCTATTCTTGCTCATCACGAAACATGTTCCCATTAACGGGTGAGTCGATAGACTCAATGTGCAACCAACACCAAAACATAATAGAAATAGGCACACCATACATATCATATTCATATAAAATTCAAGATAATGATGCAAACCCGAACCCAAACCTATATGCCATCCGCTACACTCCACCGTACCAACACGCTTTGCACCGTGGGGACTACTAAGTCAACCCTTCATCCGCTACACACCATCGAAGGCGTTCATTTGCGATCGGCGTGCTCATCGCCCACTTAAGATATTGTGGCATAGCCACCACATTCGAATAATGTAACCGGGTTACCACATTCACTTAATGTGACCAAGTCACCACATTCACTTAGTGAGACCGAAGTCGTCACATATTCTTAGTGAGACCGAAGTCATCACGTTTCACTTAGTGAGACCGAAGTCATCACATTCACTTTCCCTTTCTCAAATAACCCGAATGCCCCAAATTATACATATTATGCATATCATATTTAATTTCACTTTCGCAACACTTTTCACATGTTAAATATAACATATTTCGAAATCCTAGTAGGAGTAGGAAAACGTACCTGAGTACTTTGTAGCATAATATGGTACTTTAGCCACATTCTTACACTTTCATATTAACATATATATCATATTTAAGCCATGAACCTATTAAGATTAGTGTGGGGTACACACCTGTTTCGCTTAGCGATTCCTTGAGATTCCGAAAAGCTAGATCTAATGTTTAGATCCTTAGTCCCTACATTTGATTTATCACTTATTACTTAGCATAAATCCTATTTGGCTATAATATCCAAATCCTAGTAGGATTTGTAAAAAGACTTACCTTTGATGCCGATTTGATGTTTATTCAAATCCCGAAAACTTGGTTTTCCTTCACCTGATATTCGGCCAACCCTAAATCTCAACATGGGTTAGTTTTCAGCTTTTTAATAATTAAAGAACTGATCTATGTAATCATACAAGCCTTGGCCGAATACTTTTAGGTGTTTACCTTATAGATTTTAAATCCCAAAAACTTCACTTTTCTCTTCCTTGTATTCGGCCAAAACTTAAATTCTTAAATCGATTAATTTTTGATCACTTTTGATCTAAATACTTAAGATTGGCCTTGGCCGAATGTATGTACACACTTACCTTGGAGTTTTCAAATCCCGAAATTGATCTTTTAGTTTAGGTTCCTGCCGAAATCACATGTTAGATCTGATCTATCATTCAAGTATGGAAGAGACCTTTTTGGCCGAATGTACATAGATGTACTTACCTTGTTTTCAAATCCCGGATGATCCTTTATACTATTCGGCTATGGCACTTTTATGGATCACAAAGTTTCGGCTTTTGTGAAGGGATAGTAGAAGAAAGGAAAAGAAAAGAAAAGAAAAGAGAAGGAGAGAGTTTTGATAGAGAGAATTATGCTAAAGAGAGGAGAAAAGATTGATGCTAATTTGCTAGAGTATTTTCGGTAGGGGTTTCTCTTAAAGGGAAAAGAATGAAGAATGGCTCTTTACTTTCCCTCTTTGGCCGAAACTTCTAGCCTTAGAGTCCCTGAATCGGCCAACTCTTCCTATGTGATAAATTTTAATTTTATCAAATATTAAATTCCATCAAATCTCCTAATTAGCCGAAAATTCCAAAGGAATTAAAACTCCCCTTTCAAGATCCTTTGTGCCGTCCAACTCTCTTCTTATGGAAGCAAAATAAAACTTCTTTTATTTGCTTCTTATGTGACTCGAACTCAGGCCCAACACCCTTGCATGTGGGCCATTTCCTGAGGCCTTAGGTGGCATCTTGAGCCACTTTTCCAAGTCATTAATGGGTCAAATTTCACGTACTTTATATTTTAGGGTCACTGGCCCTAAGTTCCCTTTGAACTTTAAAATTGACATTTGAGGTCATTTTAAGTTTCCAAAATTTTCATGACTCAGTAACTTGACATTTCCTAGGTTTTCAAAATGTTTACTTTCCTCTTTTGGCTTAGTTTCCAAAATGTTTACTTTCCTCTTTTAGCTTAGTTTCCAAAATGTTCACTTTCCTAATTTACTTAGGTTTCCAAAAATGTTCACTTTCCTAATTTGCTTAGGTTTCCAAAAATGGTCATTTTCCTATTTTCAACGTAACATTTCCATACATTCTCAGGTTTCTAAAATTATTCCAAATTTATTCCAAAACACATAAAACATGTCTTTTCGTACAATTAGGCCAAAATGCATAGGCCCTTTTTAGGATGTTACAATATTAACATGTATTGTGATAGTCAAAGTGCTATTCATTTAGCAAAGAATCAAGTCTATCATGCACGTACAAAGCATATCGACGTACGATTCCATTTTGTGCGGGAAATTATTGATGAGGGGAAAATTCATCTTCAAAAGATTAAGACTGCAGATAATCCCGCAAATATCATGATCAAGGTGGTAACAGCAACCAAGTTTGAACATTGTTTGAACTTGATCAATATCTTGCAAGTTTAACAGTTGAAGAAGGCACTATCTAGTATTGTTGGCAAAGGCAAAAAGAATTGTGTGAAGATAAAATTATCCTAATCAAATCTTCAAGGTGGAGATTATTAGCAGCAGCCCATTTATCTTTGAAAAGTCAAAGATAATGGTGTGTCGTTGGTTAACCGAAAATAGATGCATTTAAGGCATCAAATTTTAGTTTGAAATTTGGCATGGGTTAATTGCAATTTTGGTCCCTATTAGTATAGGTACTTTGCAAGTTAAACCCTAAACTTCAACTATAAATAGGCCTAACCATTTCTCATTTTCTTCATCCCAAAATTTGTCATTCTCTACTTAAGGCATTTTCTCTCTCCTATTTGTAAATTTTCACTTGTAATTTTGGAGTGAAATATATTCTAAAGTGTCTGCAGGGACATAGGCAAAATTTGCGAACCTCTTTAAAATTCAGTGTTCTTTATTATTTATTTTCATATCTTGTGAGTGTGATTGTAGTTATTTATTGTACTATTAAATTACGATATAGGGATATTCTGGCTAGGAAAGACCTGGTACTTAAGAGATCCTCGTGATCCACCTCTCTTTCCTGGGAATTGAACTTAGTGTGATTTTTTAGTAAAATAATTTTACTCTTTTACACGCTTCGCACAACACATTCCAACAAAGGTGCAATGCTTCCTATGGCTGTTATTCCAAAATGGTATACCTTCAAATTTTATTTTTAAGGGATCGAGGTATTCCAACAGTTAATAGTTGTGCTAATTGTTCTTGGTGCAATGAAGCTGAAGAGAATTGTGATAATATTTTTCTTTCTTTCTTCCTCTCTTGGAGAGCTTAGGGATTGTTTTTTCAATGGTGGGGTATTATGTGGGTGATTCCTTGGAATGTCAGTGATTTTGTGTACAAATGTTGATGCATGTTTGGAAGATCGAATGTTAAGAGGAAGTGCTTGTTGCTTGTGGTGCTATGTTATGGTCATTGTGGCTAGCAGGAATGAATTAGTACTTACTGGAAAAGAGTGGATTGCTGAAGAGATCATTTTCCTTTGCAAAATGCGATCTGTTTGTTGGATTTGAGCCATTATTGGTGGTAAGTGAGCTTGGTTGGTGACATGAACTATGGTTTGATAATGGTTGGTTGAAAGGGGGCAACTTCCTTTCCCTGCAGATGGAGGAGTCATCTCTTCATTTTTATTTTATGTATTGTATTCAGAGTGAAGAAAGGCTTAGGGGATGGAGTGGGGTGTTCAAGGATGGTGTGGGGCGATTGTTGGGGTTGATTTATGGCCCCTTGGAGTGGATGGGATTGTTTGCGGTGAGTGTAAGGTCGTTCATCGATGAAGTTAGTCATTGTGCGCCTCTCGATGATATGGTGTAGATGTTGAAGTATCTTGGAAATGCCCAAGGGTGAATGTTTGATTAAGCCTTATATGAATTATATATTATTCATGAACTATATAAAATTCTTTATTTCTTGCATAAAACATATATATAATTATTTATTGTGATTCCAACACAAATTAAATATAATTCATATAAGGTTTAATCAATAAGGTGAAATTTCAAAAGTAATTAATCATAGCATGCCAATCTAGAGCGAATCAATTTTAGTATTGTTGGTATTACTAAGCATTATAAAGAGAGAAGAAAAGTAAAAATATAGAGAGAGAAATAATGTAAAATAAAATAAAAGAAGTTAATTTTTTTTCTATTAAAAGTTTATATGATGTGGTAATCTATAATTGGTTGTAATTTTTTAATGAATATAACATTTTGGTGTAAAATGGTTATGGAAGAATAGTTTAGGTGCCACTTATGATAAAAAAAGTTTAGGTACCAATTTGAGAAAACGAGTACTACTTATGTGTTATTTGTGGGTTGGATTTTTTTTTTTAAATAGACTTAGGGCTTGTTCTTCTGTGCTTAAAAAAATACTTCTCACTCTAAAAGCACTTTTAAAAAAAGTCACAAAAAACAAATTACTTTTGGTTGAAATTTTGACTTTTCGTAAATCTTTTCAAAAGCACTTCTAAAAAAAAAGCTAAAATTTTAACTTTTCTCCAAAAGTACTTTTAGTGCTTAATTACTTTTGAAAAGTAGTTTAGGTATCACTGGCAACAACAAAAAAGTTTAATACCAAAATGGAAAAAGTAACATACATTATATACCAATTTGCGAATTAAGCCGTCATATAATTATGATATATTATATTAGATTATATAAATATATTCTTTATAAAATTTATAAGTAAAATATAAAGCTACCTATCATATAAATAATTAAAAAATTCATTTAAATATAAGTAATATAACTTTTTGGATTAATGAAGAGTTAAAATGATATTTTTATAAAACTAGAAATGAAATAAGTTATTATACTTAAAATTTATAAATAATACAAAAAGTAAATGGTAAAATTTAATAATAAAATTGGCGAGATTGGGTTGTCGGGTCCAATCATAGTGTAGGTGTTTGTTTAGTCTTTAATGCTGAATTCTAGAGTATCACGGATGAAAAGATATGTTAAAACCTTAATTCAGACAGATTATTTAGAAGCTTTCAGTGCTATTTAAGATGGCTATTTGGAGGTATCAAATTTGATTTTGGTTGGACGAATTAAGTAGATGTTACAGTGCAAAGAGTATTGAATAGTTAGACATGTCCCTAAAGAAAGAAATCAAAGTTGTTGACGGGTTAGCTAAAATATCTTCTGTTTGAATTGATGATATACAGAAAATATAATGTGCACTTTGGGAGTTGATTATCTTCTTGAGCAAGATAAAGCTGCCAGTGCTTTTGGTTATTTAGCTTCATCTTTTTATTAAAGAAACAACACATACATGAAACAGGAGAAACAAATTGATGAACCCATCAATCCGATCTAGCAAGAACGCAAAGGATGAAGCAAAATATTCACCCCCAAATCAACAAACGTAGTCGATCTTAATGTTACCAATCGAAACTTCCCCTTCTTTAGGCACCAAAGTCACCACAATGCTATCTTCACCTTGAATCTCCAAATCCTCCAGCGCTTCTGATAATGGCAAATACAGATTTGTACTAATCATCGCCTCAGGTGGCAATCTCCGTGCGGTATATTCGTAAAGCTCCCCACGAACTCCGAATCTTCCGGTTTGCAAGGATTGTCGTCGTCTTCATCGTCATTAATGGAGACATCGAATTGCACTGAGTCATTTCTATCTAGCTGTATGTTTTGAAGAACCAATACTTCTTCATCATCTTTTTTCTTTGGTTTCTTTGTCCTTGGAATCTCAATGCGCACTGCTACCTTGTCTAAAACTATAGGAAAACCCTGCGGTTTTTATTCTTTCGTCTGGCTGCTACATCCTGACCCTGATCCTGACCCTGCCCCACACCAAGACGACGCCTTCGAGGTGTTGGCCTGCTTCTAAGCCATGGAATATCAACACTTTGGTAATCGTACCCCAAAGTTTTAGAGTCAAGGCAATCGCGAACTTTAACACGAACCATATTTGCATTCTCATCGTAGAAAAGAAACGAAGAATTGAGCCAATCTTTGTCGTCGAAATCACGTCGCTTCTTCCCTGGCAATGTCTTCCAAATGTTCCACATTCGATCAACATTGCCATGATGAGCGTAGAACAAAGGGTCTCTACCAGCAGAATAGAAATTCCCCATGTCTTCGTTATAAGGTGGATTCTTGGCACCAACGAACTTGTGAACGGCGAGGTGAGCACCGTTCTCAATGGTACCACCTCTCGGTTCGGGAGTACAACCGATATCGGTTTCGGATACACAACCGCACGGTACACGCTCCATGGAAACAAGAAGCGGTCTTGCCGGACCTTACCATTTGCTGATACATTACATAGAAATTACGCTTTATTTGTTCCTCTTTGTTAATTCATCAAAATCATCTTTCTTTTTTTTGTTTTACAACAGATTTACCGTCATTAAGATTAACCAAAACGTCCGGCTGATGCTCCAAGTTGCGGTTTTCATCGTACAATGGAGAGTAAGGGTCTAAATATATCTGGGGCATAGTCATCCCACAGGGAGAATCCCAGTTCCAAAATGGCATTGCGAAATCTGGATCACCAATCAACTTGCCCAATATCCTCTCGAAGAAATACAGATACATCCTATGGAATGGGAAAAAAAGCCACGAGTAGTGAACTTCAAGTTTTTGATCGGGAAACCCCACTTGACTATAAGCCCCGTTGCAATAGGCACAATGAATATTGGCTTGTTGCATGAAATTACGTGGATCATCCACAGGGAGAGCTTTCATTCTCTCCATTGCCGATTCAAATTTATACAGGTAATCACGATCAACTAAATGTGCTGCCGGCCGATAACGGATCTTGCAACCTAAAGGTGGTTCGAAGTCTATGATCTTTGAATCTTTTAACTTTGGTGGGCAGCAAGGGACATTCATGCAGGTTGTACTGGTATCTACGGTTGATTCCCCACAGCTGGACAGGTCAGGCTCGATTGGGTTTGCCAATGCAAATGGGTCTCTAACAAGGCTGGTTGCACCATAGAGACTTCCTCCAAGGCCAAGAAGGATGTCCCTTCTATCGAACCTGTCGAGAAAAGAAGTGTCTGCATCGTTTTGTTTCCCATTGCTGGCTTTGCATGACACTACTCTTTTGGAGTTAAAGTTGAAAGGCTTTTCTTCTTAAATATGGAACGTTGAGATGTTTTGGGAAGGAATGTTGAAGTTTGAATGGAGAAATTAGGAAGGGTGAGGAGGGTTGATGGGGAATTGGTAGTGGAAGCCATTGCTAACTTGCTTGATTTGATTGTGTGAAGATGGTTAACCTAAAAGCATGGAATTTATAGTGAAATCAATGGGCTTGGACCAGCTGCCACAATTAATTAATGTGCATTAAATTACTTTTTGTCATTTGACGGTGATGGATCTTATATGGCTCGGGGTATAGTACCAAGTCTTCAAAAACATTAAAGGTTTCCAGAAAACGTTAAATTTCACGTGCAATTTCAATTATGAAATTGTGACGTGACTTTTCCTCATGACATCCACAGTACAATAATCACCATAGAACGAAAATCATGATTTAAATACCATAAAAATATTACAACCTATATTCACATATCCTACATTGGGCTTAGGTTCTCTTCATCCTTATCATTTGGTAGCCTAGAATAACATTCAAAATGAAAATGACCAAACTTTTGCCATATGAAGCATTTTATCTTTGGATTTATCAAAATCCCATCCTTTGTCTTTACTTTAGTCATCATTGATTCTCTAATTCTTGCCACCATTTCTGTTGCCTCAATCTCCTCTTCCTTTACCTATGTTGTTAGAAAAAATGAGTTTAGAAAATATTATGATATTTAAAGTAATAAATATTTAATTAAAATTATATATTTTCTATTCGTTTAGGATTAGCGTTTCGATCGAGTAATCTTCTCCATAATCCTCAAATTCACGTCTCTCAAGCGTGGGCTTGCTTCGAATTAGAAATTTTTTTTACAAAAATTATCGGTGATGAGATAATTTTGCAATTTCTCTAAATTTTTAGGTCAAGTTGTAAATTAGAAAAATATCTCTAGAAATTTTCTAGATTAAATTTAATATTAAATCTTATTAAAATAATAAAATATTTATCTACAAGAAAAAATTAAATTAAATTTAAAATTAAAATAATCACTTTAATATTAAATTAATAAAATACTATTAAGATAAGTATTTAATTAAATTTAATGTTAAACTATTAAAATATTATTATTTTTGGAATAGTTAATTTGAAATCAAATTCTCTGGTAGAGTCCTAGTAAGAGTGTAACTCTTCCACTACTCAACAACCGATGACCAACCGCCACCAGCTATTGGGGCAGCATCATCACACCAAGGCATTGCCGTGTTTGGTGATGCAGGTGCGACACCCTTACGGCACCCTGAGTCGATTCGGTCTGAGTCAATGACGACCCGACCGGTCCGATCTAGCCCTCGATTGGACCGTTGGCCCAATTTCACATATCGGGCCCAGTTCGACCAGTTTTTGGGTCTTGGTCTCGATTTTGGGCTCCCGAGACAAATTTACGATCTCAAGTTCTATTTTCAAGTTCAATTACCTATTAGGCCAATTGTCTGACTTGAAAATTAACATCCAAAAATATCATATTAATTTTAATTGATTTGATTAATTTAATTTTACTTGATCAAAATTAATTTTTCCAAAACTTACTTAGATTTTTCAAATTAATTTTTCAAGAAAATTCTTTAATCAAATTCTCTAGTTGAACAATTCTCACGACGACCTAATTTAATTCCACATTGAATAAATTTACTTAATTAAATTATTCCCAAAGTCATAGAATTTTCTTTTGATTCAAATGCAGTCCAATCGAGCTTTTATTAAGCTAGCAAAGGGACCAATCGAACATAAACAATTAGGCTCTATTGATTGCAATTATGTCTAGAAGTATCGTTCCAATAATTCACAATTACTTAATCATGGAGTCAGTCCACAAGAAGTACCATGATTGAAAACTCCTTATTGTATACTCTTTACGAAAGCAATTCATCCAACTGCTTTGTCCAATAACCCCGTCATATGTGTGTTACCCTCATATGATATCATTGATTCATTTGAGTTAAATCTGTTCACTCAATACAATCTTATTTTATCTCATTGTCACCATTGTGTCTTCTTAATGATTAATATGACCACAGTCAACAAATGACTATGATAAATTGCTCATTCGAGAACAAGCAACTCATGACCACATTCCATATTTATCAATCCACACAATGTATGAGAGGATATCGTTAACTTTTTAATTGAGCTTATGAATTCCACTATTGCTATTAAAGCCATGCCATACATAAGTCATGTACCCAACATACCGACTATGGGCTCGATTATCTTTAGAGCACAAGCCTTCACTTATAAGCACATGAGTTGCATACGCATGGTTAATGACTAACTCAGGATTTAGGTAAATCACACCATGAACGTCATAAAGTGAAATAACTCACAAACGGATTTAGAATTAATTCATCTTGGGTCCAGTCCAATGTATCATTCTACCAATGAATACATAATAATCCTTCTCAGTATTTGAACTAAATGTTCACTTTGATTCTTTTACGGGATTACGGACTCATTTAGATTATCTACTGAAGTAAGTTATCTTTCTGACAATGTAAACGTTCTTTACAGTGCTACTTATCTTCAATTTGAATATTAAACAATCAATGAATTAATATTTGCTTGTCACAATTTCGCTATGCATTGTAAATATAAAATACAGAAAATACAAAAGATATAATAGTGAAATGTGAAATTAACTTTATTTATTTATTCATCGTTCAAATAAATAAAAAAAATGTTTTATGTTTACTACAATATGAACACATTTCCTAACAATATGGACACATTTCCTAGCAACCTCCCTCTTGCCCTAGTGAAGTAAATGTGTCATGTTTCACATTCTCATATCCTCATGCTTGTTAAAACTCCTAGTTACAAGAGTCTTAGTAAACGGATCCTCAAGGTTATCTTCAGAAGCTACTTTCATCACATCTACAATTCCTTCGACTACTGCCCCTCGTATCAAGTGATACTTCCAATCAATGTGTTTCGTCCTCTTGTAACTTCTCATTTCTTTGGTATTAACTATTCCGACACTATTATCACAATACAGTGTTATAGCTTTTTCCATACCAGGAATAACTTCAAGTTTGATTAAGAACTTTGAAAGCCATATTGCTTCTTTCGTTGCCTCAAAAGCAGCCACATACTCGGCCTCCATAGAAAGTCAGCAGCGCAAATTTGTTTTACACTTCTCAATACTATGGCTCCACGGCCTAGAACCATTTGAAATTATTCATCAATTCAATAAATATCATCTTCTCTCATTTGAGTTGAAAGCTTGTGTTTCCTCTCTTTCGCTACTTGTAAGTGCAACACGCTTAAGAGATTTAATCCCAAAACTTTTATTTGGTATAGTTTATTTTAAGCATAGAGTGCCTTCAACCATATTATTATTTTGATCCCTTACTATGTATAAATTTGAAATTTAATTTCGTACTCTTTTTTTTAACAAAATTTGGTCTCTTTACTATTTCATTAAAATATTAATGCTGATTTATTCTTAAAAAACTCATTCAAACTCATTTTGATAAACTATTTTTTTTGTTTTTTGGAATAATATTCTTAAAAAATTAGCGTCAATATTTCAATCAAAATATTTATCAATATTTGATTGTTTAGACTACTATGACATTATAAAATATAGATATTAAATTATGTTAAAAATTGAAGCATAAAAGTTAAATTTTAAATTTCAATATAGTATAAAGATCAAAAGCTGAAATTTGATCATAAGAAAAAAAAAGTGACCCTAAACGAAGGGTAAGCTAAATATAGGTGATTATTTAATACTGAACAGTTTCGCTCGTGAAATAGAAAATAGTAGACAACTCCTCACAATAATGCAACGATGTTGCCAGAAATATATTGCAAGAATACTGCCAGAATTATATAGTGCAGTTATACTGCCAGAATCAGACTTCCTCCTCACAAAACCATACCCCACCCCAATGCATATGCAAAATCATACTATGTGATCATGCATAGTCATTCTAACATGCCACATCTACTCAAAACAAATTAAATATGTGTTATTCATACATAAGAGATAATAGAACAAAACAAACTAAATAGCTTACTTAGAGTTTTTCTAATCAGAACATACTTATAGTATTTTATGTACGCACAGATTTACAAATTGCATGGTCTAGCATGCATTCAAAATATCTACAATTCAAAGTCTAGAATTTTACACTCAGCTCGAGCATTGCCCAATTGACCACTCAAAATGGGCTCACACGACCTGTCAAACCAAATTACCATATGACCCACACGCCCTACCTGACCAAACTATGTGGCTTACATGCCTGTAGAATTGTCCATGGGCTGAGTTGGGTCATGGTTTGGTTCCAATATAATTTTCAAATTCAAGCCCATTTTGGGGTCATCCTAACTCGCCAATCAATCCATTTTAATGTTTAAAAATTAATAAAATATTAAAACCAGTCTTTTTTATATTAATATTTATAATTAAATATAAATTTAAAAATATTATTATTTAAATTGAATTCAAGTTGAGTTAATCCGAAACATAAAAATCCTTTCCAAGCTCGGTCCAAATCAAACCTAATGGACAATCCAAACCATGAAAAGTCTAGTTACAAAGTGTTTATTTTTTAATTTATCAAATAATATATTTTACTTCATTTAATTTATTATTAAAAATTTTCAATATAATTAAATATTTTAATTATTTCAATAATTAAAATCTTGAAACAATAGAAAAACTTCGCACTATAATTAATGTTTTAATGAAAGTACTAATGAAATTCAAACTTCTTTTAACTACTAATTGAATGAAAATATCTAATATTAAATGTTAATGTTTGTATTTTATAATAGTAACTCTTTGTTTTATATTATTGAAATAATAATAAAAGTGTAACTCAAAATTATATAATTTAAATTATAATAAAATATAATTTAACATATATTTCTCTAACAATTATAATTTAATATTAAAATGAAAATATTGCATCAATGCCAATATAGAAATATGTTATATATTATAGATATATTCTTTTTACACATTTGTATGAAGAAATGGATTAGTTCGGACCATCGGTAGGGTTTGTAAGATCACCGATTACGAAAGAAGTGGATGGAAAAAGAGCATGCCGTTACAATGGAGAATTCTAAAATTTTTTTGAATCATTCCAAAAAAAAACTGTTTTTGAATTTTTGTGCGGAACAAAAAAATGAATTGAATTCAAAGTTGGGTCGAGCGAATAAATGGATAGAGCTCTACGGCCCTAATTATAGGGAAACAAAAAGTATCCAGCTTCTATTCTCAGTTTGAATGATTACCTGATCTAATTAAATATTAAAAAGTAATTAGTGCTAAAGATTTTTTTCATGAGTAAACTATCTATTTTTTTATGAGCCCTAATTATTTATTATTATTATTAGGCATTCCCTTTATGGGTTAGCCATGAATGTGTAGTAAGTAGTATATTGATAAAGAAAAGATATTTTTTTCCAAAATCAAAAGAGTGATTGGGTTAAAAAATAAAGGATATATTTGGTCAAAAGTTTTTATTAATTGATATACTATATGTAAGTTATAGATTCAGTCTTTTACTTTGATTTGATTATTTTAATCTTTATACTTTCTCAATTTTGAAATTTCTGTCCTAACCCAAACCGTAGTTATTAAATATGTTAAGCTAATTTTTTCTATTTTCGCGAATTTCCTATCATTTATTAAGCTAAATTTCATGGTAGGGCAAAAATTAAAAATAATGTTTTATCTCATTATCCACATTGAAGTATTGTAGTTGAGAAATGTTGTGCACAATTAATATGGATAGGGCAAATGTGAATTGATTATGGTGTTGAAACAACGACAACACAAGTACATTGCACATATCCACAAATATCCAACGCTTCACTCTCGTACAAAGCACATAGATATTAAATACCACTTCATCGTAGGGGTGTTCAATCGGTTAACTGACTCAAATTATCATTAATTGAATTAATCGACCTTTTTAAATCCTTAATTGTTAATTGAACTGAACTTTTTCGGTTAATTCAGTCAGTTAACAGAATTAACCGACATTTATATATTTTTTTATTTTTGGTTTAAACAAGTATAAAACATATCAAAATTAACCGACTTAATCGACCGATTAATTTATATTTGTAAAACATTAACGAACTGACCGAATACTATATTTATAATATTATTTATTCAATTCGGTTAATTTGATTAACTGACTAATTTTAAAACGAATTAACTGTTAACTGAACTTTTAAAAAATTATTAACCGACCCTCGACCTAATTAATTTAATTAACCGATTGATTAACTGAATTCGATTAATTAACTGAATCAATTCAATTTTATCCTAAATTTGCACATCCCTACTTCATCGAAAATTTGTTTATTATTTATGCCTTAGAAGAATGATCCAAAGATTAACTTACTGATTTTATTCACTCTACCTACCAAGAAATTGTTTTATTTGAAGTGGAGAATAGGTGTATCTTTGTTTGATATGCTTTACAATGGATAGAGAGGGCCAAACAATCAAAGTCAATCTTTAAAGACATTGGGTCCCAACTTGGAACCAAACAACCAAGAAGGGGACAATGTGAGGTGGAAAAATCTGAATTTTAAATTGTTTCGTTAATCACTTTAATATTAGATATTTTTATGTGATCAATTTTAAAAAGTTTAATGATAAATTTGATCACTAATGTTTCTGATTGTATTTTTAAGTCTTTTTTTTTGCCATCAACCTTTTCAATCTGCTTTTTTAATAGATTTAATAAAAATACGGTTAACAAAGTTAACACGGATGATGTGGAATTTCATATATGAAATATTTTTAGTGACATGTAATTTATTACTTAAATAACTCGATAAGATAAATACATGTGGAAAATAATACATTAAATTAAAAAAACTCTTACTTTAAAGAAAATAAACACAATTATCTAAAAAATTAACTCATTAAAAGAACTTTTCAATAAACAAACTTATGAAAGATTGAAACCTTATCATTAAACTAAAAAGCTCATTCTTCTTAACAAATGCACACAAATATTTCTTAAACCAGATACCAGCCCGTTCTTGATATTTTTTGGGTGGCTCTTTAAAAGTTAGTAAAAAAATTGACCTTCAAAAGTTAAAAGAAAATTTTTGGGCCCCTTAAAAATTGGAAAACAATATTTTAGACCCCTTTCAACTTGATTTGATTAATTTTAATTTTACTTGATCAAAATTAATTTTTCCAAAAATTACTTAGATTTTTCAAATTAATTTTTCAAGAAAATTCTTTAATCAAATTCTCTAGTTGAACGATTCTCACGACCACCTAATTTAATTCCACATTGAATAAATTGACTTAATTAAATTATTCTCATAGTCATAGAATTTTTTTTTTTATTGAAATGCAGTCCAATCGAGCTTTTGTTGAGCTAGCAAAGGGACCAATCGAACATAAACAATTAGGCTCTATTGATTGCAATTATGTCTAGAATCATCGTTCCAATAATTCGCAATTATTTAATTATGGAGTCAGTCCACAAGAAGTACAATGATTGAAAACTCCTTATTGTATACTCTTTACGAAAGCAATTCATCCAACTACTTTGTCCAATAACCCCGTCATATGTGTGTTACTCTCATATGATATCATTGATTCTGTCGTAACCATTTTTTTGATAAAACAGGAAACGATGCGGTCGACTCGCTTTTTGAAAACGAAAAAAGAAGGGAGTCGCCACCGATCTTTTTTTGGTGTGATCGGATCATGTGAAAAATATAAAGTCGGTAATGACAATATATATCGCAAAGAAAAGAAAAAGAGAATAAAGAACACACAGTTTTACGTGAAACCCTTTCGGGAAAAAACCACAGGCGCAGAGGAGAAGAAAATTCACTATGTCGAATTCAAATCATTACAAGAGGAATAGACTATGTCTATTTATAAGCTTATAAAACCCAATTCTAATCAAAGTAAAAATATATTATGCTAATAAATGCTAAATATATTATACTCATAAATACTAAATCTTCTAGAAAGAAGATATATTTTGTTTAACTTGACTTGCAAGCAATATCTTAGAATTTGGGTCACACAACTCTAACAATCTCCACCTTGGCACGAATTCTCAACAAACAAGTTCTTCATCGCGAACTCTCAACGAGCAAGTTCTCCACCTCTTCCATAAAACCCCTTAAGGGTTTAACTTCAACAATGAACACCAGCCAAGTCTAAGCAATGCTCAAACTTGGTTATAGGAAGTGACTTAGTCATCATATCTGCAGGATTTTCATAAGTACTAATTTTGCTCACAACAATATCACCATGAGCAATAATATCACGAACAAAATGATATCGAACATCAATGTGTTTTGTTCTCTCATGAAACATTTGATCTTTTGTAAGGAAGATGGCACTTTGGTTGTCACAAAATCATCGTCTTGATTTGAAGGTCTTCATTGAGCTCACTAAAGAGTCCCTTCAACCAAATAGCTTCTTTACAAGCTTGATGTCGCCATATACTCGACGAAGTGGTAGACAAAGCGATTGTAGTTTGCAAAGTAGCTTTCAATGATTGCACAACCTCCTATTGTAAAGACATAACCGGTGAGAGATCTTCTTCTATCAAGGTCTCCGCAAAATTAGCATCAACATACCCAATTACTCCATCTCTAGTTCTTCCAAGCGGTAAGCAAACATCGGTAGTACCTCGTAAGTATCTTAAAATCCTTTGATCGCTTTCCAATGTTCTTTCTGGGATTCGCCATGTATCGCTAAGCGACCGATTGCATATGATAAATCGGGCGTGAACAAACCATAGCATACATGAGAGATCCCATCGCACTCGAGTATGGAACATGTGACATGTACTCAATCTCATCATCGATTGTGGAGACAAAGCCGATGAAAGTCTGAAATGAAATTGCTAAAAGAGTACTAACGAGCTTAGCACTCTGCATATTGAACTCGCAAAGAACTTTCTCAATGTACCCCCCCGACTTAGGTACAACTTACTTGTTTTCTATCTCGAGAATCTCCATACCAAGTATCTTCTTTCTTTGGTCCCAAATCTTTCATCTCAAATTCTTCACTTAGTTGGGCTTTGACCTTTCTTATCTCTACTTTATCTTTTGTTGCTATCAACATGTCATCAACATAAAGAAGTAGATACACAAAAGAACCATCACCATTTTTCTTAAAGTAAACACACTATCAAAGCTACTTCTTTTAAAATTATGAGAAGTCATAAAGGAATTAAACCTCTTGTACCCTTTGTCTTGGTATTTGTTTCAAACCAGTAAAGAGACTTTTTAGGTAAGCAAACATAGTCCTATTTTTTGAGGCAGTAAAACCCTCGGTTGTTGCATGTAAATATCTTCCTCAAGCTCTCCATGCAAAAATGCGGTTTTACATCTAGCTGCGCTCAAGCTCCAAATCTTGCATGGCCACAATACCAAGCAAAGCTCAAATCGAACTATGCTTTACAACCGGGAGAACACATCTGTAAAGCCCACTCGAATTTGATGTAACCTTTTGCAACAAGCCTTGCTTTATATATGGGTTCTTCAACTCACAGAGTCCCTTCTTTCTTTTAAACACCCATTTACAAATGAACAACCTTTTTACCTTTAGGAAGTTTCACAAGATCCCATGTTTTGTTTTGTGGAGTGATTCTATTTCCTCTTGCATAGCAAACATCCACCTTTCTCGAGTCTTCACAACTTAGCCTCGAGAATAATTAGGCGGCTCTTGGTTTGCATCTATATCTTGACCACATTTAAAGCATAAGCAACTAGGTCACCTCGGCATACTTCTTTGGAGGTTTAATTTCTCTTCTAGTTCTATTTTTGGCGATAGAGTATTGTGGTGAAAAAGCAACTCTATTCTCAATTTTTTATTGGCTTGAGGAGTTGACTCTGTATTGTCGATGCTCCACCGCTTTTATTTTCTTTATTGGAAGAGTCTTTAAGAGATAAGTTAGGTAGCATAGCGGTTTCATCAAAACAACATCTCTGCTAATCACAACTTTTCTATTTTCGGGACACCATAACTTATACCCTTTTACACCGACTTTATAACCAAGAAAAACACATTTAATGGATCTTGGTTCCAATTTTCCATTATTAACATGAGCATCGCAGGACACCCAAAGATCTTTAAATCGAATAATTAGCGGGATTACGGACCATACCTCTTGTGAGTCTTTTCTCAATGGCAGCGGATAGAGATCGGTTGATTAAAAACATGCGATGAGGTCGCTTTACCAAAACGACTTTGGTAAGTTGGCATTTGACAACATACATCGAACTTTTCCATGATCGTTACATTTCATTCGTTCGCAACTCCGTTTTGTTGTGGAGTATGACGAATCGTCAAGTGTCTCACGATCCCTTCTGACTTGCACAGTTTATTAAACTCATCAGAACAAAACTCTAAGCCATTGTCTGTACGGAGGTATTTTATTTGTTTTCCCGTATGTTTTTCAATCATAGTTTTCCAAGACTTAAATGCGGAAAATACATCACTTTTACGCTTGGGAGGAATGCCCAAACTTTTACGGAAAATCATCAATAAAAGTTAGCATATAATTAGCTCCACCTCTCGAAGGCACCCTTAATGGCCCCCACAGATCAGAATAAATATACTCCAACGTTCCTTTCGTGTTATGGATTCCTCTGGTGAATCGAACTCTCTTTTGCTTCCCAAAAACACAGTGCTCACAGAACTTCAGTTTGCAAATTCCTTGCCCATCAAGAAGTCCTCTTTTGCTCAATTCTGCCATGCCATTCTCACTCATATGCCCTAGGCGCATATGCTAAAGTTTAGTAATATCATCATCTGACAAAGAAGAGGAAGCGACAGCTGCATCACCAATAACAGTAGAACCCTGCAAAACATATAACTTGGTAGTCTTTCTCCGCCTTTCATCACAATGAGGAACCTTTAGAAATCTTCAACATCCACTTTCGGTGTGTATTTGTACCCTTTTGAATCAAGAGTACTCAACGAAATTAAATTTCTCTTCAATTACGGAAGATGCGATGCGTCACTAAGTGTTCGACAACTCCATCAAACATCTTAACTTTAATTGTTCCAACACCTGCGATTTTACACGAAGCATTATTTCCCATCAAAATAACACCTTCAGACATTGTTTCGTAATTTGTAAACCAATCCCGATTGGGACTCATGTGGAAGGTGCAACCCAAATCAAGTATCCACTCCTCGCTCACTTTTGAATTGTTGACCGAAGCGACTAGAAGTTCACCATCGCTGCAGTCTTCTACAACATCAGCTTCACCAAAATTTTCTGGTTGCTTTTCTTTTTGATTCGCAGCCTCCCTTTTAATCTTGTTTTGTAGCTTATAGCACTCAGATTTAATGTGTCCTTTCTTCTTGCAGAAGTTACAAGTTTTACCTCTGTTTGAAGATTTTGATCTACCCTTAGTTTTACCGCGAGGATTCCGATCCTGAGTCCTTCCACGATCATCATCATCATTTCGATCTTGTCTCCTACGAACAATAAGACCCTCTCCCTGGGAGTCGGGTTTAACCACAAGATGTTTCATCTTATCATACGAGGTCAAAGAATCATAAACCTCATCAACTGTGAGAGACTCGCAGCTATATAAAATCATGTCTCTAAAGGTTGAATAAGATGGGGGGAACGAACAAAGTAGAATCAACCCTAGATCTTCCTTATCATACTGAACCTCCATGGCCTCCAAGTTTGAGAGAATTTCTTTAAACACTATTAAGTGTTCGTGTACAGACGCACCTTCCTCCAAACGATGAGCATAAAGGCGTTGCTTCATATGCAACTTGCTAGTTAAAGTTTTCGACATACATATTTGTTCTAGCCTCTTCCATAATTTCTTGCGGTCTTCTCCTTCATCACATCCTGTAAAATTTCATTAGACAAATCGAGATGTAAGCGTGTTAGTGCCTTTCGATCCTTGCGCTTATCTTTCTCCGTCAATGTCGAAGGCATCTTATCTACCTAGCGGGCTTCCTCTAAATCCATCGTGCAAGAGCGCTGCATCTTTATCTCGCCTGGCGTGAATCTAGTGTTACGATCCAACAGCAAAATTTCATACTTCAATGACGCCATTACCGTGATCGAGATGAAAACCCAGAAGCTCTGATACCAATTTGTAAAAAATATAAAGTCGGTAATGACAATATATATCGCAAAGAAAAGAAAAAGAGAATAAAGAACACACAAATTTTACGTGGAAACCCTTTCGGGAAAAAACCACGGGCAGAGGAGAAAAAAATTCACTATGTCGAATTCAAATCATTACAAGAGGAATAGACTATGTCTATTTATAGGCTTATAAAACCCAATTCTAATCAAAGTAAAAATATATTATGCTAATAAATGCTAAATATATTATACTCATAAATACTAAATCTTCTAGAAAGAAGATATATTTTGTTTAACTTGACTTGCAAGCAATATCTTAGAATTTGGGTCACACAACTCTAACAGATCACTTTTGTTTTAATAAAACGTTTAATTTACTAAAACAGTGCTTTTTGGTCCACGAACTTTGAGAAAGCGGGTTGAAGTCGATTACGTGCGAGGAAGGATTAGCACCTCGACACGCCCGAAATCGGTACCAAACTGATTGATTGATGTCCTATTTGTTGAAAACTTTGAAGGGGTTCGAAAATACAATGCTCTTTATTTTCAAAATTTGAAGGAATTAGAAGGGACATTAAGGTTATCTTATTTTCGAAGAGATAAAGCATCATGTCCAGTAAGTTAGGGCACAATACTTTAAACTCCCGAAACTAAGCTCGCCTTTTAAAACTTGATTTTTGTTTTTGAAGAGGATCATCCGTCATTTGTTGAACGAGAAATCGGAACCCAGTAAGTTAGGGCTCGTTTTCCCGAAAATCCAAATTAGGAGTATTGTCTCTATTTTAGAAGAAAAAGAAACTTATCCCGAAGTATCTAGGTGTCAAGTCCAGTAAGTTAGGGCGCGACATTTCGATTTTCCGAGATTAAGTATTTTGTTTTAAAATTTAAATTGCGATTTCAAAAGAGAGATCCCGTTGTTTAACTTTAAACGAGAAAAATCGAAACCTAGTAAGTTAGGGCTCAATTCACTCGAATTGCTAAAACGGGATGTCGATCGTTATAAAAATCGAGAGGTCGAAGAACAGTGAAATGTCGATGAGAATATGAGTAGTGGTGACAGAAAAAGCATCGCGACAATAGTGTATATATATGTTGATGATGATAAAAAAATAATGATAATAATAATGATAGTAATATATAAAATAAATAAAAATATACATATAAAAGCAAAATATAATAATAGTAATAATATACATACAAATAATAATAATAACAATAATAATAATAATGATAATAATAATAATAATAATAATAATATAATAATAATAACAATAATGGTAATAAAGTAATGATAATAATATATTGGAGCGAAAATGACAAATAAATAAAATAAAAAACAATGATAAAATAAATAATAATGAAAATGTAAAGAAAAATAAATAATGACGGTAATAATAATAATAACAATTAGTAAGCGAAATAATAAGAGATATATAGATATGTAAAAAATAATAATAATATAGTAATAGTGCTAATAATAATATAATAATAATATGGTTATAAAAACGATAATAAAATAATAAATAATAATAATAATCATAATAAAATAGAAATAAAATGATAGAGTGAGAAGTGATAATAACAAAATAATAATAGTAATAATGATATAATAATAATATAGTAATAATAATATAGTAATAATAATATAAATATAGCGATGTAGTGATGAGAGTAATAACATAGTGATAATAATAAAATAGTAATAGTAAGATAATAATATGATTTTCTTTAAAGAAAAACAAATAAATAACTGGTTAAGCAATCAAGGACTATGATGAAATCAGAATGAAAGTCAGGGGTCTAAAATAGTAATAAATCAAAGAAAAGGCTAACGAGGACCACATCGTTACGTGCCTAAACTCACGGGGACCAAATGGGTGAATAACCCACACGATAGGCGACATTTGGTGCAGAACTCAATGAAAAGCATAAATGAAATAGTAGGGTGAATTTTAAAAGGAAAAAAAAGCTAAATTGAAATTTGAAACTAGAAACATAAAAAAGGGAAGGGGCCATCGCGCAATTATCCCATTGAAGGGATATCTGTGGCTAACCTTACCAACCAAAGCGGCACGCTTTTTTCAAACCTTAAAACCCCATTTGCCGGTCTGTTTCATTTCAATCTTAGTTCAAAAAAAACAAAAAACGTTAAAGCCTCTTCCCATCTCCCTCTCTTGGTGATCGGCGACGCCCACCATTCGGTGGTCAGCGGTGAGCTGGGATGGGCCTTTGTGCCTGTTTAAGAGTCATTAAGAGGCCGAGCTTTGGCCCTCAAAACTTGAGAGGAAAACCTTCTCTCCTCTGCTCTTGGCCTCAACGACGAGAGGATGGCTCGGACGCCACCCCAGTTCGGGTAATCTCTTTTTTCCTTTTTTAGTTTTAAAAGTTTAAAGATGATAAATAAAAAAATAGAAATCAATGGTGACAATTGAAAAGAAAAAAAGCAAAATCAACCTTTAAAATTATTCTTGTTTTTGATTTCTGATGGTTCCTTTTTTTTCAAAATCGCAAGACTGAAGAACCCCCTTTATACAATCGACTTTTCCGATGGGTTTAAATCCCTTTTTTGCTCTGATTTTTCTGTTCTCTCCCTCCTTTCTTTTCGTCTTCGAACCCCCTTATATATCCCTCTGAAATGTTACAATATATTAGTATTTTTACTGCTTTTGCTTGCGTATTGTGTTGCTTCTGTCTTGTTTTGTAGGTGCTAGGGCGGTGGAGCAGGTCGGGCGGTCAGAGCAAGTGGCCTAGGCTGCTGCGCCACTTGCATCTAGGGTTTTTTCATTCTGTTCTTTTCTGTTCAGTTGTTTCGGTTTTGGCAGTTGGGTTATTCGGGTTTGGCAATTGGGTTTTGTTTGTCTGCTGTGAAATAGGCCGGGCAAATGGGCTCGTACAGCTACCCCTCTTTGCTCATTGTCGTGTAATGAGAATGGAGCAAAGACTTTCAAAAGGCCTATTTTGCTCGGGCCTGCTAAGCCCCGACTTCTTTTGTAGCCTCATTTCGTCCATCGCATCTTGTTGTTTTGATTTACTCTATCGCTGCAACTTCAGAGGTATAGGATTTTTCATTTTTAATCCGCTCACTGCGTTTGCTCCTGCAACATCGGGAATCGCCAAGTCTGCTATCCTCAATCGATCCTACAAATTCGGGGACCACAGTTGATGTCTTTGACCGCTTCCGCAACTTCGGAATGTCAAATCTGCTATCTTCAATCTGATCCTCGCAAACTCAAGGATCACCCGGTGATGTCTTCAATCTACTTCCTGCAACTTCAGGAAGGTCAAATCTGCTATTTTCAATCTGATCCCTGCAAACTCAGGGATCACTAGACTGACGTCTTTGATCTGTCTCTTGCAACTTCAGGAAGGTCAAATCTACTATTTTCAATCTGATCCCTGCAAACTCAGGGATCACCAGACTAATGTCTTCGATCTGCTTCCTGCAACTTCAGGAAGGTCAAATTTGCTATTTTCAATCTGATCCCTACAAATTCAGGGATCACTAGACTGATGCCTTCGATCTGCTTCCTGCAACTTCAGGAAGGCCAAATCTGCTTTCTTCAATCTGATCCCTGCAAACTCAAGGACCACCAAACTGATGTCTTCGATCTGCTTCCTGCAACTACAGGAATGTCAAATCTGCTTTCTTCGATCTGATCCCTACAAACTCAGGGATCACCAGACTGATATCTTCGATCTGCTTCCTGCAACTTCAGGAAGGTCAAATCTGCTATCTTCAATCTGATCCTTGCAAACTCAAGGACCACCAGACTGATATCTTCGATCTGCTTCCTGCAACTTCAGGAAGGTCAAATCTGCTATCTTCAATCTGACCCCTACAAACTCGAGGACCACCAGACTGATATTTTTGATCTGCTTCCTGCAATTTCAGGAAGGTCAAATCTGCTATCTTCGATCTGCTTCAATGCAAACTCAGGGAGACAAGATCTGTTTTGATCTCTAACTTGCTCCATTGTGACTTCAGGATAAGAATTTAGGGAGAATAGATTCGTAGTCTCCTTTACAGAAATAAGGATTTATCCTCATTATTGACTCAGGGAGACGAGATTTGTAATCTCAACCTACTCTACAGGAACTTCGAGGAAATAAGAATTCAGGGAGAAAAGATTCGTAATCTCCATCTTCTCTACTGAAACTTTAAAGAATTAAGGATGAAACCTTATTGTTAACTCAGGGAGACGGGATTTGTAATCTCAACCTACTCCACGGAAACTTCGAGGAAATAAGAATTCAGGGAGAAGAGATTCATAATCTCCATCTTCTCTACTGAAACTTCAAAGAATTAAGGATGTAACCTTATTGTTAACTCAGGGAGACAGGATTTGTAATCTCAACCTACTCCACGGGAACTTCGAGGAAATAAGAATTCAGGGAGAAGAGATTTGTAATCTCCATCTTCTTTACTGAAACTTCAGAGAATTAAGGATGTAACCTCATTGTTAACTCAGGGAGATGGGATTTGTAATCTCAACCTACTCCACGGAAACTTTGAGGAAATAAGAATTCAGGGAGAAGAGATTTGTAATCTCCATCTTCTCTTACTAAAACTTCAAAAGAATAATGATTGATCCTCATTGTTAACTCAGGGAGACAGGATTTGTAATCTCAACCTACTCCACTGGAACGTCGAGGAAATGAGAATTCAGAACTTTTCAATTTGCTTCCTTACTATCTTCAGGAAGACTTCAATCTTCAGTCTGCTCCCCTACCATCTCGAAGGAACAAAATCTGAACTTTCCAATTTGCTTCCTTACTATCTTCAAGAAAACTTCAATCTTCAGTCTGCTCCACTATCATCTCTAGGGAACAAAATCTGAACTTTAAAATTTGCTTCCTTACTATCTTCAGGAAGACTTCAATCTCCATTCTGCTCCACTATCATCTCTAGGGAACAAAATCTTAACTTTTTAATTTGCTTCCTTACTATCTTCAAGAAGACTTCAATCACCAGTCTGCTCCACTACCATCTCGAGGGAACAAAATCTGAACTTAATTATTACTACACCGTTCTTCGAGGAACCTGTCCTATAGAATTAATTTTATGTGCTTATGCTTATGCAAATGATGAGGATGCTATGATCAGAATGACTCAAAGCCTCCTAACTACATGTGTTATGGATGACACTTTCATGAATGTAGAATGTCATGAGAATGGTCTTTTTACAATGATTAGGATGCAATGATCAGAATGACTTGAATGCTCCTAACTAGATAACTATGGATGATATTTGCATGAATTCAGAATGTCATGAGAATGATCCTTTGTTAAATGTATAATGATTGGGATGCAATGGGCGATATTTGCATGAATGCGAGAATGTCATGAGAATGGTCTTTTATGATGATTAGGATGCAATGAGTGAATGCTCTAACTAAACGTGCTTTGAAATGATGTATGAATGCAAAATGAAATGATCCCTTTTAAATGGTTGGGGTCGTCATTGCTCATAGTTCATTAAGGTTCTATCAACGATGCGTTATCATGCTTTCTCGTTCACCAATATCTTTGATTGAAAACCCAAAAACGATAATATTTCGCTTCAACAAGCTTGCCCATTGTGATTTGAGTCCCTTCCACTGTACCTTACGGGGTATAAAGATTGTACCTCTCATCGCAACTTCGGAGAATAACGTTTGTTTCCTCCCATCCATCCCTCGCAACTTCAAGGTATAGGATTTGTATCATCTCAACCATCCCACTATGACTCGTGGTATAGAATTAAGTAACTTATTCAATCAATTTGGTCTACTACACCTTCCATTCTCGGGTGTCATGACCGGATGTATATGCTCGATATGTGCATGAATGCAGTATGATTTTCTTTTCCAGAATGATCCTTTATGCAGTTAGGTTAACATTGCTCATTATTTGTCAAGGTTGTATCACCGTGAAATGTCTTGTCTTTTTGTTCAACCAATAAAAGGTCCAAAGAGATAATCATCTTTCTCCAATATTTTCAAACCTTAAGCTAAGTGAGTTCTAAACAATAGTCTTGTTTCAAGTCCTTGTATTATTCAAAAGCTTCCAGAGTAATATGCAAAACTCCTTTTATGAAAGTATTATTAGTCCACTAATCGTTATTTCAATGCAAAATGCCTGAAAAAGATTGTAACAATGGACAAAAAGGAAACAGATTGGGAGCATAGCTTGAAACAAACAAGTTAATCAAAGCTAGCAAATGCAATTAAGAAGGGAATTTATCGGTGGTTTTTTGAAAGGAATAAAATAACCACAAGTAACAAAAATGGGTAAAATGGAAACTAAGTGCCCCAGATATCGCGACTTGAGCTTCTGCGTTCCAACTTCTTGAGGACCATTTTGAGCTTAATATGTGTTTAGGGGATCCAGAGTACTTTATCGATGCCCCAAGACGTAACATACTTCTTCGAGCATAGCAAGACTACTGTATGCCCTACTTTCCATCAAAATTTTGAGCTGCCCTTTTCGGGTTTTCAACTCAAATACCTTTTGGTCTCAAAGCGCCCTTTGTGGGTTTTCGCCTTGGCCTCTCCTTTTTTTCTTTTTTCTTTTCCTTTTTCGTGTTTTTCATTTTTTGTGTTTTTATTTTTTGTTTTGTTTTTATTTTTTTGGAAAACTTTTTTATCGAATCTGAACTCACCGGATTGGGCATGTCCTTGCCATCCATCTTGGTTAACACCCATTTTCCCTAGAACAGCCTTCTTTCTTTGTATAAGGCATTTACTTTTTTCTTTGGAGTTCTTTTGGATAAGAAGAATCTTTCTTAATGCTAGGTCCTCTTCCGAAATTCTCTTGGCGAACCTTTTGTCATAAGCCCGTGTCCGCTTTTTGGTACATTTGACCATGCTAAGTACTTTCAATCAAGCTTACTGGAGGCATTTTACTTCATCTAATTCAATCCAAGCTTGGGGAAAAAGAATCTTATCTTCCAACAATTGTTTCCTTTTCATAAACCAATGGGAAATGTGCCTTGGCAAAAGTCCTGGCCAACGTTCAAGGAACCTAAAGGGTAAATGGTAACTTCTCTATGCCAACCTTTACAAGTCTCAGTCATTTTTTCAAAAAAATCTTGAATGTTTTTTTTTTAAATTTGATGACTGCTGACTTTGTAATTTTGGCATATGAAGCGACCTTCACCCTCTCAGTGAGGTAACCAACGACCATGAATATAATCGATGTTGGCTAAAAGCTTTTGAGGGGACTGGCTTGTTAGCATCTATGCTTCATATAGGGAAAATAGAGAAGGCACAGTCTTCCTCGACTTGGCATTTTATGGCATAACAGATGCAATTTCCTTTCTTGGTGAACCAATAGCCGAACCTCTTGATTAGCTAGGTGTTGTAAAACATGGGTTCTTTAAACCCCAACCTTAACAAAGATACCCATGTTTTAGTAGTTTGGCATGCCTTGATATGATCGATGCGAAAACATCTTGAATTCTTGAGAATAACTCAATGATGCCTTGCCTTATTCCTACGAGGAGCTACGCTTCCATCTTCATCTCCTTCGTTAGTTCATAGCATCTGCTGACACTTCATAAGATAGGATCTACCATTGGGGAAGTAAGTTGCAATCTTTGTCATATTCAAAGCCCTTAGATCCCTCTAGATACATATCTCACTAAAAAGGGAGTCAGTAACAGCGTCGCTCACGTCATTGATATCTAGGGGCCCATTGTGGGCAGGAAATCCAAAGAATAAATGATCCTAAGGATGATTATTCATATGATATGGTCATGAGTGAAAAATATTCAGTACAAAATGTAAAGAATGAAAATATTCACTTAGAAAAATGCATTTTATTGAAATAAAAATTCTGGACACAAGCCTACTTCGCAAAAGGACTCTTATTGCCTCTAGGCTTAAAGCAACAAGTGTATTTTACATATTACTCTAGATTAGCTTTAAAAATACATGTTTCTTCCACAGTCTCATTGTTCATAACACTCCCAAGTACATAAAGGCAGATGCTCGGAAAACTTTTATTTCTCGATTCTCTTCGGGTATATCATTGGCGTTTTGATTCCCTGATTTTTAGGTTTCTAATGACTTCTTTAAGGAAACACAACTCTCCTGCCCCCAATTTCAATTACCACTGCTCCGTCATCGAACTTCACAATACCCATGTTGATGAGATTTTCCACCAATTTCTTGAAAGTAAGGCAATTTTCTATCGAATGGCCTGTGATCCCCGCGTGGTACTCACACTAAGTGTTTGGGTCATATCATTTTGGGTATGGAGGTTGCATTGGTTTTGCAGGTCTTTCTAGAATTGTTCAAATCTTTGATCTATTTTCTTTGTCTTGGCACGTGTACTGTAGTGGTTCTCAGTTTCTAGATTTTCCTTTTCTCTCTCTCTGTATTAATTTTAACTAATTAGGCTCTCTCTATGGACTTAAATGCATATGATGTGATGCAATGCAAATGTATAAATACAGGAAGAAGACATCGATTTTGATCAACTTCATTTTAGAAAACTTTATTAGAAGGCAAAACCCTTTACATAAAGCAGATTACAAATATGCTTTCGCCCTAAGACCTAAGGTTTTGATTTTCCCAAGCAAGGAGATTAGCTCTTGATCATGACCCGGTGGTAGCTCATATCTAACGCTCAATATGTCAGCTTTCGCAGCCAAAGTCTATAGGTGATCAGCTACCTCTTGAATCTGGATTATCGCTTCACCCATGAGGTAGTTCCGACTTCTAACTTCCTCGCAAGAATGGTGAAGCTCCTCCTTCCAACGCATTTCTCTCGTTTCCAGAAGCTCAATCCGGAGCTCACTACTATGTAATGCCGATTGTAGCTCTTCAACCTTACCCTTCATTTCCTCGATTACATTAGCTTAACTTAATTGGCTTTTCGAGTCTTGACTTGATAGTGGTGTAGAGATCTTATTTCAATTTATTCTAGCTTTTAGTCCCTTTTTCTAATTGGCTTGGCTCTAACCATGTGCGGCTACGCATTGTCTTCTACTTTATCAAGGAATTCGCTTTCCATAACCAGCTCTCTAACTTAGAAACTGACCGTGAATCGATGCCTCTTAAAATATGAACAAAAGAATGAAACATAACAAGTTAGTACCATGGAATATAAAGCAAGTAAAATAAACAAAAACTTATCTGGGTGACCACTAAGGTTTGACATAGCTCTACCTAAGGTGGGTTCCTAGGGTTTACTATATGCGGTTTAGTTCTAAAGTTTGAGGTACCCGAACCAGTAGATTCCTCGATCCTCACCCCTTATAGGTTTATATGGACCGAGTTCGGTTCAGGGGAATACATTTCCCTATGGCCATGCGGAAGTGAAAACTTCACGAAGACATAGGTACGGATGTATCCCGAAAGTAGTCCACTAGCCCATGCGAAGGTGAAAACCTCACGAAGGCATAGCTTCTCGCTCCCACTTAAAGGTGTGACCACAATGGTCATGCAATGCAATGCCAAAGTATCTAAGAGATCCAATATAACATTGAAAGTGCATTTAAAGAAACATGAATTCCGAAACCATTTTCTAATTTTAATCAAAAGGACAAGGATCAATCAATCTATGGCCTGACTCTCAACGAATAAGTCCCCAGTAGAGTCGCCAAGCTGTCGTAACCATTTTTTTGATAAAACAGGAAATGGTGCGGTCGACTCGCGTTTTGAAAACGAAAAAAGAAGGGAGTCGCCACCGATCTTTTTTTGGTGTGATCGGATCACCTTTGTTTTAATAAAACGTTTAATTTACTAAAACAGTGCTTTTTGGTCCACGAACTTTGAGAAAACGGGTTCGAAAGTCGATTACGTGCAAGGAAGGATTAGCACCCTCGACACGCCCGAAATCGGTACCAAACTGATTCATTGATGTCCTATTTGTTGAAAACTTTGAAGGGGTTCAAAAATACAATGCTTTTTATTTTCAAAATTTGAAGGAATTAGAAGGGACATTAAGGTTATCTTATTTTCGAAGAGATAAAGCATCATGTCCAGTAAGTTAGGGCACAATACTTTAAACTCCCGAAACTAAGCTCGCCTTTTAAAACTTGATTTTTTTTTTGAATAGGATCTTCTGTCATTTGTTGAACGAGAAATTAGAACCCAGTAAGTTAGGGCTCGTTTTCCTGAAAATCCAAATTAGGAGTATTGTCTCTATTTTAGAAGAAAAAGAAACTTATCTCAAGTATCTAGGTGTCGAGTCCGATGAAGTTAAGCGCGACATTTCGATTTTCGAGATTAAGTATTTTGTTTTAAAATTTAAATTGCGATTTCAAAAGAGATCCCGTTGTTTAACTTTAAACGAGAAAAATCGAAACCCAAAGAAGTTAGGGCTCGATTCACTCGAATTGCTAAAACGGATGTCGATCGTTATAAAAATCGAGAGGTGAAGAACGTTGAAATGTCGATGAGAATATGAGTAGTGGTGACGGAAAAAGCATCGCGACAATAGTGTATATATATGTTGACGATGATAAAAAATAATGATAATAATAATGATAGTAATATATAAAATAAATAAAATATACATATAAAAGCAAAATATAATAATAGTAATAATATACATACAAATAATAATAATAACAATAATAATAATGATAATAATAATAATAATAATAATAATAATAAAATAATAATAATAACAACAGATAATGGTAATAAAGTAATGATAATAATATATTGGAACGAAAATAACAAATAAATAAAATAAAAAACAATGATAAAATAAATAATAATGAAAATGTAAAGAAAAATAAATAATGACGATAATAATAATAACAATTAGTAAGCGAAATAATAAGAGATATATAGATATGTAAAATAATAATAATAATAATATAGTAATAGTGCTAATAATAATATAATAATAATATGGTTATAAAAATGATAATAAAAATAATAAATAAATAATAATAATAATCATAATAAAATAGAAATAAAATGATAGAGTGAGAAGTGATAATAACAAAATAATAATAGTAATAATGATATAATAATAATATAGTAATAATAATATAAATATAGCGATGTAGTGATGAGAGTAATAACATAGTGATAATAATAAAATAGTAATAGTAAGATAATAATATGATTTTCTTTAAAGAAAACAAATAAATAAACTGGTTAAGCAAATCAAGGACTATGATAAATAACTGGTTAAGCAAATCAAGGACTATGATGAAATCAGAATGAAAGTCAGGGGTCTAAAATCGCAATAAATCAAAGAAAAGCGAACAAGGACCACATCGTTATGTGCCTAAACTCACAGGGACCAAATGGGTGAATAACCAACCACGATAGGCAAGCATTTGGTCGAGAACTCAATGAAAACGCAAATGAAATAGTAGGGTGAATTTTAAAAGGAAAAAAAAAAGCTAAATTAAATTTGAAACTAGAAAGCGAGAAAAAGGGAAGGGCCATCACGCAATTATCCCATTGAAGGGATATCTGCACTAACCTTACGATAAGCAGCGCCGTTTTTTCAAACCTTAAAACCCCATTTGCAAGTCTTTCATTTCAATCTTAGTTCGAAAAAAATAAAAACGTTAAAGCCTCTTCCCATCTCCTCTCTTCCGACCGATCGACACCCCACCACAGTTCGGTGGTCAGCGGTGTGAGGGATGGGCCTTTGTACTGTTTGAGTCTCTAAGAGGCCGAGCTTTGGCCCTCAAAACTTGAGAGAGGAAACCTCCTCTCTCGCTCTCGGCCTCGACGACGGAGGATGGCTCGGACGCGACCCGGTTCGGGTAATCTCTTTTTCCTTTTTAGTTTTAAAAGTTTGAAGATAATAAATAAAAAATAGAAATCAATGGTGACAATCGAAAAGAAAAAAGCAAAATCAACCTTCAAAATTATTCTTGTTTTTGATTTTTGATGGTTCCTTTTTCAAAATCGCAAGATTGAAGAACCCCCTTTATACAATCGACTTTTTCGATGGGTTCAAATCCCTTTTTTGCTCTAATTTTTCTGTTCTCTCCCTCCTTTCTTTTCGTCTTCAAACCTCCTTATATATCCCTCTGAAAAGTTACAATATATTAGTATTTTTACTGCTTTTGCTTGCGTGTTGTGTTGCTTCATCTTGTTTTGCAGTGCTAGGCGGTGGAGCGGTCGAGGCGGTCGAGCAAGTGGCCTAAGTGCTTGCGCCACTTGCATATAGGGTTTTTTCATTACATTCTTTTTCATTCGATTGTTTTGGGTTTGGCGGTTGGGTTATTTGGGATTGGCAATTGGGTTTCGTTTGTCTGCTGTGAAATAGGTAGGGCAAATGGGCTCGTACAGATTCATTTGAGTTAAATCTGCTCACTCAATACAATCTTATTTTATCTCATTGTCACCATTGTGTCTTCTTAATGATTAATATGACCACAGTCAACAAATGACTATAATAAATTACTCGTTCGAGAACAAGCAACTCATGACCACATTCCATATTTATCAATCCACACAATGTATGAGAGGATATCATTAACTTTTTAATTGAGCTTATGAATTCCACTATTGCTATTAAAGCCATGCCATACATAAGTCATGTACTACACATACCGACTATGGGCTCGATTATCTTTAGAGCATAAGCCTTCACTTATAAGCACATGAGTTGCATACGCATGGTTAATGACTAACTTAGGATTTAGGTGAATCACACCATGAACATCATAAAGTGAAATAACTCACAAACGGATTTAGAATTAATTCATCTTGGGTCCAGTCCAATGTATCATTCTACCAATGAATACATAATAATCCTTCTCAGTATTTGAATCAAATGTTCACTTTGATTCTTTTACGGGATTACGGACTCATTTAGATTATCTACTGAAGTAAGTTATCTTTCTGGCAATGTAAACGTTCTTTACAGTGCCACTTATCTTCAATTTGAATATTAAACAATCAATGAATTAATATTTGCTTGTCATAATTTCACTATGCATTGTAAATATAAAATACAGAAAATACAGAAGATATAATAGTGAAATGTGAAATTAACTTTATTTATTTATTCATCGTTCAAATAAATAGAAAACAGTTACATGTTTACTACAATATGGACACATTTCCTAACAATATGGACACATTTCCTAACAATCTCCCACTTGCCCTAGTGAAGTAAATGTGTCATGTTTCACATTCTCATATCCTCGTGTTTGTTAAAACTCTTAGTTACAAGAGTCTTAGTAAACGGATCCGCAAGGTTATCTTCAGAAGCTACTTTCATGACATCTACAATTCCTTCGACTACTGCCTCTCGTATCAAGTGATACTTCCAATCAATGTGTTTCGTCCTCTTGTAACTCCTCATTTCTTTGGTATTAGCTATTCTGACACTGTTATCACAATACAGTGTTATAACTTTTTCCATACCAGGAATAACTTCAAGTTTGATTAAGAACTTTGAAAGCCATATTGCTTCTTTCGTTGCCTCAGAAGCAGCCACATACTCGGCCTCCATAGCAGAGTCAGCAGCGCAAATTTGTTTTACACTTCTCCATATTATGGCTCCACGGCCTAGAACCATTTGAAATTATCCATCAATTCAATAAATATCATCTTCTCTCATTTGAGTTGAAAGCTTGTTTTTCCTCTCTTTCGCTACTTGTAAGTGCAACATACTTAATAGATTTAATCTCAATACTTTTATTTGGTATATTTTATTTTAAGTATAGAGTGCCTTCAACCATATTATGATTTTGATCCCTTACCATGTATAAATTTGAAATTTAATTTCTATTCTCTTTTTTAACAAAATTTGGTCTCGTTACTATTTAGCTTAAAATATTAATGCGATTTATTCTTAAAAACCCATTCAAACTCATTTTGATAAACTATTTTTTGTTTTGTTTGGAATAATATTCTTAAAAAAATTGGCGTCAATATTTCAATCAAAATAGTTATCAATATTTGATTGTTTAGACTACTAATGACATTATAAAAATATAGATATTAAATTATGTTAAAATTGAAGCATAAAAGTTAAATTTTAAATTTCAGTATAGTATAAAGATCAAAACTGAAATTTGATCATAAGAAAAAAGTCAACCCAAACAGAAGGGTAAGCTAAATATAGGTGATTATTTCATCTTTGAACAGTTTAAGCTCGTGAAATAGAAAATAGTAGACAACTCCTAAACAAGTACTAATAATTTTATTCATATATAAATTTTAAACTCGACATTTGATATAAACTATAAATTTTAAACTCTAAACTTGTGAAAAAATAAAATAATTATAATTAATATTTAATTATGTTTTAATAAAGATACTAGGATTTATTTATGTGGCTTTCACTATTTTTGTTTTATCTAATGATGAGATTTCATATTGTTATTCACTAATGTTGCATGAAATTCATGCATTAAGTGTAACACCCTAAACTCGATCTAAACGTTATGACCGGATTTTGAAGATTACATTAACATACCAAAACTTTGATCATTTGCTTCCTAAACATATCTTATTCTTAAATAAGAAATTTTACAAAAACTTGCTTTATTCTATTAATTAGAAAACTTGACAGTTGTAAAACATGTGTGTTCTCCAAAATGATTGATTATAATATCAAGTTTTATTAAAGTGTCACATTATCAACTTTATTTATTTCCATGTATTCCTATATTAAATTTTACAGACTCTTTGACTTGTTTAACTTTTGAAAACCGAACATTTAATTTTAATTATTAGAAATCATACGTAATTTTTAAAATAATTAACTAAAACCAACAAAACTCAAAGCCAAAATAAAAGTCCAAAAATTAGTCCAAAAGTCCATAAATTTTAAATAAGAATCACTAAAATAGCTTTATTCCAAAGAATTAATCCGAGCTCCCAAACATTACTTAATCCTAAGTCCGTGATTACTTGAAATATTAAGCAAATAAGTTGAGCTACAAAGCTCAGTGTGTGCCTTAGCCCACAACCAGAATCATATACAAAAACATATATACACAGATGCACATATTAGAATAGGCAAATCAAAAATTATATCTCGCTTAGCATAGTAAAGTTATACAAAATAATCCTACCCCCATCTGCTACACACCAGCTCCGTCCACCCAATCACACCAAATAGGACTACAATAACCCATCCATCACACCAAAATATGGTCGTATGCCACTCAGATAATGTACAGCGATGTTGCCAGAAATATATTGCAGGAATACTGCCAGAATCAGACTTCCTTCTCACAAAACCATATCCCACCCCAATGCATATGCAAAATCATACTATGTGATCATGCATAGTCATTCTAACATGCCACATCTACTCAAAACAAATTAGATATGTGTTATTCATACATAAGAGATAATAGAACAAAACAAACTAAATAGCTTACTCAGAGTTTTTCTAATCAGAACATACTTATAGTATTTTATGTACGCACAGATTTACAAATTGCATGGTCTATCATGCATTCAAAATATCTACAATTCAAAGTCCAGAATTTTACACTCAGCTCGAGCATTGCCCAATTGACCACTCAAAATGGGCTCACACGACCTGTCAAACCAAATTACCATATGGCCCACACGCCTTACCTGACCAAATTGTGTGGCTTACATGCCCGTAGAATTGTCCATGGGCTGAGTTGGGTCATGGTTTGGTTCCAATATAATTTTCAAATCCAAGCCCATTTTGGGGTCATCCTAACTCGGCCAATCAACCCATTTTAATGTTTAAAAATTAATAAAATATTAAAACAAGTCTTTTTTATATTAATATTTATAATTAAATATTAATTTAAAATTATTATTATTTAAATTGAATTCAAGTTGAGTTAATCCGAAACATAAAAATCCTTTCCAAGCTCGGTCCAAATCAAACCTAACGGGCCATCCAAACCATGAAAAGTCTAGATACAAAGTGTTTATTTTTTAATTTATCAAATAACATATTTTACTTCATTTAATTTATTATTAAATATTTTAATTATTTTAATAATTAAAATCTTGAAACAATAAAAAACTTCGCCCTATAATTAATGTTTTAATGAAAGTACTAATGAAATTCAAACTTCTTTTTAACTACTAATTGAATGAAAATATCTAATATTAAATGTTAATGTTTGTATTTTATAATAGTAACTCTTCGTTTTATATTATTGAAATAATAATAAAAGTGTAACTCAAAATTATATAATTTAAATTATAATAAAAATATAGTTTAACATATATTTCTCTAACAATTATAATTTAATATTAAAATGAAAATATTGCATCAATGCCAATATAGAAATATGTTATATATTATAGATATATTCTTTTACACATTTGTATGAAGAAATGGATTCGTTCAGACCATCGGTAGGGTTTGGAAGACCACTGATTCTAAAAAAAGTGGATGGAAAAAAGAGCATGTCGTTACAATAGAGAATTCTAAGAATCCTTTTTTTTCCGAATCATTCCCAAAAAAAAACTATTTTTGAATTTTTGGTGCGGAACAAAAAAAATGAATTGAATTCAAAGTTGGGTCGAGCGAATAAATGGATAGAGCTCTCTGCCCTAATTATAGGGAAACAAAAAGTATCCGACACATTCTCAATTTGAATGATTACCGATCTAATTAAATATTAAAAAGAAATTAGTGCTAAAGATTTTTCTCATGAGTAAATTATCGATTTTTTATGAGCCCTAATTATTTATTATTATTATTATTAGGCCTTCCCTTTATGGGTTAGCCATGAATGTGTAGAAGTAGTATATTGATAAAGAAAAGATATTTTTTCCAAAATCAAAAGAGTGATTGGGTTAAAAAATAAAGGATATATTTGGTCAAAAGTTTTATTAATTGATATACTATATGTAAGTTATATATTCAGTCTTCTACTTTGATTTGATTATTTTTAATCTTTATATTTTCTCAAATTTTGAAATTTCTATCCTAACCCAAACTGTAATTATTAAATATGTTAAGCTAAATTTTTCTATTTCCATGAATTTCCTATCATTTATTAAGCTAAATTTCATGGTAAGGCAAAATTAAAAATAAAGTTTTATCTTATTATCCACAGTTGAAGTATTGTAGTTGAGAAATGTTGTGCACAATTAATATGGATAGGGCAAAAGTGAATTGATTATGGTGTTGAAACAACGACAACACAAGTACATTGCACATATCCACAAATATCCAACGCTTCACTCTCGTACAAAGCACATAGATATTAAATACCACTTCATCGTAAGGGTGTTCAATCGGTTAACTGACTCAAATTACCATTAATCGAATTAATCGATCCTTTTAAATCATTAATTGTTAACTGAACTGAACTTTATCGGTTAATTCTATCAGTTAACAGAATTAATCGACATTTATATATTTTTTTATTTTTGGTTTTTAAACAAGAATAAAACATATCAAAAATTAACCGACTTAACTGACCTGTTAATTTATATTTCTAAAACATTAACCGAACTAACGAATACTATATTTATAATATTATTTATTCAATTCGGTTAATTTAATTAACCGACCAATTTTGAACCGAATTAATCATTAATCAAACTTTTAAAAAATTATTAACCGACCACCGACGTAATTAATTTGATTAACCCACCGATTAACAGAATTCAATTAGTTAACTGAATCAATTCAATTTTATCCGAAATTTGCACATCCCTACTTCATCGAGAATTTGTTTATTATTTATGCCTTAGAAGCATGATCCAAAGATTAACTTACTGATTTTATTCACTCTACCTACCAAGAAATTGTTTTATTTGAAGTGGAGAATAGGTGTATCTTTGTTTGATATGCTTTACAATGGATAGAGAGGGCCAAACAATCAAAGTCAATCTTTAAAGACATTGGGTCCCAACTTGGAAACCAAACAACCAAGAAGGGGACAACGTGAGGTGGAAAAATCTGAATTTTAAATTGTTTCGTTAATCACTTTAATATTAGATATTTTATGTGATCAATTTTAAAAGTTTAATAATAAATTTGATCACTAATATTTATATATTTTATCAAAATAATTTTGATTGTATTTTAATTTTTTTTTCATCAACCTTTTAATCTGTTTTTAATAGATTTAATAAAAGTACTGTTAACAAAGTAAGCAGGGATGATGTGAAATTTCATATATGAAATATTTTAGTGAGATGTAATTTATTATTTAGATAACTCAATAAGATAAATACATCTGGAAAATAATGCATTAAATTTAAAAAAACTCTTACTTTAAAGAAAATAAACACAATTATATAAAAAATTAACTCATTAAAAGAACTTTTCAATAAACAAACTTATGAAATATTGAAACCTTATCATTAAACTAAAAGCTCATTCTTCTTAACAAATGCACACAAATATTTCTTAAACCAGATACCAGCCCGTTCTTGATATTTTTAGGGCCATAGGCAAAACAATAAAATGAGGCTTTAGATTCCTTAAAATTTGGTAAAAAAATTTAGGACCTTTAAAAAAGCTTTTTTTTTTTGTGGCTCTTTAAAAGTTAGTAAAAAAATTGACCTTTAAAAAGTTAAAAGAAAATTTTTGGGCCCCTTAAAAATTGGAAAATAATATTTTAGACCCCTTTCAGCTTTGGGCCGTAGGCGACCGCACCTCCGAACAACTCCTAGGGCGGCGCCTGCCAGATACCCAAAACTAGAGGTTTAGGCAAAATTGGAAAAAAAATACAAAGGGGAAAAATTTAAACCTAGAACCTCTCTCACACAAGCATAATCTCTTAACCACTTAATCAAATTAATTCACTTTACAAAATTTCCACAACCTTAACTCAAAAGCCGAACTTAATCACTCTTGGTTTTACTAACCCTATTTTTTTTAAGTCGGTTTTTAGGATGTGATAAGTTCTACTTGTGCGGCATAGTTCGTACCGCAGGGAGTCCCGCACTCTTGGTCGCAACCCCAGTCAGGTTTTATGCTTAATGAGAATCTGTGGGGACAATAAGTCGAACAAGTGATAGGATTCGGATCACACAAACTCTAACAACTATAATAAACAAATTAATCTATTTTTATTTTAATAATATACATATTTTATGTGTTATTATTAATTAATTTTAAATAATACGTTTAATTATTTATTATAAATTATTTCTAAATAGATATTTGTACTTTAAATTTATAATTTTCAAGCAGGTAATAAAATTTCTAATATATATTATAATTAATCCGTAGGGTCAACTGCTACGCTACCTATAAACAACTCTGTTTACGTACAATTAATTTTGGAGGGACAATTAAATGCAATTAATTCACCATTTACGCTCATCATCTACACCACAACAAAGTTAATTACTACCTTCGTCTAACCCCCCAACGGCCGACACCATCGTCGAGTCAGAAGTATTGATTCTAACACTGTTGGAATCATAATTTTGTGTCTTCAAATTTAATTAATACAACTTTGCAGTACTTCTGTTTTTTTTTTTTTGTATGAATCACAAAATTTATTTTCTTTTTAAAATTATAAAAAATTAAAATAAAAAAAGATAGAAATTTGAGTTTAAATTTTATTATGCGTATATTTTTCTTTTATTTTTGTATAAAAAATATAAAATTTAGATTTGAAAACACCCCCACAAGGGTGGAAATGAAGCAACATTTACCTTTGATTTCAAACCTACTGGAGCTTCCCTTTGAGAAACAGTGTTTAATGTTACTGTCAATACGTCTACGTCAATCGTTTTAAGTTTTTCTTTACTATTATATCTTTGCTTTTTATTTATATAAGGGAGGCCATCCCTTAGGCTGGTGGCCGGAAATCAAGGAGGGTAGGTGCCCAAATCCGTCGGATTTTTGGAGATTTTCTGATAGAAGAACCAGATTGCAAATACAGTAAAACTTGTGGGGTCAAAACATAATTTTAAGAAAGTATTAGGGTCAAAATGTAATTTTAAAAAGTTTTGGGTTAAACATAATTTAGGAAAAGTTTAGGGTAAAAATATAATTTTGGAAAAGTTGAGGGGTCAAAATGTATTTTTAATTTTTAATTTTAATTAATTTTTAATAATTTTTAATTTTGGAAATTAAACACTAAATCGAACCGGATAAAATTTAGTGCTTACAATATATTTATAATATTAATTTATATTTTGTTATTCAATATATATTTAATTTTTTCACTATTATTGTCATACGAATATTAGATTTTTAAAAAATTATGCTATTTGTTTATCTTGTTAATCGTATTTTGAGCCGGAGTAATGAATCTATTTGAAGTGGTTCATATTGTTTTAGAAAAACCCATGTACGAACAATGATTAATTTTACTTCCCACCTAACTGCTCTAGGTTGAGGTAGGTCCTGGCGGAGAAGTTATAGGCACATTTCCATATTTTGTATCTAGAATATTTTACTTAATTTCCTCTGTTGTATTGAGCTTTGACGGTATTTATTATGGACTTTGGGATCTGAAATTCTTGAAAGAATATTATGATTTTGATCCCTTACAATGTATAAATTTGAAACTTAATTTCTATATTTTTTAACAAAATTTGGTCTCTTTACTATAATTAATGTTTTAATGAAAGTACTAATGAAATTCAAACTTCTTTTAACTACGAATTGAATGAAAATATCTATATATTAAATGTTAATGTTTGTATTTTATAATAGTAACTCTTAGTTTTATATTATTGAAATAATAATAAAAGTGTAACTCAAAATTATATAATTTAAATTATAATAAAATATAATTTAACATATATTTCTCTAACAATTATAATTTAATATTAAAATGAAAATATTGCATCAATGCCAATATAGAAATATGTTATATATTATAGATATATTCTTTTTACACATTTGTATGAAGAAATAGATTCGTTCAGACCATCGGTAAGGTTTGTAAGACCACTGATCCTGAAAGAAGTGGATGGAAAAAAAAGCATGTCGTTACAATGGAGAATTCTAAGAATTCTTTTTTTTTTTTTTTGAATCATTCCAAAAAAAAAAATTCGTTTTTGAATTTTTGGTGCGGAACAAAAAAAATGAATTGAATTCAAAGTTGGGTCGAGTGAATAAATAGATAGAGCTCTACCGCCCTAATTATAGGGAAACAAAAATTAGTATCCAGTTTCTGTTCTCAATTTGAATGATTACCTGATCTAATTAAATATTAAAAAGAAATTAGTGCTAAAGATTTTTCTCATGAGTAAATTATCAATTTTTTTATGAGCCCTAATTATTTATTATTATTATTATGCATTCCCTTTTATGGGTTAGCCATGAATGTGTAGTAGAAGTAGTATATTGATAAAGAAAAGATATTTTTTTCTAAAATCAAAATGAGTGATTGGGTGAAAAAATAAAGGATATATTTGGTCAAAATTTCAATTAATTGATATACTATATGTAAGCTGGAAATTCAGTTTTTACTTTGATTTAATTATTTTTAATCTTTATACTTTCTCGAATTTTAAAATTTCTATCCTAATCCAAACCGTAGTTATTAAATATGTTAAGCTAAGTTTTTCTATTTTCACGAATTTCCTATTATTTATTAAGCTAAATTTCATGGTAGGGCATAAAAATAAAAATAAAGTTTTATCTCATTATCCACGGTTGAAGTATTGTAGTTGAGAAATGTTGTGCACAATTATTATGGATACGGCAAAAGTGAATTGATTATGGTGTTGAAACAACAACACATATACATTGCACCTATCCACAAATATCCAATGCTTCACTCTCGTACAAAGTACATAAATATTAAATACTACTTCATCATAGGGATGTTTAACTAGTTAACCGACTCGAATTACTATTAACTAAATTAAACGACCTTTTAAACTTTTAATTATTAACCGAATCGAAATTTTCTCAAAAAAATAGTCTAACCGAACTTTTTCAATTAATTAAGTCGGTTAACAGAATTAACCGAAATTTATATATTTTTTATTTTTGGTTTAAACAAGCATTAAACATATCAAAATTAATGTTTAAATATAATGTTTTAGTTAGTATTTTCATTAAAAACATCAATTCGATTATTTTTGAATGGACATGTCCATGGGTTGGGGCTTGACAAAATTTTAGGCCCATTTGATAAGTTCGGTCTTGACCTGGCTCGAAAAATGGGCCTAAAATTTTATCCAAGCTTAACATGAATAAAATTGCTAAGACCCGAGCCTGGCCCTTACTGCTCAGTATTAAAATTTTTACATTATTTTAAAAAATATATATAAAACACTAAAAACATTCAAATAAATGATTCCCAACAACTTAAAAATAAATTTTAAAAAATCTTTATACTTAAATAATAGTAACATAGGTGCAACTTAATAAGTAAATGTCACTAAAATAATAGCAAAATTAATAATAAAATAAGACTTATATAATATCCAAACAATAACATCAAAAAATAATAACATAATAGTAAAATGGCAGGAAAATAGTGAGATGGCAGGAAAATAGTGAGAAAACAACATTTTTTTTCTTTTTGTAAATTCGGGTCGGGTTAGGAAAAAAAATCTTACTTGAGGCCCTTATCCAAGCCCCTTTTTCGAGTCTATATTTTTATCCAAGCCCTCCAACGTTTTTAGAGTCTGGCCTAACCCATAGACATGTCTATTTTTATAAAGTTAATAGTTAAATTTGATTTTTTTTTTTTAAAGATTAAAAGACCAAATTTAACTAAAAAGGACCAAATTAATAAATGAGACAATAATTACCTATTTTTATTTGTTTCTTTTGGTGCTCAAGAATAATACATATTATACATATCTATGGATAGAGCAAATCACGTGCCCCATTCAAAAATTGGGTTTATATATGGGGCAAATATCCCAAAATACTAAAAAAACAAAAATTACCGGAAGGACGGGTTTCAAAAATATTGACCGGAAGGGCAATTTCCCCAAAAAGCGCGTTACGTCGGGCGTTTTTTGGGGAAAAACTAAAAGCGGCGTCACGTAGGGCGCTTTAGGCCACGTCACCAAAGCGCCCTGCGGACGCGCTTTGGTGGCGCCTAAAGCGCCTCCTACGTGACGACGCTTTTTTCAAGAATCAAAAAAAAGTGACCGTTGGACTAACGGTCAAAAACCAACGGGTAAAAAAAAACTATAAATACCCCCAACCCTTCATTTTTTCACACTTCAATCCTTTCTCATTTTCTCTCAATTTTCTCTCATTTTGCTCTCAATTTTCTCTCAAGTTTCTCTCAAAGCCCTTGAAATTTACTCTTAAATTTGAAATAGTCTTCTACCATTCTGAAAAAGCCCTTTATAATTTTTTAATATATTTATTTTTGGGAAAATTAAAAAATCTTTATCGAGTACAATGGCGGGAGATTTACATCGCTTAGATAAAGACTCACATTGGCGTCCAAAGAATTGAGAATGGTAAGTTTGAATTTTAATTTTCAATATTATTAAATTTTTTAATTATGCAATTTTTCATTAATTTTGAATTTTATTATTTTTAAGCGATCGTAGATCGGTGTTGCAATGTTATATTCGCAACATGCGGTCCCCATCACCATTGATCGAGAATTACTTGCGGAAGCGGGTTTTTGCACGTGGCCACGATAGGTAGGGGTTCAAGTTGGACCGGTTTTGATAAGCGCGTTGATAGAGGTGGAGACCGAGACGCACACTTTCCATCGCCATGCGGAGAGTGTAGCATCACCTTAGAAGATGTGCGATTCTGATTGGGATTCTGGATGGGCCGGTCGGTAGTCACCGGACCGTAATATCTCACGATTGGATGGCCGTATGCTACGAGCTCCTGGGTGCCATTAGGATAAATTGCAAGGAGGTCGGATCGATATGGTTTGGTTACGACACATTCCATGACGAATGAAGATTCGATGAAGATGAAAGAATACGGTATGCAGGCATACATACTTGAGATAATTGAGGCTATCGATGCGGACGTCTCTAGAAACCTCGTCCACGAGATGGCTCTCAAACTTGTTGATTTCGAGCGTACCGGTGAATTCGGTTGGGGTCTGCCGTGCTATCGAGGTTGTATCGGAGATGTCTTGAGGCGGTCTTGGATAAAGCAAAAATCGGAGGTTGTCTATCACTCTGCGGTCATGGGCATGGTTTCGATTTCCATTTTACGTCCTCGACTCGACCAAACCATATTCATTCCCATTGATAACGAGGTAAATTTAATATTATATTTTCAATTATGTCGTAGATTTATAGTATAATTGCATGCTAAGAGTTTATTTAATTAGGTGGAACCATCCAGAAGTCATGTTGGAATACCCGACTCGCTTGAGGATATCTGCTCCTATTGGAACAACTATGGAATCACAAGTAAGTGTCAATTTCGTTATTATAATTTAGTATTTATGTATATAACTAATATTTTGGTAATGTTAATATAGTTTCAATGGACACCGATGAGGATCCCGAAATTGGGCAATAATTCAGGAGTTCCTCCAAAATCCGAGCAGTTGGTACGTTAAGGTCCCGCTTAATCACCTACGCGACCGTGGAGATGCACCGGTCGGATCGGGTTCTGCGGCAATTTGATTTCGACAACCGATTCCGTGGCTCTGAGGTGCTCGATGATGAGCACAGATGTGGACTTACGGCGGCGACACGGATTGGCCAATATTTTGGTCGAACATATCGAAGTGGGAGAAGCCGGTATGACTTTTTACCTAACCGGAACCGATCGTAGTTCCTGAGTTAAGCGTGCGTCTTGGAGTACATGCCATGGTTTAGAATCCATGGCAAGTCAGTATCTGTTGTCGGTGAAGAGAAGCGGCAACAAATTCGGCGAAGGAACGTCGGGCCCTTTACATCCAAGGAGAAGGGTGATGAGGCGGGCCCACAGAAGCGCCTACGATCACCGGGCCCATCAACAGGCCTATCTGATCACGGCCCATCAACAGCGCTTATCTGAACAACGGGTCCATCAACAGCGCCTATACAATCACCGGCCCATCGATTCGGTGACAACACCGATAACACAGCGTCCACAGTTTATGCCAGGTGCGTACCCTGCCCCTTACATGTATCCTCCTAACCCATATATGTTTCCTTTTTCTAGTCCCCCCCAGGTTGGAATCCATGGCCGGGTTCGAGTCCGTTCCCGACAACTCCTTTTAGCCAGCCGATCGTGAGGCCGACATCGGGTGTGGGATTAGAGGAGGTGCGTCGGGAGCGATTCTTTCTACTGCACTCCTTCACCATGACGGATGCGTCACCCCGCCGTGGTTTATGCAAACACCTCCGGGGTCATTATTTTATCAAGGTGGGTCATCATCGCAACACCCGAACTGGACCCACCTGGGAGGACGGATTCCCCCGAGGTTCCACAACCCCATGGAAGCTAGAAGAAGGAGGAATCCGGTACAGTGTAGTCGATCGCCTCGTGTGCATTGGTTCCCACCGACATCCGCACTAAACCCTAAACCCCATAATTTGAGTAATTGTAAATTAATTTATAATTTGAGTTTAATTTTTTGTATTGATCTCGTTTAATTTTTGTAATTAAGTTGTAATATATATTATAAAATTGAGTTTGTTTTTTTTGTAATTTAATTTTTTAATTTATTTAATTTTAATAACTTTGACAAATTAGGTTTGATTTTTTTTGTAATTAAGTTGTAATATATTTAATACAATTTGAGTTTTATTTTTGTAATATAATTTTTTATTTATTTAATTTTAATAACTTTTACAAAATATGTTTGGTTTATTTTTTTTTGTAATTAAGTTGTAATATATTTAATACAATTTGAGTTTGTTTTTTTTGTAATTTAATTTTTTAATTTATTTAATTTTAATAACTTTGACAAATTAGGTTTGATTTTTTTGTAATTAAGTTGTAATATATTTAATACAATTTGAGTTTTATTTTTGTAATATAATTTTTTATTTATTTAATTTTAATAACTTTTACAAAATATGTTTGGTTTATTTTTTTTTTGTAATTAAGTTGTAATATATTTAATACAATTTGAGTTTGTTTTTTTTGTAATTTAATTTTTTCATTTATTTAATTTTAATAACTTTGACAAAATAGGTTTGATTTTTTTTTTTTGTAATTAAGTTGTAATATATTTAATACAATTTGAGTTTGTTTTTTTTGTAATTTAATTTTTTAATTTATTTAATTTTAATAACTTTGACAAATTAGGTTTGATTTTTTTTTTTGTACTTAAGTTGTAATATATTTAATACAATTTGAGTTTGTTTTTTTTGTAATTTAATTTTTTAATTTATTTAATTTTAATAACTTTGACAAAATAGGTTTGGTTTATTTTTTTTTTGTAATTAAGTTGTAATATATTTAATACAATTTGAGTTTTTTTTGTAATTTAATTTTTTTAATTTATTTAATTTTAATAACTTTGACAAAATATGTTTGGTTTATTTTTTTTAATTAAGTTGTATTATTTTTAATACAATTTGAGTTTGTTTTTTTAATTTAATTTTTAATTTTTAATTTTTTTGTAATTTAATTTTTTAATTTTTTTGTAATTTAATTGAGTTATTGTACAAAAGTTCACCGTTTTCCTCCAAAAAGCAGTACATTACATAGCCAAAGAAGAGACAAACAAGCTAAGAACACGGTCAACTAGTCCGATTTGGACACGAGCGAGATGTATGGCGGGTTCCTACACCACCCGCACCGCCGACTTTGGTTGGTCGGTTCTCGGATATCCATATTGTTGCGTATTCTAGTCGAGGAAGGTCGACCTTTTGGTTTCGTCTCAATTCTCTATCCCAAGAACAATGACTTATACGGTAAGCGATACTGGATGGCCACTTACGTTCATCTGGATCGGTGGGAATACGTGTCTCCACACGTTGTACATGTTTTCTAATTTGTAGACTTCGTCGACATAGCTCATGGGGTCAAGACGAAGATTATGACAAGCGCAAGTACATGAGCACATGGGTAACGAAGTGCATCAAATATCCACGATCGATGTCCTATTTGTCAAGTGTACACGATAATGCCCGCCAACAATACCTTGGCTCGATCATCAAACTCGTGACCGAAACCATAGGTCGTCGCGATCGTGACAAAGCGTGTGCATAGTGTTCGCCGTGCCTTCCGCGGTTAATTTCTTTGCAAGACCTTCGGGCTCCATACATGGCCTCCTTGCATCGCCTCGATAACTCATTGCTCTCTTGGAAATAGTGCCTTAAACGAAAATATGTCTCCATAAAACCATTTGAATCGGCGGATGCGGGTTCCTTTATACGAAATTTATGCATTCGGCCGGGTTTGTGGTCATATGACCATATCGAAGTCATCATATGCTTGTGTCCACTGCTCAAAAGGAATATTGCACAGTAGTGCGCGCTTGGCGTTATCTTCGCATAAGCGGCCAACATCTCGTGAAAACGGTCTTTATTGATCTCGTACCGCCAATATACGTTGATATCGAATATTACATACCACTATTCAAATTGCGAATAAATCGAAAATTTCAAAAGAAATTATATTAATAGAAATTTCATACCCATATCGGTCACTTGTTTACGTCTTTTAGATCGGTGTTGCCCATAGTAGTTGGATGCCACATGCCTCGAGCAATATCGATGGTGTGTGCGATGCCACATGCTTCCCTGTCGTTCTATTGCCGCAAGTATTCCGAGGCCTCGATCCGATATAACGATATGTCGAGTTGAGGCGGATATGCCTCCTTAACCTAGATAGGAAGAAGTCCGGTCATCACCGACTTCGGTGTTATTGCGAGCATAATCGGAAGGATTCTCCCGGCCGTCTTGTGCCACGACTAGCAATAGCCGTCATTATATCTACCATACATGAAGGTACCAGTCAATTTGTACCAATGGCTTGCGGTATGTAAAAGCATCTCGGCATTGCTTAAATGTCGTAGCAGCGCTTGAACACCGCGCATCCACGTAGCGACGATCATTGTAATCTGCCGGTTCCGTTTCAATGTCATTGTCTTTGCTGGGACATATCTCTCAAAGACTTACACCACCGCCACACTTCATTATATGAAGCGCCCCACCGACCGTGCAACTTTTCCAACGCTTCGCAGGCTATCCAAGCCTTTTCAGAAGAGGCGTGTACCCCATTTGGCTACGAATATTGCCAATTAAGGTAAGATCAGTAGTTTTGGGATCGGCCTTCACCGTCGGATTATTAAATCACCAACATGTCCGAATCCATCCTCGGATGATCTTGTGTTACACACATCATCTAATTACGTTAAATAATGCAACATTACATAATATTAGTGTTATTCAAATCATTGAACACATAGTGGTACTGCACTGTAAGACATGTACGCGGACCTTTGTACTTCTTCACCTCCCACATCCCGTCCTTTTCCTCAACGACGCCATGATTTTCCATGCACATGTGCCGTCTTGCACAAAGACACTTCGCCTCGCACCTATCGAGCTTTGATTTAACCATGGTGTAGTTAACCCGTTCCTCGATCTTTGTATTGTTTCAATGCACCAAGAAAAGTGTTCTTGTTGGAAAGCGGTTACCAACTTCTAATTGGTCCGAATCCAACGAAGAATTTGTGCGGTCGCGTCCGATGTGGTAGTTCAGAAACTCCAATGCATCATCTTGAGATAGATCGACATTATGCATGTGCTGTTGAGGCGAGTATGCCCTGAATAAGCGGATCTTCTTCTTCCCGTGAACCGCCCTCAACATCTTCAGTACAATTGAGCGAACTCCGGTTGAGAAAATAGTCCAACTTCGCACCGTCAGCCCCGGCTCCCGAGGTGGATCCACATCAGATTCATCGTCCGATCCTCCATAACTCGCAACAAGCGAGGGCCCTCATTTGGTGGATGCCGTCGGTAATACATCATCCTCCTTAAACATCTTTCGTAAAGATTCCAATCGTATGTGGATTGCCATCCACTAGAAGTTGATGACGTCCCCAATGCGTATTTACGTCATCCGGCGTCGATTGGCGAATATGCATGTCCCATCCACCAACCGAGTGTCGTGCGGGGTTATGTTTTCCATACTACCACCGCACACGGGCACTTCGTGTTTTGCCTCCCACTTACAGTGTCGACACTGGGTCGTGTATTCCCTCGAACGATACTAGATGTTGAGGTCGCGACGAGATCACTTGGAGATGAAAATTCTACATATAACTCGAGATAGGGCGATCCATCGACAAAATGATTCTCCACCATTGCCTCAAGGCTCAGGGACCTTTGATGTCGAATGCGTCATATCTCACCGGATCGACCAAGCGCAAAATCTATACTTAATAGACCGAACTTTCATTGGCGTTGTTCAATATTTTACGCCTAATTCTTTTTAAGTTCCACCAAATCGACGTTTCGATTAAAACTCAATCGCTGTGTTCTCGATAAGAAAACAACACCATTTTGATTGTCACGACTTCACCATCGTAGTAAATAACACTATTAATACGTTCACTCATTTTCGGTTTTTTTTTCTTTTTGCTTGAATGCTTTACGCCAACCGAGAATGCAATTTGGTGATTTATAGCCTAATTTTGCGCGGCATCTGTAGCAAAAGTGCGCCCACGTGGGGCGCTTTTCAACGCTCGGGTAATAGTGCACCTATTTGGGCGTTTTTGGCCACGGTTTGTTGTAAACGTCTCTCAAAATAATTTTGCGGAGACCATCAGAGCAAAAGCGGCCCACGCGTGAGGCGTTTTGCCACGGTTTGTTCAAACGTCTCCTCAAAATTATTTTGTCGGAGACTCTTGTCCAAAAATTAATTCATTTTTCACATTGCAAGTGGATCGGAAAGATTCGCCTAAAGCGTCACGGAGGCGCTTTAGGCCACGTCACCAAAGCGGCGCCCACGAGGCGCCTTTAGGCGACGTGGGCCTAAAGCGCCTCTCCGGACGCGCTTTTAGTCGATTTCAAAAACGCAGCCGACGTGACGCTTTTGGGAAATTGCCCTTCCGGTCAATATTTTTGAAACCTCGTCCTTTCCGTAATTTTGTATTTTTTGGTATTTTGGGATATTTGCCCTTATATATGTGTACTATTAGTTAATTAGATGACTCACTTCAATAAAAATAAAATTATTTGGTTCATCAAAAGAGAAAATTAATTGTAATTTTAAAATTAGAAGTTACAATATTAACTAAACATTACATTCATGCTTTACTCAATAATTAATTAAAATACTAAATTAATAATCAAAATATATCTAAATTGTAATAGAATGTTCCATACATAAGTTATTCAATCACTATATATATTGCATTGTTTAATTGTCATTATAACTTCCGTTGTAACAACTCAAAAGAATAATCACAAACCAATGTATTTTTTACTTAAATGTAGAATTAAAGCTTAGTTTGGATAATTGTGCGTTTTCTTATGGTTAGTGTAAAAATAACGATGGTGGTGAGATTAGATATTATAACGATATTGTAACGTGAGATAAAAATAAACTAAACGCACCGTACCACACCCAACCACCCATCTAAACCCACCTAAAGATTGTTAAAGTTTCCTTCCTAAACATTAAACCCATGTAACATCCACTATTTGTACTTATTTTTAAACACTTTTAATGGAGTTGCTTGAAAATTTATACACAAAAAAACAATAATTTGAAAAGCTTTTAATGGAGTTGCATGAAAATTTATACACAAAAAAAAACAATAATTTGAAAAGCTTTCCATAGTACAATCTTGATATACTTGGCCTCTAATAAGAAATCAACATGTGGAGTGGGTGATTAATCTGAATTGGGGTGAGAACAGGAGTTAGGTCTTAAATCGATTGATATTAATATTGTTGTTAGGAGAATGTGGGCTCGAGTATACTAAAACATATTATACTATTATTTAAAAGTTGAGGAGAGATCATAGATAGTTTTAAACATTATTTCAAATTTTATTATATTGGATGAATGGTTGTTTTGGATCACAAGCTAAATTTTAGGTTTTATTTAGTATGAGGTTATTAAACTTATTGCATTAATATTGTGCTATTTGGATTATAAGACTCTTCCAGCTCTTTTTTTTAAGAATAAAACAAATTGAGCTCATTTTTTATTTTATTAAAAATAATAAATATCTATTTGTTAGTTAAATAAATTGTCCGTAGACCTTATAATATATATGATGTATATGAATAATTAAATAATAAATTATTAAAGTTATTTCCAAAAGTTTAGAATAAAAAATAAATAAAAGAAGAAATAAAATTATATAAATAAAAAGCAAAGATATAATAGTAAAGAAAAACTTAAAACGATTGACGTAGACGTATTGACAGTAACATTAAACACTGTTACTGAAAGGAAGCTCAGTAGGTTTGAAATCAAAGCAAGGGTAAATGTTGCTTCATTTCCACCCTTGTGGGGTGTTTTCAAATCTAAATTTTATATTTTTATACAAAATAAAAGAAAAATATACGCATAATAAAATTTAAACTCAATTCTCTATCATTTTCATTATTTATATTTTATCATACAACCAAAGTGTAATTCATTATTTATAACAATTTTTATAAATATATTTATTATGTGATTCTATTTTTTAAAAGAAGTCATTTTCAAAAGCTATATATATTTTTATAATTTTTATAATTTTTTATAATTTTAAAAGAAAACGAATTTTGTGATTCATAAAAAAAAACAGAATACTGCAAGGTTGGTATTAATTAAATTTGAAGACACAATTATGATTCCAACAGTGTTATAAACAATACTTCTGACTCGACGATGGTGTCGGCCGTCGGGGGTTAAACGAAGGTATGAATTAGCTTTGTTGTGGTGGAGATGAGGAGCGTAAATGGTGAATTAATTGCATTTAATTGTCCCTCCAAAATTAATTGTACGTAAACAGAGCTGTTTATTGGAAGAGTAGCAGTTGACCCGACGGATTAATTATAATATATATTAGAAGTTTTATTAGCGTGCGTGAAAATTATAAATTTAGAGTAGAAATATCTGTTTAGAAAATAATTTATAATAAATATTAAACATATTATTTAAAATTAATTAATAATAATATATGAAATATGTATGTTATTAAAATGAAAAAGAATAGATTATTTTATTTCTCATAGACATAGTTGTTAGAGTTTATTTGCCCGAATCCTATCACTTATTCGATCTCTTGCCCCCACAGATTCTCATTAAGCACAAAATCATACTAGGGTTGCGACTAAAAGTGCGGGACTCACCGCAGTATGAACCATGCCGCACAAGTAGAATCTATCACATTTTAAAAACCGAGTTAGAAAAAATCAGATTAGTGAAACCAAAAGTGGTTACGTTTAGCTTTTGAGTTAAGGTTGTGGAAGTTTTGTAAAGTGAATTGATTTGGTTAAGTAGTTAAGAGATTATGCTTATGTGAGAGAGGTTCTAGGTTCAAATCTTTTCTCTTTGTATTTTTTTCAATTTTGTCTAAACCTCAAGCTTTGGGTATCTAGCAAGCCCGGACCTGGGAGTTGTTTGGAGGTGCGGCCGCCTAGAGGCTAAGGCTGAAAGGAGTCTAAAATATTGTTTTCCAATTTTTAAGGGGCCCAAAAATTTTCTTTTAACTTTTAAAGGTCAATTTTTTTACCAACTTTTAAAGGGCCCCAAAAAAAATTAGCTTTTAAAGGCCCCAAATTTTTTTTACTAACTTTTAAGGGACTTAAAATTTTTTTCCTCCAACTTTTAAGGAATCTAAAGCCTCATTTTATTGTTTTGCCTATGGCCCCAAAAATGTCAAGAACGGACTGATATTTGGTTTAAGAAATATTTGTGTGCATTTGTTAACAAGAATGAGCTTTTTAGTTTAATGGTAAGGTTTTAATCTTTCATAAGTTTGTTTATTGAAAAAATTTTCTCTGAGTTAATTTTTTAAATAATTGTGTTTATTTTCTTTAAATTAAGAGTTTTTTAATCTAATGTATTATTTTCCACATGTATTTGTCTTATTGGGTTATCAAAGTAATAAATTACAATTCACTAAAAAAATTCATATATGAAATTTCACATCATCCCTATTAACTTTATTAACTGTACTTTTATTAGATCTATTAGAAAAAGTAGATTGAAAAGATTGATAGCAAAAAGGCTCAAAAATATAATTAGAACTATTTTGACAAAATATATAAATATTAATGGTCAAATTTATCATTAAACTTTTTAAAATTGATCAAATAAAAATATCTAATATTAAAGTGATTAACGAAATAATTTAAAATTCAGATTTTTTCACCTCACATTGTCCCCTTCTTGGTTGTTTGGTTTCCAAGTTGGGACCCAAAGTCTTTAAAGATTGACTTTGAATGTTTGGCCTTCTCTATCCATTGTAAAGCACATCAAACAAAGATACACCTATTCTCCACTTCAAATAAAACAATTTCTTGGTAGGTAGAGTGAATAAAATCAGTAAGTTAATTTTTGGATCGTGCATTTTAAGGCTTAAATAATAAACAATTTCTTCATCTTCTCGATGAAGTAGGGGTGTACAAATTTTGGGTAAAATCGAATTAATTCGGTTAATCAATCGAATTCTGTTAATCGTTCGGTTAATCAAATTAATTAGGTCGGGCGTCGGTTAATAATTTTTTAAAAGTTCGGTTAAAAGTTAATTCGGTTTGAAATTAGTCGATTAATCGAATTAACCGAATTGAATAAATAATGTTATAATATATAGTATTGGTCGGTTCGGTTCGGTTAACTTTTAAGAAATATAAATTAACCGGCCGGTTAAGTCGATTAATTTTTTTATATGTTTTATACTTGTTTAAACCAAAAATAAAAAATATATATATAAATTTCAGTTAATTCTGTTAACCGACTGACTTAACTGAAAAAGTTTATTTTGGTTAATTTTTTAAAAAATTTTGATTCTATTCACAATTAAACATTTAAAATGGTCGATTAATTTAATTAACGGTAATTCGAATTAATTAACCGATTGAACACTCCTTCAATAAAGTGGTATTTAATATCTATGTGGTTTGCACGACAGTGAAGCGTTGGATATTTGTGGATATGTGCAATGTACATGTGTTGTCGTTGTTTTAACACTATAATCAATTCACTTTTACCGTATCCATAATAATTGTGCACAACATTTCTCAACTACAATACTTCAACTGTGGATAATGAGATAAAACTTTATTTTATTTTTTGCCCTACCATGAAATTTAGCTTAATCAATAATAGGAAATTCGTGGAAATAGAAAAACTTAGCTTAATATATTTAATAACTACGGTTTGAGTTTGGATAGAAATTTTAAAATTGAAAAAGTATAAAGATTAAAATGATCAAATCAAAGTAAAAGACTGAATCTATAACTTATATATAGTATATCAATTAATTAAAATTTTGACCAAATATATCCTTTATTTTTTAACCCATTCACTCTTTTGATTTTAGAAAAAAAATATCTTTTCTTTATTAATATATTGCTTCTTCTACACATTCATGGCTAACCCATAAAGGGAATGCCTAATAATAATAATTAGTTAGGACTCATAAAAAATTGGTAATTTACTCAAGAGAAAATCCTTATCACATTAGGCACTAATTTCTTTGTAACATTTAATTAAATCAGGTAATCATTCAAATTGAGAACGAAGCTTGCTACTTTTTGTTTCCCTATAATTAGGCCCGTAGAGCTCTATCCATTTATTCACTCGACCCAACTTTGAATTCAATTTTTTTTTTTTTTTGTTTCACACCAAAAATTCAAAAACGGTTTTTTTGGAATGATTTGGAAAAAAAAGGATTCTTAGAATTCTCTATTGTAACGACATACTCTTTTTTTCATCCACTCATTTCAGGATCAATCTTGATCTTACAAATCCTACCGATGATCTAAACGAATGAACGAATCCCTTTCTTCATACAAATGTGTAAAAGGAATATATCCATAAGATATAACATATGTCTATATTTGCATTGATGCAATATTTTCATTTTAATATTAAACTATAATTGTTAAAGAAATATATGTTAAATTATATTTTTATTATAATTTGAATTATATAATTTTGAGTTACACTTTTATTATTATTTCAATAATATATAACTAAGAGTTACTATTGTAAAATACAAACACTAACATTTAATATTAGATATTTTCATTCAATTAGTAGTTAAAAAGAAGTTTGAATTTCATTAGTACTTTCATTAAAACATTAATTATAGTGCGAAGCTTTTTATTGTTTCAAAAAGAAAGGGTTCATAGACTTTTTCTTCCATAACTTTTTCCACATTATATTCATGTCATTTAGTCATTGAATTCTTCTTCCTTCTATATCAACAATTATAGGTATGGGGCGTGCTATTTCCACATTGTTGATGTTGGCCTATTGTGGAAAAGTCCATCTTGTTTTTGATTTTTTAAGTCAAACAAAAGAGGGTAAATTACATTCAAGGTTATTCGGCTATTAGTAATTTCAAAAGTTATAAATTAGTCATTCAACTATTCAAAATCTATCATTTAAGCCATTGGACCATTAAATTACTAATGGATGTCCGATATGATCGTTAACTCATCACTATTGTATCTAGTAAGCTCACCATTGTCCAACCTCCTCCTTCAACAAAGAAACACATCAAAGTATAGCTCTTTCCTTCCTCTTTCAACTTTATGATTTAATTTTCCTTAAAATGGCCTAAAACTTTTGAGCTTTTTTTTGCCATCAACCTTTTCAATCTGCTTTTTCTAATAGATCTAATAAAAGTACCGTTAACAAAGTTAACAGGGATGATGTGGAATTTCATATATAAAATATTTTTAGTGAGATGTAATTTATTAATTAAATAACCCAATAACATAAATACATGTGGAAAATAATACATTGAATTAAAAAAAACAACTCTTAATTTAAAGAAAATAAACACAATTATCTAAAAAATTAACTCAAGAAAAAACTATTCAATAAACAAACTTATGAAAGATTAAAACCTTACCATTAAACAAAAAGCTCATTCTTGTTAACAAATGCACACAAATATTTCTTAAACCAGATACCAGTCCGTTCTTGACATTTTTGGGGCCATAGGCAAAACAATAAAATGAGGCTTTAGATTCCTTAAAAGTTGGAGGAAAAAAATTTTAAGTTCCTTAAAAGTTGATAAAAAAATTGGCATTTAAAAGTTAAAAGAAAATTTTTGGCCCCTTAAAAATTGAAAAACAATATTTTAGACCCCTTTCAAATTTGGACCCTAGGCGGCTGCACCTCCAAACAACCCCTAGGGCCGGGCCTGCCAGATACCCAAAACTAGAGGTTTAGACAAAATTGGAAAAAATACAAAAAGAAAAGATTTGAACTTAGAACCTCTCTCACACAAGTATAATCTCTTACTCACTTAACCAAATCAATTCACTTTACAAAATTTTGACAACCTTAACTCAAAAGCCGAACGTAATCACTCTTGATTTCACTAACAAATTTTTTCTAACTCGATTTTTAGGATGTGATAGATTCTACTTGTGCGACATGGTTCATACCGTGGGAAGTCCCGCACTCTTGGTCGCAACTCCAGTTCTGTTTTATGCTTAATGAGAATTCGTGGGGGCAAGAGGTTGAACATGTGACAGGATTCGGATCACACAAACTCTAACAACTATGATAAACAAATTAATCTATTTTTTTTCATTTTAATAACATACATATTTCATGTATTGTTATTAATTAGTTTTAAATAATACGTTTAATTATTTATTATAAGTTATTTCTAAACAAATATTTATACTCTAAATTTATAATAAAATTTCTAATATATATTATAATTAATCCGTCGGGTCAACTGCTACCCTTCCTATAAACAGCTCTGTTTACGTACAATTAATTTTGGAGGGACAACTAAATGCAATTAATTCACCATTTACGCTCATCATCTGCACCACAACAAAGTTAATAAATACCTTCGTCTAATACTGTTGGAAGAATCATAATTTTGTGTCTTCAAATTTAATTAATACAACTTTGCAACTGCAAAGTTTGCAGTACTTCTGTCTTCTTTTTTTTTCATGAATCACAAAATTCATTTTCTTTTTAAAATTATAAAAATTATAAAAAAAAGTATAGTTTTTGAAAATGACTTCACGTAATAAATATATTTATAAAAATTGTTATAAATAATGAATAAGACTTTGGTCGTATGATAAAATATAAATGATGAAAATGATAGAGATTTAAGTTAAAATTTTATTATGCTTATATTTTTCTTTTTTTTTGTATAAAAATATATAATTTAGATTTGAAAACACCCCACAAGGGTGGAAATGAAGCAACATTTACCCTTGCTTTGATTTCAAACCTACTGAGCTTCCCTTTCAGTAACAGTGTTTAATGTTACTGTCAATCGTTTCAAGTTTTTCTTTCCTTTATATCTTTGCTTTTTATTTATATATTTTATTTCTTCTTTTATTTATTTTTTATTCTAAACTTTTGGAAATAACTTTAATAATTTATTATTTAATTATTCATATACATCATATGTACGAGCCCAATTTCGCTTGCCCATTTTACAATAAATTAAACCCAAAACTCAAAATCTAAACCCCAGATCCAATTAACCCTAAACCTAAGACCCAAATTATCCTAGCCCAAGACCCAATACCAAGCCCAAACAACCCAACAGATCAGCCCAATTTCAAACCCAAATCGAAAGAAACCTAACCCTAATTTTCCCTAACCCCAAGTCGCTCCTCTAATGCCTCGACATCCACCGCCTCCACTTGCCTCTCAAGGCTACTACCACCGACCCCACTCAAGACCGCTCTCCACTTGCACTGCAAAACAAGAAGGAAGTGACAGAAAGCATTGTCGGAAAATGGCTATAAAAGCCGATTCAAGCTATTGTAAACAGGGGGGCTAGATCTAGATTTTTTTTTTTGAATCAATATACAAAAAAAAAATAGAAATTTTAGTGACAAAAATCTGCAAACAAGGATTGATACGAGCGCACAACAAATGAATCGAAGAGAAAAGAAGATAAAACTTTGAGGTTTTCTTCTATTTTTCATTTTACCCTATTCTTCGAAACTGTATAAACATATTTCCCTTATTTTCCTTTTAAAATAGTTTATATAATATCAAAATACATATATACAAATAAAAAGAGGAAAGAAAATAAAAATTTGACCACACGGTATGGGTGTGAGGGATGGCAATGAAGTCAACAGTGACTCGCTTGATTTTGGACCCGATCCGAGAGAAATTCTCCTTCCCTTCTTTTTTTCTGAAACACAGACCAAATGACATCCTAGGCCAAAAAAATCGCTTTTATAAGTCGGTGAAACGGCGCCATTTTGGTGAATGCCCTTAAGCCCCAAAACGACGTCGTTTTGCCCCTTACCGACCCGATCCGACCCGACCCGCCTCAGGATCCGCGTGTTTTTACAGAAGGGTCTATTTGCGCATTTGACCCTTTCGCATTTTTAACCTTTCCAATCAGTTTCTGTTATTTTCATATTTGACCCTATAATTTATTTGGTTCATGATTTGGTCTCCGTCTTCATTGTGCTCATTTCCTTTTTATTTTTATAATCCGCCTAAAACTTCCGCTTTTCGCCATTTTTTATTATTTTGCAATTTTATCATTACTATTGTTATTTAATATTTTTATTTTCTACTATTGATTATTTATTATTATTATTTTATTATTTCTATTACTATACCGCTATTTTTGTATATCTATATATTTTTATTACTACTACCTATTATTATTATCGTTATTTTATTATCATCACCATCTTTGTGTTAATATTATTACCATATTGCACATTTTATTATTATCACTATGTATTATTATTACTATTATTATTAGCATTTTACTATTATTATTATTATACCATTATTATAGTTAGTATTAATGTATTATTTTATTTTCATTATTATTGCTATTACTATTATTTGATATTATCATCATTATTAGTAGAATTTTTCACATGTTCATCATCAAACAAAATACATTTCAGTAAAATTATCATATTTCATTTAAAGGTCTTAAAATAAAGGCAATGTTTTTTATTTAGAAATTGAGAATAGTACCCTAACGTCTTTGGTTTCGATTTTACATTTGACTAAATAATTAAACATCCTTTTGACAAACTTCATAAATCATGAGATGACTTTGATTAGAAAGATTAAAATATCGTGTCCTAACATACGGACGTGATATTTATATCCTTTCGGAATAAAGAAATCTCAATTTTAACTCAAATATCTATATTTATTTTATGAGTTTAACACTGTTAACAAAATACATTTTGCAAAATCACTATATTTCATCCCAAAGGTCTTTAAATAAGGCAATGTTTGTGTTTAGAAATTTGGGAAATAGTGCCCTAACGTGCTGGGTTGCGATTTTCCGTTTGACTAAATAGCTAACCATCCTTTTAATTAAGTTTCGTAGAATCATGAGATAGCTTTGATTATGAAGGTTTAGAATATCATGTCCTAACGTGCTGGATGTGATATTTGTACCCTCTCGGAACAAAGAAATCTCAAATATCCTAATACCTTTTAAAGGGTCCGCATTTTAATACGTTTTCAAACTTCCGACATTAAGACACTAATTAATCATTTTGGTACCAATTTTGGGCGATCGAGGTGCTAACCCTTCCTCGTATGTGAATGACTCCCGAACCCGATTTTCAAAATTTCGCAGACCATCAACATTGTTTTAATAAACCCAAACGTTTTATTAAAACAAAGGTGATCCGATCACACCAAATAAAGATCGGTGGCGACTCCCATTTTTTTATCTTCATTTTCAAAAACCAAAGTCGAACCCCTTTTTGTTTTCTAAAAAAAATGGTTACGACAGTTTGGCGACTCCACTGGGGACGATTTAGAAAGTCAAGCCATAAATTGATTATTTTCTGTCTTTTTTCGGAAGTTTGAAAGTTCGATTTGAAAATTACGATCTTTTTATTGCATGTTGTTTTAATTTCGGCATTGTATTGCATGATCGTTGTGGTCGCACCTTTAAGTGGGAGTGAGAAGCTACTCCTTCGTGAGGTTTTCACCTCCGTGCAGGATAGTGGATCGCTTTCGGGATACATCCGTACCTATGTCTTCGTGAGATTTTCATCTCCGTGCAGCCATAGGGAAATGTATTCCCCTGAACTGAACTCGGTCCATATGAGCCTATAATGGGTGAGGATCGAGGAATCTGCTAGTTCGGGTACCCTTACCTTGGAACCAAACCACATGTAGTGAACCTTAAGAGCCCACCTTAGGTAGAACTATGTTAAACCCCTAGTGGTCACCTGGATAGGTACTCTATTTTGTTTATTTCTCCTGTGCTAACGTGTTTGGTTTTGTTTGTGATTGCATTGCATTGCATCACACCGCATCATCTTAGAAAGGAAGTGTTGATTTATATTCGATTGCTAAATAGAAGAGTTTATCATAAGGAAATGTGTTACTTGATAAAGTGGATTATAATACGGTCGTTCGAACATAGACCAGGTAAACAACGAGAGAGGACTGATAGCCCACAGAAGAAAATAAGACTTTGCCCAAAGATTCAAGCCGACAAAGATTATTCGAGAGTCATCATGTCTCCATTTTCTAAAAGAAGCTTATGAACATCGCGAAAGATAAGTGAGCGAAGAGGTACGGCCTGGATCAAGCAACAAGGAGCTAGAACAGGTATCTATTGAGAAAGTCCACGGGGCACGACCATAACATCCGGATACGAAGAAGAGGATTGGTGTTTTCACCTGGACTATGAGGATAAAGCCGTATATGCAATCCGTTTTATGTAAAGAAATGTATTTTCTGGAAAAGTTCTTCTAATGAAATTGAATTCGTAATCAACGCCTCTCTTTCTTTGTGCATTCGTTTCATGCATTTGCATTGCATTTCATGCATTTGCATTGCATCATATCACATGCATTAAAATTTGTAGAAATACCCTAATTAGGTGAAGTTATTTCAGTAACCTAGAAGCCATGGACCGAAGGTTGGAGAGATTAGAGCAAAGGCAAATACTGATACAAGAGCAATTGGCTAAAATTCAATAAAATATGCGAGATCAAATGAATATGATAGGCCAGTTAACCAAGATACTAACCGGAGGACTTGAAAAAAGGAGTGGTTCAATGGTTAACGGTATGGATGATGATGAAGAAATCGTTTACTCCCCGATAAATATTTCGACTCAACTAGATGCACAGTCGCATGGGGGTACATGCCATTATCGAACCCCAATGTCAGAGTAATACCTCGGCCTTGTTGAACTTTTCGATGGGCTCGTGTTTTAACCCTGAGGATGATCGTGCCAAATCGATTGTTCAGGCAGAGATAAAGGAAAGGAGAAAGTAGACTTTGAAGGCCCCGAAGAAGAAGGAAAAGGAAGCAGGAAGTTCAGAGCCGATGACAGTAAGCCAGCTAAGGATGGTGACTACCAGCTATTGAGGGCCCCTTAGGCAGGATTTCAACTCAAAGCCTAACACCGAAAGGCTCCAGTTCACGCCTATCCCGATGACATACAAGGAGCTCTATCAAAATTTATTTGATGCGCATGTGGTGTATCCTTACTACTTAAAACCAATGCAGCCTCCATACCCCAAATGGTATGACACAAAAGCTCAATGTGAGTATCATGCGGGGATTATAGGACATTCAATAGAAAACTGCCTTACTTTCAAAAAGTTGGTCGAAAAGCTCATTGAAATGGGAATTGTGAAGTTCGACGATTCTTCAGAACCTAATCGCTCTGACAAAGCAGTAAATGCGATCGTTGGAGGTAGAGGCAAGAGAGTTACGACGCCTTGAATAAGACAAAAGCCCGAAAGAAATATCGAGGAGCCTAAATAACATATCCGAAGAGGGAATTTGGGGAATAAAGTTTTCAAGCCCTTATATTCTTAGGAGAGTTTTGAGTAATGGGACTGTGGAACAGATCCTTGTGTTTTTAGAACTTATTCAGAGTAATACTCGGAACACACTTGTTGCTTTAAGTCTAGAAGCAATAAGAGTCCCTTTCGTGAAGTATTACTTTGTATAAAACGTCATTATTTTTAATGAAATGCATCTCCGCCATCTCTTGAGCAAATCTTCTTCTATTTTCACTTCATTCATCATCATTATTCTTTTATTCTTTTAATATTCTTCTAAATATTTCTATTCTTCATACATCACGCTAATAAATATGCTTAGATTCTTTTGTTCTATGAGCCTTTATTCATCTCCATAACAGGTCCCCAACTATCAATGATTTGAGTAACGCTACTGATGACTCAGAATGTCCCTTTGAGCAAGATATGGGTGCGGAAGATTTTTAGGATTTTGGAAATGACCAAGGCTGTGACTTATCTCCTGAACTGTTAAGGATGGTAGAACAAGAGGAGAAACAAATCGTACCTCACAAAGAGTCAGTGGAAATAGTGAACCTAGGAGATGGACAAGAAAAGAAAGAAGTGAAGATTGGAGCTGGCATTACCATAGAGACAAAGTGAGACCTTATTGAGTTACTTCAAGAATTCAAAGATGTCTTCGCGTGGTCGTATCAAGACATGCCTGGGCTAAGCACTGATATTGTGGTACGCCATTGGCCCATAAAGAAAGAGTACAAATCGGTCCAATAGAAACTTCGGAGGATGAGGCCAGATGTTTTGCTGAAAATAAAAAAAGATGTCAAGAAGTAATTTGACACAGGTTTCTTGCAAGTGGATAAGTACTCAGAATGGGTAGCCAATATCGTCCCCGTCCCTAAGAAAGATGGGAAAGTACGAATGTGTGTAGACTATGTGGATCTAAATAAGGCTAGCAGAAAGATAATTTTCGTTATCTCATATCGACACCTTAGTGGATAATCGATTGGGTTATTCATTGTTCTCATTCATGGATGGCTTCTCAGGATACAACCAGATAAAGATGCTTCCTGAAGACATGGATAAAACCACGTTCATAACTATGTGGGGAACCTTTTGCTATAAGGCAATGCCATTTGAAATTTGAAGAATGCGAGAGCAATATATCAGAGAGCCATGGTAACCCTATTCCATGACATGATGCATAAAGAAATTGAGGTTTATGTCGACGATATGATTGCCAAGCCTCGAACTGAAAAGGAGCATGTCCAAGTCTTAAGGAAATTATTTTTGAGGTTGAGGAAAGTCCAACTAAAGCTTAACCCGACAAAGTGTACCTTTGGAGCCAGGATAAGGAAACTGCTAAGATTTATAGTCAGCGAAAAGGGGATCGAGGTTGACCCAGACAAAGTCAAGGCTATACAAGAATTGCCTCCGCCTTGCACGCAAAAAGAAGTTCGAGGTTTCTTAGGAAGATTAAATTACATTGCTCGGTTCATTTCACAACTGACTGAAAAATGTGACCCCATATTTCGTCTTCTTAAAAAACACAATCCAAGTGTGTGGGACGAGGAATGTCAGAAGACCTTCGACAAAGTAAAGCAATACCTATCCAATCCTCCAGTATTGACACCACCTAATCCAGATAAGCCTTTAATCCTCTACTTAACAGTACTGGGTAATTCAATGGGATGTGTGCTCGGTCAACACGATGAGTCAAGAAAGAAAGAAAAGGCAATATACTACCTTAGTAAAAAGTTCACTGAGTGTGAAACAAGGTACTCACCAATTGAGAAACTATGTTGTGCCTTGATCTGGACAACCCGGAGATTGAGGTAGTACATGTTGTATCATACGACCTAGCTCATCTCGAAGCTAGACCCACTGAAATACCTAATGGAGTCAACTACTTTGAATGGACGGATGGCCCAATGGCAAATTTTACTTTCTGAGTTTGACATAGTTTATGTAAACTAAAAAGCGATAAAAGGAAGTGCAATAGCGAATTTTCTGGCCAGTAGAGCTCTGGCAGATTATAAGCCTTTGGACTTCAATTTCCCTAATGAAGACCTAATGTACGTAGCAACCACTGAAGAAGGTACCCCGGAAGGTCATCCTTGGAAACTAAACTTTGACGGGGCATCAAATGCTATAGGCAATGGAATTGGGGCAGTTCTGGGGTCCCTAAACGGAGATCATTACCTATTCACTTGTAAATTGGGTTTCGATTGTACAAACAATATGGCAGAGTATGAAGCTTACATCATGGGTATCCGTGCCACTATAGAACATAAAATTAAGATGCTGGAAGTATACGGAGACTCTGCACTGGTGATTTATCAACTTAAAGGAGAATGGGAGACGAGAGATCCGAAATTGGCTGAATGCAAAAGATTGGTCCAAGAACTGATCAAGGAGTTCGATGACATCACTTTCAGTTATCTACCAAGAGACGAAAATCAGATGGTTGATGCTCTAGTCATATTAGCTTTTATGGTACGAGCAAACAACAAGGAGGATATGAGGCCTATACAAATAATCATTTATGAGGCCCCAGCCCATTGCTACAGCGTGGAAGAAGAGGAGAAAAATAATCACCCGTGGTATCACGATATACTACAATACGTGAAAGATCATAAATACCCGATCAAGCTTAAAGAAAATGACAAAAGGACGTTGAGAAGACTAGCTTGTGACTATGTCTTAGAGGCGGAGAGATCCTATACAAAGAAGAAAGGATAAAGTGCTATTGAGATGTGTGGATGGCGTCGAGGCTAAGAGATCCTAGAAGAAGTCCATGAGGGTGTCATGGAACACATGCCAATGGGTTCGCAATGGCCAGACAAATCATGAGATTCAGGTATTATTGGTCTACCATGGAAAGAGATTACATTGATTATGCTAAGAAATGTCATAAGTGCCAAATTTATGGGGACAAGATTCATGTACCACCCTTACCTTTACATGTTATGACCTCCCTATGGCCTTTTTCTATGTGGGGCATGGACGTCATTGGACCAATCTCTCCAAAAGCTTCCAATAGACATCGGTTCATCTTCGTGGTAATTGATTACTTTACTAAATGGGTGGAGGCCACTTCATATGCTAATGTGACAAAATCGGCAGTCAGTAAGCTCCTAAAAAAGGACATCATATGTCAATATAGAATGCCTGAAAGGATCATATCTGATAATGCGTTAAATTTGAACAACAGCATGATCGCAGAAGTCTGTAGGCAATTCAAGATCAGACATCACAATTTGTCACCATATCGCCCAAAGATGAACGGTGCAGTAGAAGCAGCTAATAAGAATATCAAGAAGATAGTAGGGAAGATGACTAAGACTTATAAAGACTGGTACGAGAAGCTACCATTTACCCTTTTTGCCTATCGAACGTCGGTCAGAACCTCTACCGGGGCAACTCCTTTCTCATTGGTTTACGGAATGGAGGCGATTTTACCCATCGAATTTGAAATTCTGTCCTTTCGAGTATTGTCTGAACTGAAATTGGATGAAGCGGAATGGATCCAAGTTTGATATGATCAGTTGAATTTGATCGAAAAAAAGAGACTAAAAGCTATCCGTCATGGTCAGATGTACCAAAAGCGAATGATGCGAGCATATAACAAAAAGGTCGCCCAAGAGAATTCCATGAGGAGACTTAGTTTTGAAAAAGATCCTCCCCATACAAAAGGATTTGAGAGGAAATGGATGCCAAATTGGGAAGGACCTTATGTGGTGAAAAAGGCTTTTTCTGGAGAGGCACTAATTTTGGCCGAAATGGAAGGGAAAAATCTATCCAATCCCATAAATTCGGATTCGGTTAAGAAGTATTATGCTTGAAGAAGGAAAGGCTAAAGTGAAAACCCGCATGGCGCTTTAAGACCTAAAAAAAATAATCGAGAGGCCAAAGTGAAAACCCGTAAATGGCGCTTTGAGACTAAAGGGGCTTTGAGTCGAAAACCCGATAAGGGCGGCTCAAATTTGCACGAAAGAGAAAGAGTATGTGACGATTCTATTCTCTCGTAATTAATGAAAGGAGGAATGTTACACCTCGAACATCTACAAAGCATCGCAGATCTCCCGTCTATTCAAATTTCAAAATGATCTTGAAAGGATTCGATGGTGAAGCTCAGTTGCAATATCTGGGGCACCTACTTTTCTTTTACCCATTTTGTACTCAATAATATTTACTTTTGTTGATTTAATCCAATTCCATTCTTCATAGATCCCATTGTTACTTTAAATCTTTAAGCTGTTTGCAATTGAAATAACGACCTATGAACCCATAATGCTTCCATAAAAGGAGTCCCGCCTATTACTCTGGAAACCTCTAAATAGCGCAAGAACCTGAAATAGGACTGTTGTTTAGGAACCACCACACTTAGGGTTTGGAAACGTTCGAGGAAGAGGAGTCTAAAATCATGACTATTCCTCCAGATTCGCTATCATAGATATCAGACGAGATATTGCGTCGGTGCCGTGACCTTGACAAGCGAACGAGCAATTACAGCCCTAAGCTTGCAAAAAGAGATCATTCTTATGACATCCCGCATTCATGCAAATGTCCTCCATAATATCATTTAGTTAGAAGCATTCAATTTATTACAATCATTGCATCTTAATGAAAAATTATCATTCTCTTGACATTCTGCATTCATGTAAATGTCATCCATATCACACGTAGTTAAGAGCATTTGAGTCATTCCAATCATAGCATCCACATCATTTGGCATAAACACAAGCATATAAAATCGAGTCTACATGATATGTCTCCAGAGGACGGTGTAGCAACACTAGTGAAGCCACCATCCTATTGCCACTGACCAGAAGTGGAATAAGTTAAAGATTGCCCTATTGCCACTGACCAGCAGTGGAATAGGTGGAAGATTATCTTATTGCGACTGACCAGCAGTGGAATAAGTTCAAGATTGCCCTATTTCCATTGACCAGCAGTGGAATAAGTTGAAGATTACCCTATTGCCATTGACCAGCAGTGGAATAGGTGGAATACCGTCCTATGTCCCTGACCAGCAATGGAATAGGTCAAAAGTTGTAGATCTTATCGCCCTAACTAGTAGTGGGGCAAGATCGAAGGCAAATCTTGGCTCCCTAACCAGTAGGGAACATGATTTAGGCCACCATCCTATTGCCATTGACCAGCAGTGGAATAGGTTGAAGATTGTCCTATTGCCATTGACTAGCGGTGGAATAGGTTGAAGATTGTCCTATTGCCATTGATCAGCATTGGAATAGGTTGAAAATTATCCTATTGCCATTGACCAGCAGTGGAATAGGTTGAAGATTGTCCTATTGCCACTGACCAGCAGTGGAATAGGTTGAAAATTATCCTTTTACCACTGACCAGGAGTGGAATAGGTTGAAGATTGTCCTATTGCCACTGACCAGCAGTGGAATAGGTTTGTAACATCCCAAAAATAGGGGTTATTCGTGATTGAATTATTTTACTTGTGTTTAAATTTATGTGATATTATTTGTGGTGTTATAAGACTTAATTAGGGGTCTTAAGTAAGCTCGATTTAGTAGGATAATTCTTAGTATGGCTTATTTAATGAGGAGGATTAAATGAGCTTAGCACTTAAGTTAATTTAAGTGTTCATTTATAGCATAAGAGGAGTAAGTGGCAAGTTGGTTAAAGAGCTTGAAAGGTTGCATGAGGTTAATGGTTCGAGTAGTAGGTATAACATTTTTAAACTTTATTTTTGTATTTTAACATTAATGGCCGGTCAACCCATGTTTATGATAGGATTTTCATCTTTTGGTAAGTTGAATTTTGCTTAAGGAAAGCTTGAAGATGGGGATAAGATTCTTGAAGTTATGGAAGGATATCTTGAACTTATGGTATGAGGAGGGACAAAGGCATGGAATAGGCGGGATGTTTTGGAAAGAAATCCTATGCCTTAATGCATGAATGTGGATGACATGTAAGGCTAGGGGAGTGGCGAATTTTGTTAGGTGGTTTAGGGGAATATTTGGCCAATTCCTCTTTTGTGCATCTTTTGCATTTTGCTTTTCCTCTCCAAAACTCTTCTTTTGGCCGAATGTTATTGTGCACTTTTGTGCAAAATATGTTTATGCTTTAGCCTCCATTTTGTTGAACCAAAAGTGCCATTCTCTTTCTTTCATTTTCTCTTGAAACCATAACAACATTGGATTTTGTGAACTATTCTTTTAGACAAAAGGTGTTGGCGAATCTCATCTCTCCTCATCTCTCCTTTCTTTTCTTTTTGACATTGGATCATAAACATTCTCTTCTCACTCTCTTGGCGAATATTTCTCAATCTCAAATACCATTTTCTTTTCATTTGTTCAAAGGTAAAACATCTACTTCCATTCTTATTTCTCTTTTCTTTTCAAAACAACCATAACAGAACCTTTTCTTCTCCTATACTCCTTGTTTGGCCGAATATTCAAGGGTAGTTTCTTTGATTTTTGTACAATCGATTTTGAAAGATAGGCTCTTGAGACTTTGGAAGCGATTGATTTAAGCCATATATCTCTAGAAATCAAAGGTTGGTAAGTCAAAGGTGGTAAGGATTTTATTTTAAAGGGATTATTCTTTTGATTATCCTAAGCCGAAGGCTATTATTTATTTTAATGGTTGCCAATTGTAGGAAAGTGAAGCAGATTCATCTACCGATTACCGTAGTTAGTACTCGAAGGCGATTAGGTGAGGTTTCGGGTTCATATGATAACCCCATAAAATTATTTGGTTTGGCCGAATGGTCCATGTCCCTAACTCTTGTGTTTGACCGATTATAGGAGCAAGAGATCTTGTGTGGTCAATTGATTATTTGAGGATTAGGACTATCGTTGGTGAAAGGTGTGTACATACACACCTTATAACTTTTAATATGCTAAGTGTTATTTTATGTCTAATCAAATTGTGTTGACATGGATGTAATACCTTCATGGTATTAGCAAGGACTCGGGTAAGTCTTTATTGCTATGAGATTATTATTTGGTGCTTTTGGGAAGCATGACACATTTGGTATGTGTATTATTTGATTTATGGCCTATGATAATCGATTGGATGTCGTTAAATAAATCAATCAACATGATTTTTGTATATGCATATAAATGATTGGTATGGGTTGATGAGAGGAGGCGATAATATTCGTGGTTAAGCGGACACGGTGTTTTGGTAACACAATGTGAGTACGGTCACCGGAGGTTTGGTACCTCAGGAGGTTTGGTACCTCATAGCGACTTGTCCTCGTGGTTTACACCACCGTGGGTTGGCCCCACTTTGAGATATGGGATTATGCGCGGTGATTTGGTATCACACGATGGGTTGGCCCCATCACTTGATTTGTGACTTGGTCACCGGTGTTTTAGTAACACAATCGTGTCTTCGGACACCAGTGATTTGGTATCACATTTGTGACTATATGTCATCATGGTTTGGCACCACCGGTGGTTTGGTACCACAGGGGTAGAAAGGTGTTTGGTTGGCTAGGTTGGGTGCATATTTTAATGCATGTTAAATTGTTATAAATTGTGTATGTTGTTGAATTAAACCGGAAAAAGGGTTACACATTGGGTCTTGATGACTCACCTTTTCCTTTAACATTTTCAGTGATTAAGTAGGCTGCGGATAAGGAGTCGGATGAACTCGAGGTGGCCATGCGATAAAAATAAGGACTAGGTGGATTTTGGACTATTTTATTTTATTATGGGTTTGATTTATTTTGTAATAAGGCCTCCTAGAATTATATTTTGGTTATTTATCATTTTGGATAACTGTTTAACAACAATGACTTAAGAAAAATGGTTACACATGTTTTATGAAAATTAATCGTAAAATGTTTTATTGTGCCATCGGGTACACTTGAAATTGTAAACAAAAATGATTTAACAAATATTCTTAAATAAAATTAAGCATGGTTTTAAACAAAGACATTTAAATTGAATGGCATTTCAACAAATTTCAAAATCGGTCTTAAAATGGTTTCCAAAATGTTTTCTCTGTGGCATACCAAATTCGGTCATAATGTTGGGCGGGTGCAGGGTGTTACAAATTGGTATCGAGCCAGTTCAAAGCTTCGGTGTGGGGGCCCAAGGCCCAAAAATGTTTTAGTAGGCCTATTTGAAATATTTTGGTTTTGAATAAGCATGGCAGGAGTCTCCCAAGACCTATCCGCCAGTAAGTACTCCTAACTTCAGATGATATATTTTCTATAGAAGGGTAGGAAGCATGGGACGTAGATAGTGATAAGTATTTTAAACTTTAGGACTAGTTTACCTCAAACAATGACATAAGACTTTAATGGCCTAATTAAAACCAACCCGTGACTAAGTCGTAGGAGTTAGGGTGTGGTAATCTTAAGTACGCATGTCTAGGATTGGATCCGGAAGAGCTTGGTATTTAAGCAGTCCTCGTGACTCACCTCCTCTTCGCGGGATTCCTACCTGGTGCGTAGCTTCGGTTCACCCTAACCAAGAGGACTCGGTCATAGGCAAAACCCTAAATAAAACCCGAAAGGGACTAGTCATGTTTTAAGGAAAACTTCAGTTTTAAAATCACTAAATTATCTCTTTTAGATAGTAGGACAAATTCATTTTCAAAAAAAAAAAAAAAAAACATCAAATATTTCCGGTTCATCAAAATTACCAAAATGCCCCTAGTGGCAAAATTACGAAAATACCCTTGGTTTTAGAATCACCAAATTACCCCAATTTCAATAAAATCTTCTTACTTTGCAAAAGTAGCCAAAAAACTTGTATTTCAAAATATATACACTGACTTTTGGAATTTACAAAATTACCCCTGATTTACAAAATTACCAAAATACCACAGTTACAAAATTTTGCCATACCTTTAAATGAAGAATTTTTTGAAAATACTCCTCAAATTTTGAAATTACAAAATGATTTGATTTATTAAAGTTCTCAAATTTCTTGATTTATTACGAAAATACCCTTGTAGGAAAAAGGCGAAAATACCACAGGTTAGAAAGCAGACGAAATGCTAGAAGAGTGCATAAGTATGAAAGGTATTAGGGAATGGATGTACTTTTACGTGTGAACTAGATAGAAGACTTAAAAGCGCTGTTTGATCGAAAGAATATCTATTAAATTCTTTTCATAAAAATTTCCTGCGGATAATCAAGTGAAACATGTTCTAATTCATAAAATTTCCTAATCAGATTAAAGAGCGATAGTTAGAATGAGTTTTAGAGGCCGGGGCCGTCGTGGACGCTTGGAAGGGGTAGGATGATGATGTCGTAACACTGTCGGTCAGTCAAGGATCCGAGAACGACATACCACTACCACCACCCCAACTTTTCGGTGAAGACGAGGATCGGATGGGTGACGACGCGGTGTCACAAGCAATCTTCGGGGTTCGGAAAGGGTAGCTGGAATGGGTGGAGGTGGAGGAGCTCAAAATCGGTACTGAGAGACTTGAGCTAACGGCGCTGAATTTTCCGAGGTGTATCGAGGTAGCACCAAACTCTGGTGAGTATTGGCTAGAATCGTAGAAAGAATCATGGATGAGATAGATTTGACAAATGAGGAGAAACCGAAAGGGCGGTGTCGCTTCTCAAGGATGAGTCATATCGGTGGTGGATCACATTCGTAATGGTCAGAAAGCGAATATCTCACTTGGGACTTCTTTAAGTGACATATCAAAAGAAATATATTGGGTCTAGTTACATCGATGCACAGCGTAAGGCATTCCTGAGTTTGGTCCAAGGGAATAAATCTGTATCACAGTACGAGGCTGAGTTCTTGAGATTGAGCCAATATGCTGAAGGTATTGTGGCTTCAGAGCACGATCGATGTGTTCGATTCGAAGACGGGTTGAAGGACGAGCTGAGATTGTTGATTGCTCCACATCAAGAGCGAGAGTTTGCTACTTTAGTTGAAAAGGCTAAGATAGCCGAAAGAATAAAGGAATCTGGAAGGCAGAACTATGACCGGAACAAGCATAAGAGAGGATATGGATCATCTGGGTCAACGGCAATGATCGAGAAGAGGTTAGGAAAATGAGCCGAATCGATCTGGAAGGCACATTCGCTAATCAAAGACCAAAGACGGTAACCGGATGTGAGAAATTTCATTGGGGCGAATGTTGGACTGGAGGAAAAGGCTGTTTCGAGTGTGGTTCGCTGGACCACCGTGTGAGGATTGTCCACGTAAGCAAGCAAGGAATCAGTCTGAAGGTCAAGGTCGGGCTCAATTCAGAAAGGAAGGACCAGCACCGCAGAGAGGTCGTGGTAATGGTAGAGGAGGTAATGGTTCTGGTCGGGGTCGCGGATCATCGTGCAGAGTGCAAGCAACACGGAGGCTAAGCGTACTGGTTTGGTATATCTTTGCGGCGTCGTGAGGAGGGTGGCCTTGACCGGATGTCATAATCGATGCGTTTCTAATTTTCGGTCTTCCTTATGTTGCATTAATTGATGTGGGTTCTACGATTCATACGTAGTGAGTAGTGTGGTAGAGACTTTGAACCTAGACTCGAGATTGCTGCTAGGGAGATGACGTAATTAGCCCTTTAGGCCATTACGTAATTGTGAACAAGCTTTTAGGGATGTACCCTAGAACTCCAAGGGGTCGTGTTCGTGGTCGATCGATGGAACCGCCGTTTGGGGAGTTCGATTTGATCCTTGGAATGGGCCGGTTGGTTAAGTACCGAGCAAGGTTGGATTGCGTTGCTAAACGCATGGTTTTGAAGGCGGTTGAAGGTGAAGAAGTGGTCATGATAGGTAATAGGAGAGATTATCTATCCAATGTGGTATCTATGTTGAAAGTCGTAAAGATGGTCGGGAAGGGGCGTGAGGCGTTCGTTGTTCGGTGTATGCTTTGGAAGCTAAAGAGTTTTACATAGGAAATGTTGAGCAGTAAAGGAGTATCTTGACGTATTTCTGAAGAACTTAGGGTTTGCCTCGGATCGGGAAGTTGAATTCGGTATAGACTTGCTACAGAGCGGCACTGTGTCTATAGCACGTGATCGAATGGCACCAAAAGAATTGGTGGAACCAAGGCTCAAATTCGGAGCTCTTGGATCAAGGATTTATCCGACCAAGTATATCTCCGTGGGGAGCACCTGTCTTTGTTTGTCAAAAAGAAGGACGGTTCAATGCGGATGTGTATCGACTACCGCCAATTGAACAAATTGACGATTAAACGGTATCCGTTACCTCGGATTGATGACTTGTTTGACCAACTGAAGGGTGCGTCGGTATTTTCGAAGATTGACCTTAGGTCGGGATATTATCAATTAAAGGTGAAAGAGGTTGATGTGCATAAGACGGTATTCCAAACTCGGTATGGGCATTACGAGTTCCTAGTGATGCCATTCGGGTTGACCAATGCACCGGCGGTATTCATGGACTTAATGAATAGGGTGTTTCAGCAGTACTTAGACCAATTTGTCGTAGTGTTCATAGACGACATATTGGTTTACTCAAAAACGGAGGAGGAGCATGACAAGCACTGCGAATAGTTCTACAAATCTTGAGGAGAAAGCAGTTATATGCCAAATTCGATGAAGTGTGAATTTTGGCTAAGGAGGTGGCTTTCTTAGGTCACGTGGTGTCGTGGAAGGATTAGAGTGGATCCCTTAAGATTGAAGCGGTGTTGGAGTGGAAACCGCCTAGGTCGGTGGCGTAGATTCGAAGTTTTCGGGTCTAGCGAAGTACTATCGAAGGTTTGTGGAAGGATTCTCATTAATTTTGCACCATTAACTAAGCTATTAAGGAAGGAGTACCTTTTGTTTGGTCGAAAGGCAACAAGAAAGTTTTGATAAATTGAGGAAGATTCGATGAAGCTCGGTTACTCGTACAACTGAGGCGGAAAGTTGTTCTGAGTTCTTGTGATCGTCCCATCTGGGTTGGGATGTGTCTTGATGCGAGGAAGGAAGGTAGTAGCCTATCGTCCCGGCAGCCTAAGACCGCATGAGGTTAACTACCCAACTCACGACTTGGAGTTAGCGGCAGATTGTCTTCGCCTTGAAAATATGGAGGCATTACTTGTATGGGGAGAAGTCGATAGTCTACACGGATCACAAGAGTTTAAGGTATCTCTTGACTCGGAAGGACTTAAACTTGAGGCAAAGGCGGTGGATTGAACTATTAAAGGACTACATTTGTTCAATCGAGTACCATCGAGCAAAGCTAACGTGGTGGTGGCGCATTAAGTCGGAAGGTCGTGGCGGACTTAAGGCGATGTTTGCTCAATTGAGTCTATCTGACGATGGAAGTCTTTTAGGCGAGCCGCAAGTTAAGCCAACTTGGATCAAGGAGATTAAAGATAAGCGATTGTCGATGAGGAATTAAATGCAAAGAGGGTACAAGTGCAAGATGGTGGGTTAGAAGGATATAGTTTGTTGATGATGGTGTGCTATGTTTTCAAGGACGTACTGTATCTTAGAAGGATGTCGAATCGAGACAAAGAATTCTCAAGATGCACATAGCACCCATACGCTTATGCATCCGGAGGTAGCAAAATGTACGGAGATTTGCGAGGACATTACGGTGGCCGGGTTGAAGCGTGAAGTGGACCGAGTTTGTGGGTAAGTGTCGGCGTGTCGACAAGTCAAAGTGAACATCGGTTGCCATCGAGGTTACTTCATAGGTGAAGATTCCTCGATGGAAGTGGGAGAGGATCACCATGGACTTTGTCGATGGATTACCTCTTACGCCTAGTAAGAAGGATTCGATTTGGGTGATTGTAGATCGTCTAACTAAGTCGGTAGCATTTTATACCGGTAAGGGTAGATTATTAAGCTTGAAGTTAGCAAAGTTATATGTAGCCGAGATAGTAAGATTGCATGGTGTGCGAGATCGATTATCTCGGATAGGGACCCGAGGTTTACGTCAAGGTTTTGGAGAGCTTTGCATCAAGCCTTGGGAGCGAGATTGGACTTGACATAGCTTTTCATCCATAACCGACGGACAATCGAGAGAGTGATTCAGATCTTAGAAGATATCTTTGAGAGGTTGTGTTACGGATTTTAGTGGTAGCGGGAAGAGTATCTATCGTTGGCGGAATTCGCTTATAACAATAGTTATCAGCGAGCATTGAGATGGCTCCATATGAAGCCTTGTATGGTTGAAAATGTCGAACTCCTACGTGTTGGGATGAATTGGGTGAACGACAAGTTTTGGGTCCGGAGTTGGTGGTCAAACGAGGACAAAGTTAAGGTAATTCGGGCTCGTCTCAAGGAAGCGTCGGATAGGCGAAGTCTATGCCGATCTCAAGCGCAAGGAAATAGAATATCTTGTGGGAGATAAAGTATTTACGAAGGTGTCACCTTGGAAAAAGGTGTTACGATTTGGGAAAAAGGGAAGCTAAGCCCTAGATTCATCAGGCCATATCTGATGTTAAAGCGAGTGGGACCGGTAGCTTATCATTTCAGTGCGGTAGAGTTGAATCGATTCATAACGTCTTTCATGTGTCGATGCTTAGGCGATATCGGTCGGATCCATCACACATTGTGCCTATGGCGAAGATTGAGGTAAGTTCGGACTTATCTTTTGAGGAGGAGCGATTCGGATCTTAGATCGAGATGTTAAAGTTCTGCGTGAAATCGGTACCTTTGGTGAAAGTTACGTGGCGAAACCATGGTGCGAAGAAGCTACGTGGGAACCCGGAAGTGTGATCTTGACAATACCCCACCTTTTACGATCGAGGTAATTTCGAGGTCGAAATTATTTTAAGGGGTAGAAGCGTAACATCCAAAAATAGGGTTATTCGTGATTGAATTATTTTGCTTGTGTTTAAATTTATGTGATATTATTTGTGGTGTTATAAGACTTAATTAGGGGTCTTAAGTAAGCTCGATTTAGTAGGATAATTCTTAGTATGGCTTATTTAATGAGGAGGATTAAATGAGCTTAGCATAAGTTAATTTAAGTGTTCATTTATAGCATAAGAGGAGTAAGTGGCAAGTTGGTTAAAGAGCTTGAAAGGTTGCATGAGGTTAATGGTTCGAGTAGTAGGTATAACATTTTAAACTTTATTTTGTATTTTAACATTAATGGCGGTCAACCCATGTTTATGATAGGATTTTCATCTTTCGGTAAGTTGAATTTTGCTTAAGGAAAGCTTGAAGATGGGGATAAGATTCTTGAAGTTATGGAAGGATATCTTGAACTTATGGTATGAGGAGGGGACAAAGGCATGGAATAGGGAGGATGTTTTGGAAAGAAATCCTATGCCTTAATGCATGAATGTGGACGGCATGTAAGGCTAGGGGAGTGGCGAATTTTGTTAGGTGGTTTAGGGGGAATATTTGGCCAATTCCTCTTTGTGCATCTTTTGCATTTTGCTTTTCCTCTCCAAAACTCTTCTTTTGGCGAATGTTATTGTGCACTTTTGTGCAAAATATGTTTATGCTTTAGCCTCCATTTTGTTGAACCAAAAGTGCCATTCTCTTTCTTTCATTTTCTCTTGAAACCATAACAACATTGGATTTTTGTGAACTATTCTTTTAGACAAAAGGTGTTGGCAGAATCTCATCTCTCCTCATCTCTCCTTTCTTTTCTTTTGACATTGGATCATAAACATTCTCTTCTCACTCTCTTGGCGAATATTTCTCAATCTCAAATACCATTTTCTTTTCATTTGTTCAAAGGTAAAACATCTACTTCCATTCTTATTTCTCTTTTCTTTTCAAAACAACCATAACCGAACCTTTTCTTCTCCTATACTCCTTGTTTGGCGAATATTCAAGGGTAGTTTCTTTGATTTTTGTACAATCGATTTTGAAAGATAGGCTCTTGAGACTTTGGAAGCGATTGATTTAAGCCATATATCTCTCTAGAAATCAAAGGTTGGTAAGTCAAAGGTGGTAAGGATTTTATTTTAAAGGGATTATTCTTTTGATTATCCTAAGCCGAAGGCTATTATTTATTTTAATGGTTGCCAATTGTAGGAAAGTGAAGCGATTCATCTACCGATTGTCGAAGTTAGTACTCGAAGGCGATTAGGTGAGGTTTGGGTTCATATGATAACCCATAAAATTATTTGGTTTGGCGAATGGTCCATGTCCCTAACTTTTGTGTTTGACCGATTATAGGAGCAAGAGATCTTGTGTGGTCAATTGATTATTTGAGGATTAGGACTATCGTTGGTGAAAGGTGTGTACATACACACCTTATAACTTTTAATATGCTAAGTGTTATTTTATGTCTAATCAAATTGTGTTGACATGGATGTAATACCTTCATGGTATTAGCAAGGACTCGGGTAAGTCTTTATTGCTATGAGATTATTATTTGGTGCTTTTGGGAAGCATGACACATTTGGTATGTGTATTATTTGATTTATGGCCTATGATAATCGATTGGATGTCGTTAAATAAATCAATCAACATGATTTTTGTATATGCATATAAATGATTGGTATGGGTTGATGAGAGGAGGCGCGTAATATTCGTGTCGCGGACACCGGTGTTTTAGTAACACAATGTGAGTACGGTCACGGAGGTTTGGTACCTCCGGAGGTTTGGTACCTCATAGCGACTTGTCCCATGGTTTACACCACCGTGGGTTGGCCCCACTTTGAGATATGGGATTATGCGCGGTGATTTGGTATCACACGATGGGTTGGCCCCATCACTTGATTTGTGACTTGGTCACGGTGTTTTGGTAACACAATCGTGTCTTGGACACGGTGATTTGGTATCACATTTGTGACTATATGTCATCGGTGGTTTGGCACCACCGGTGGTTTGGTACCACACGGGGTAGAAAGGTGTTTGGTTGGCTAGGTTGGGTGCATATTTTAATGCATGTTAAATTGTTATAAATTGTGTATGTTGTTGAATTAAACCGGAAAAAGGGTTACATTGGGTCTTGATGACTCACCTTTTCCTTTAACATTTTCAGTGATTAAGAGTCTGCGGATAAGAGTCGGATGAACTCGAGGTGGCCATGCGATAAAAATAAGGACTAGGTGGATTTTGGACATTTTATTTTATTATGGGTTTGATTTATTTTGTAATAAGGCCTCCTAGAATTATATTTTGGTTATTTATCATTTTGGATAATCTGTTTAACAACAATGACTTAAGAAAAATGGTTACACATGTTTTATGAAAATTAATCGTAAAATGTTTTATTGTGCCATCGGGTACACTTGAAATTGTAAACAAAATGATTTAACAAATATTCTTAAATAAAATTAAGCATGGTTTTAAACAAAGACATTTAAATTGAATGGCATTTCAACAAATTTCAAAATCGGTCTTAAAATGGTTTCCAAAATGTTTTCTCTGTGGCATACCAAATTCGGTCATAATGTTGGTAGGAGTGCAGGGTGTTACAAGGTTGAAGATTATCCTATTGCCACTGACCAACAGTGGAATAGGTTGAAGGTTGTTCTATTGCCACCGACCGGCGGTGGAATAGGTGGAAGATTGTCTTATTGCCAGCGACCAGTAAACAGAATAAGTTAAAGATTACCTATTGCCTTGACCAGTGATGGAATAGGTGAAAATTTTCTTATTGCCACCGACCGGCGACGGAATAGGTTGTAGATTGCCTATTACCACCGACCAAAGGTGGAATAGGTGGAAGATTGTCTTATTGCCACCGACCGGCGGTGGAATAAGTTGAAAATTGTACTATTACCAACGACGGCGGTGGAATAGGTTGAAAATTATCCTATTGCCACTGACCAGCAGTGGAATAGGTTGAAAATTATCCTATTACCACTGACCAGCAGTGGAATAGGTTGAAAATTGCCCTATTGCCACTGACCAGCAGTGGAATAAGTGGAAGATTGTCCTATTACCACTGACCAGCAATGGAATAGGTTGAAGCTCATCCTATATCCCTGACCAGCAGTGGAATAGGTTAAAAATTATAGATCTTGCCACCCTAACCAGTAGTAGAGCAAGGTCGAAGGCAAATCTTGGCTCCCTAACCAGTAGGGAACATGATTTAGGCCACTGTTCTATTGCCACTGACCAGCAATAGAATGGGTCAAAAATTGTAGATCTTGTCGCCCTGACCAGTAGTGGGGCAAGATCAAAGGCAAATCTTGGCTCTCTAACCGGTAGGGAATATAATTTAGGCCACCGTCCTATTACTACTGACCAGCAGTGGAATAGGTGAAAGATTGTCTTATTGCAACTGACCAGCAGTGGAATAAGTTGAAGATTACCCTATTGCCACTGACCAGCAGTGGAATAGGTGGAAGATTTTCTCATTGCCACTGACCAGCATTGGAATAGGTGGAATACCATCATATTGCCACTGACCAACATTGGAATAGGTCAAAAATTGTAGATCTTGTCACCCTAACCAGTAATGGGGCAAGATTGAAGGCAAATCTTGGCTCTCTAACCAGTAGGGAACATGATTTAGGCCACCTTCCTATTGCCACTGACCAGCAGTGGAATGAGTCAAAAATTGTAGATCTTGTCGCCCTAGCCAGTAGTGGGGCAAGATCGAAGGTAAATCTTGGCTCCCTAACCAGCAGGGAACATGATTTAGGCCACCGTCCTATTACCATTGACCAGCAGTGGAATAGGTCAAAAATTGTAGATCTTGTAGCCCTAACCAGTAATGGGGCAAGATCGAAGGAAAATCTTGGCTCCCTAAACGATGGGGAATATGATTTAGGCCATCATCCTATGTCCCGACCGATGAGTGGAATAGGTCAAAATTGTAGATCTTGTCGCCCTAGCGATGAGTAGGGCAAGATCGAAGGCAAATCTTGGCTCCCAACCAAGAGGGAACATGATTTAGGCCAATCCTATTACCACCGACCGGCAGTGGAATGGGTCAAAAATTATAGATCTTGTGCCCTAGCCGAGAGTGGGGCAAGATCGAAGGCAAATCTTGGCTCCCAACCAAGAGGGAACATGATTTAAGCCACTGTCCTATTGCCAGCGACCAGCGGTGGAATAGGTCAAAATTGTAGATCTTGTCGCCTAACCAGTAGCGGGGCAAGATCAAAGGCGAATCTTGGCTCCCTAACCAACAGGGAACATGATTTAGGCCACCGTTCTATGTCCCTGACCAGCAGTGTAATAGGTCAAAAATTGTAGATCTTGTCGCCCTAACTAGTAGTGGGGCAAGATCAAAGGCAAATCTTGGTTCCCTAACCAGTAGGGAACATGATTTAGGCCACCGTCCTATGTCCCTGACCAGCAGTGGAATAGGTCAAAAATTGTAGATCTTGTCGCTCTAACCAGTAGTGGGGCAAGGTCGAAGGCGAATCTTGGCTCCCTAACCAGTAGGGAGCATGGTTAAGCTTTAGTTCTATTACTTTAACTAGCAGTGGAATAGGCTGAAGACCAAAGACCTCATCTCTCTGGAGATGCAGTGGAGCAATCTAAAATAAACAAGTTACATCCGATTGAAGTCGCAGCAAGAGCAAATTGAAGCCACAGATCCCATCTCGTCGAAGTAGCGGTGGAGTGGATCAAAGCAACAAGGTATGGTGGACTAAAACAAGGCTACCTGAAGAAGAATGGCACCAAAGAAGTCAAGACTCAGTGAGACCAGGCAAAATTGGGCTTTCGAAAGTCTTTGCTCCATTCCCGTTACACGACAATGAGCAAAGAGGCGGTTATCTGAGCCCAATTCGCCTGACCCATTTTACAATAAATTAAACCCAAAACCCAAAACCTAAACCCCAGATCCAATTAACCCTAAACCTAAGACCCAAATTATCCTAGCCCAAGACCCAAATACCAAGCCCAAACAACCCAACAGATCAGCCCAATTTCAAACCCAAATCAGAAAGAAACCTAACCCTAATTTTCCTCTAACCCCAAGTGGCGCCGCCTCTAATGCCTCTAACATCCACATGCCCTCCACTTGCCCTCTGCGTCTACTACCACCGACCCCTACTCAGCACCGCTCTCCACTTGCACCTGCAAAATAGCAAGGAAGTGACAGAAAGCATTGTAAGAAAATGGCTATAAAAGCCGATTTAAGCTATTGTAAGCAAATTTGGATCTAGATTTTTTTTTGAATCAATATACAAAAAAAAAATAGAAATTTTAGTGACAAAAATCTGCAAACAAGGATTGATACGGGCGCACAACAAATGAATCGAAGAGAAAAGAAGATAAAATTTTAAGGTTTTCTTCTATTTTCCATTTTACCCTATTCTTCGAAACTGTATAAACATATTTCCCTTATTTTCCTTTTAAAACAGTTTATATAATATCAAAATACATATATACAAATAAAAAGAGGAAAGAAAATAAAAATTTTACCTTTTAACCACATTGTGCGTTAAGTGGTATTAACAACGACAATGAAGTCGTGATGGCTCCTCGTAGAATTTTAGACCCAGTCCAGAGAGAAATCCTCCCCTTTCCCCTTCTTTTTTTCTGAAACACAGACCAAATGACATCCTAGGCCAAAAAAATTGCTTTTATAAGTTGGTGAAGCGGTGGTAGTTTTGGTGAATGCCTTAAGCCCCAAAACGACGTCGTTTTGCCCTCTACAACCCGATCCGGCCCGACCTGCCTCAGGATCCGCGTGTTTTGCAGAAGGGTCTATTTGCGCATTTGACCCTTCCGCATTTTTTAACCTTTCCAATGATTTACATTATTTTCATATTTGACCCTATAATTTATTTCGGTTCATGATTTGGTCCCAGTGTTCTTTATGCGTTTTGGTAGGAGGGTTATTTACCTCTATGGTCCCTCCGCTCGTCAGCGCATACAAATAGGTCCTTTCCTTTTTTATTTTTATAACCCGCCCTAAAACTTTCGTTTTCATAATTTAGCCCATTTTTTATTATTTTGTAATTTTATCATTACTATTGTTATTTAATATTTTATTTTCTACTATTGATTATTTATTATTATTATTTTATTATTTCTATTACTATACCGCTATTTTTGTATATCTATATATTTTTATTACTACTACCTATTATTATTATCGTTATTTTATTATCATCACCATCTTTGTGTTAATATTATTACCATATTGCACATTTTATTATTATTATCACTATGTATTATTATTACTATTATTATTAGCATTTTACTATTATTATTATTATACCATTATTATAGTTAGTATTAATGTATTATTTTATTTTCATTATTATTGCTATTACTATTATTTGATATTATCATCATTATTAGTAATATTTTTCACATGTTCATCATCAAACAAAATACATTTAAGTAAAATTATCATATTTCATTTAAAGGTCTTAAAATAAAGGCAATGTTTTTTATTTAGAAATTGAGAATAGCGCCCTAACGTCTTTGGTTTCGATTTTACTTTGACTAAATAATTAAACATCCTTTTGACAAACTTCATAAATCATGAGATGACTTTGATTACGAAAGATTAAAATATCGTGTCGTAATGTAATGTCTTTGGACGTGCTATTTATATCCTTTCTGAATAAAGAAATCTCAATTTTAACTCAAATATCTATATTTATTTTATGAGTTTAACACTGTTAACAAAAATACATTTTGCAAGATCACTATATTTCATCCCAAAGGTCTTTAAATAAGGCAATGTTTGTGTTTAGAAATTTGGGAAATAGTGCCCTAACGTGCTGGGTTGCGATTTTTCGTTTGACTAAATAGCTAAACATCTTTTTAATTAAGTTTCGTAGAATCATGAGATAGCTTTGATTAGGAAGGTTTAGAATATCATGTCCTAACGTGCTGGATGTGATATTTGTACCCTCTCGGAACAAAAAATCTCAAATATCCTAATACCTTTTAAAGGATCCGCATTTTAATACCTTTTCAAACTTTCGACATTAAGACACTAATTAATCATTTTGGTACCAATTTTGGGCGTATCGAGGGTGCTAACCCTTCGTCGTGCGTAACCGACTCCCAAACCCGATTTTCAAAATTTCGCAGACCATCAACATTGTTTTAATAAACCCAAACGTTTTATTAAAACAAAGGTGATCGATCACACCAAATAAAGATCGTGGCGACTCCCATTTTTATCTTCATTTTCAAAAACCAAAGTCGAACCCCTTTTTATTTTCTAAAAAATGGTTACGACATCATTTATATTATAAGGTCTACAGACAATTTATTTAACTAACAAATAGATTTTTATTATTTTTTAATAAAAATGAGCTCAATTTATTTTTATTCTAAAAAAACAAAAAAAGAGCTCGAAAAGTCTTATAATCCAAATAGCACAATATTAATGCAATAAGTTTAATAACAAAGCTCATACTAAATAAAACCTAAAATTTAGCTTGTGATCCAAAACAACCATTCATCCAATATAATAAAATTTGAAATAATATTTAAAACTATTTATAATTTCTCTTCAACTTTTAAATAAAAGTATAATATGTTTTAGTACACTCGAGCCCACATTCTCCTAACAACAATGTCAATATTAATCGATTTAAGGCTCAATCAACTGTGGACAAAAATTCTAACTTTATGTAAAGAATGCACATGAATTTTTATGTTATTTAATCAACATTTATATTAATGAAAATATTTAATTAGTATTTATAAAATGTTGGTTGATTTTATTAGTATGTAAAGCATTCATGGGGGGCTAGGTTTATGTTAGACTTATATTTAGTACCAGTTTATGTTTGGTTCAATTCGAAATATTAGATTGTTTTATTTAAAATTGAACTGAGCTCAGATAATCATATACTAGAAGAAAAATACCTATACCTAGCAAAATGAAGGGAATATCCAAAATTATGGTCATTTTATTTCCATCTTTTCATACATAACTGAAAAATAAAAAAGATTCTTCAAGAGTTTCAGGTCCCAAAGTGCATGATAAATACCATCAAAGCTCAATATACAGGAAATTAAGTGAAATATTCTAGATACAAAATATGGAAATGTGCCTATAACTTCTCCACCAGGACCTACCTCGGCCTTGAGTAGTTAGGTGGGAAGTAAAATTAATCATTGTTCATACAAAGTAAAGAAATATATTTATACCTATATTTATAAATATTATTAATTACATAATTTTAAATTATATAATTAACTTTATATCTTAAAATGGGAGAGATCCGCTTACACTAGTGTAAAACTAAAGTAATTTTACATGCTTCCATATATTTTTATATGATTATTAATTTAACAATCCAACAATTGAATTTATCGATATCATTGTATGATTCGTACGCATAAGTTTTCAAATTGATTTGATATTTTATCTTATCGATTTAAAATATTGTATATATTAACATTTACTAAACAATTAAAAATATTTTAACATAAAACAAATAGTTAGAAATTTTTAATTTACGTCAAATTGACATGCATGGTTTATATAAATGAAATATGAAATATAATGTTTTATCTTTAAAATATTAATTGTACGAAATATACGGAAGGGTGTAAACTACTTTAGTTTAATTTTAGTTTAATGTCCATAATGATCATTTTGCTTTCTTACTATAAATCTACAATCTATATGTTTAAATCCTAACACGCACCTCAAAGTGATTTTAATCTCATCGACTATAATAATTAATCTCACTATCACCTCTATTTTCAATCTCACTAGAATTAATCTAAATAAGCTAAAGGAGGTAATCGAGCAGGCGGTGAGTGGCCCCTTAAAATCAAAATTACTTTTAGACCCTAAAATGAAAAATTAATATTTGGGCCTTTCTAAAATCTATAAAATTATAAGTTAAACATTGTAAAATCACAATTTATCTCAAAAAATAATAAAATTTTGATTTAAAACCTCTAAAAACTAAGAAAAAATATAAACTAATATAATTTTAACTCTTATAAAAATATATAATTTAACTTCCATTCTTAAAAATATTTTTCTAACATCACCCCTATTCAAATAGACCCTGACAAAGAAATGAGAAGCTAGGCAACAGAAGCACAATAGTAGGACCGACAGCACTTGCAGACGAAGGCCAACGTGAGTCACGACCAAGATAAAAACATAAAGATGAGGTGGTGGACGAAGGCGAAGCAGATCATATCAGTGCTGTTTATAATCATTTATCTTCGACCACCACCCTATATTTTCTTTCTTTTGTCTTCTTTGTCTGACAAAGGAATACCTAGCTGCCTTTTGTTTGATGCTTTCTTGCTTCTGTCAGGAACCACCTTGTCTTACGCTTTGTACATCCCAACACCTGTCCTCACCCCAGTTCAGATTAATCACCCACTCCATATGTTGATTTCTTATCAGAGGCCAAGTATATCAAAATTGTACTATGGAAAGCGTTTCAAATTATTGTTTTTTTGTGTATAAATTTCCATGCAACTCCATTAAAAGTGTTTAAAAATAAGTACAAATAGTCGATGTTAAATTGGTTTACTGTTAGGAAGAAAACTTTAGCAACTTTTAGGTGAGGTTTGGATGGATGATTAGGTGTAATACAGTATGTTTAGTTTATTTTATCTCTCGTTATAGTATTGTTATAATATTTAAATCTAAAAATACATTGGTTTGTGATTATTCTCTTGAGTTGTTACAACAGAAGTTATAATGACAATTAAACAATGCAATATAGTGATTAAGTAACTTATGTATGAAATTTCTATTATGAATTTAGATATATTTTGATTATTAATTTAATATTTTAATTAATTATTGACTAAAGCATGAATGTAACTTCTAATTTTAAAATTACAATTAAATTTTTTTATTTTGATGAACCAAATGATTTTATTTTTTATTGAAGTGAGTCATCTAATTAACTAATAGTACATATAAACCCAATTTTTGAATGGTGCACGTGATTTGCTCTATCAATAGATATGTATAATATATATTATTCTTGAACACCAAAAGAAACAAATAAAAATAGGTAATTACTATCTCATTTATTAATTTGGTTTTTAGTTAAATTTGATCTTTTAATCTTTAAAAAATCAAATTTAACTATTAACTATATAAAATAGACATGTCTATGGGTTAGGCCAGACTCTAAAAAGTTGAGGGTTTAAATAAAAATATAGACTCAAAAAATGAGCTTGGATAAGGGTCTCAAGTAAGATTTTTTTTCCCAGCCCGACCGGAATTTACAAAAAGAAAAAAAATACGTTGTTTTCTCACTATTTTCCTGCAATTTCACTATTATGTTACTACTTTTTTTATGTTATTGTTTGGATATTATATAAGTCTTATTTTATTATTAATTTTGCTATTATTTTAGTGGCATCTTCTTATTAAGTTACACCTATGTTAGTGCTATTTAAGTATAAAGATTTTTAAAATTTATTTTCAAGTTGTTGGGAATAATTTATTTGAATGTTTTTAGTGTTTTATATATATATATATTTTAAAATAATGTAAAAATTTTAATCTGACGGTAGGGCCGAACTCAGGTCTTAGTATTTTTATTCGGGTCAAGCTTGGATAAAATTTTAGGCCCATTTCTCGAGCCGGTCAAGACCGAAATTATCAAATGGGCATAAAATTTTGTCAAGCCCCAACTCATGGACAGGTCCATTCAAAAACAATCAATTGATGTTTTAATGAAAATACTAACTAAAACATTATATTTAAACATTAATTTTTGATATGTTTTATACTTGTTTAAACCAAAAATAAATAAAAATATAAATTTCGGTTAATTCTATTAACCAACTGTATTAACCGAAAAAGTTTGGTTTGGTTAATTTTTTTGAAAAAATTCGATTCGGTTAATAATTGAAGATTTAAAAAGGTCAGTTAATTAAATTAATGATAGTTCAGGTCGATTAACCGATTAAACACCCCTACGATGAAGTAGTATTTAATATCTATGTGCTTTGTAGGAGAGTGAAGCGTTGGATATTTGTGGATATGTGCAATGTACTTGTGTTGTCGTTGTTTCAACACCATAATCAATTCACTTTTGCCGTATCCATAATAATTGTGCACAACATTTCTCAACTACAATACTTCAACTGTGGATAATAAGATAAAACTTTATTTTTATTTTTGCCCTACCATGAAATTTAGCTTAATAAATAATAGGAAATTCGTGAAAATAGAAACACTTAGCTTAACATATTTAATAACTACGGTTTGAGTTTGAATAGAAATTTCAAAATTGAAAAAGTATAAAGATTAAAAATAATCAAATCAAAGTAAAAGATTGAATCTACAACTTATATATAGTATATCAATTAATTGAAAATTTTGACCAAATATATCCTTTATTTTTTAACCCAATCGCTCTTTTGATTTTGGAAAAAAAAATCTTTTCTTTATCAATATATTGTTTCTTCTACACATTCATGGCTAACCCATAAAGGGAATGCCTAATAATAATAATTAATTAGGACTCATAAAAAATCAATAATTTACTCATGAGAAAAATCTTTACCACATTAAGCACTAATTTCTTTTAACATTTAATTAAATCGGTAATCATTCAAATTGAGAACAAAAGCTCGTTATAATTGGGCCGTGAGAGCTCTATCCATTTATTCACTCGACCCAACTTTGAATTCAATTCATTTTTTTTGTTCCACACAAAAATTGAAAACAATTTTTTTGGAATGATTTGAAAAAAAAAAAGGATTCTTAGAATTCTCCATTATAACGGCATGCTCTTTTTACATTCACTCCTTTCAGGATCAGTCTTGGTCTTACAAATCCTACCAATGGTCTGAACGAATCCCTTTCTTTATACAAATGTGTAAAAGGAATATATCCATAATATATAACATATTTCTATATTGGCATTGATGCAATATTTTCATTTAATATTAAATTATAATTGTTAAGAGAAATATATGTTAAATTATATAATTTTGAATTACACTTTTATTATTATTTCAATAATATAAAACTAAGAGTTACTATTATAAAATACAAACATTAACATTTAATATATAGATATTTTCATTCAATTAGTAGTTAAAAGAAGTTTGAATTTCATTAGTACTTTCATTAAAACATTAATTATAGTAAAAGACCAAATTTTGTTAAAAAATAAAGAAATTAAGTTTCAAATTTATACATTGTAAGGATCAAAATCATAATATTCTTCAAGAATTTCAGATCCCAAAGTCCATAATAAATACCGTCAAAGCTCAATACAACAGAGGAAATTAAGTAAAATATTCTAGATACAAAATATGGAAATGTGCCTATAACTTCTCCGCCAGGACCTAACTCAACCTAGAGCAGTTAGGTGGGGAAGTAAAATTAATCATTGTTCGTACATGGGCTTTTCTAAAACAATATGAACCACTTCAAATAGATTCATTACTCCGGCTCAAAATACGATTAACCCGATAAACAAATAGCATAATTTTTTAAAAAAATCTAATATTTGTATGACAATAAATAGTGAAAAAAATTAAATATATATTGAATAACAAAATATAAATTAATATTATTAATATCTAATCCCTTAGCATCTCTTCCCTGCTACCACATATAGTTTATACAACTTTTCTCCTTTGATTATCCCTTTGGTTTTGTATTTCGTCTTCATCCCCTCGTGAATCTCGTTTCCCTTTATTTTGTTGCCGTAGTCAGCAAAACTTTTTTTCCAAGTACTTTTCGAAGTTCGAATAAGAGTGAAGATAGAAATTCCTTTTCGAAAAGTAATAATTAAATTGTTTATATTTTTACGAGAGTTAAAATGAAATCTTATCATTTTAATGTTTATAACTTTTTAATTTTAGAAGATTAAATTAAAATTTTATCATTTTTAAGAGCTAAATTAAAATTTTATCATGTACTAACTTAAAAATAAATTTTAAAAGACTAAAAATGAGATTTATCATTTTAAGAAGGGTCAACCATAAAATGAATTTGATACGTAAATTTATAAATTCATCTGGATTCCCATTTTACAAGAGGTCGTATATACAATTACATAAAATTAAAATTTACATATTAAATCACACATTGAATAAAATTTATATAATTTTAAAATTTATCTCGATAAATTATAAATTTTGTTTAATTTTCCTAAGCCATCCCTTTCTACTCAAGAGAGAATTTTATGGGTAGTTTACTAGATATAGCGACAAAAAGAATATCACTAGTTTTTCTTCCCATATATACAAATCTAGAAACAAAAATAAAGGGGTTCGTGGACTTTTCTTCCATAACTTTTCTACATTATATTCATGTCATTTAGTCATTGAATTCTTCTTCCTTTGGTATCAATAATTATAGGTATGGACCGTGCTATTTCCACATTGTTGATGTTGGCCTATTGTGGAAAAGTCCATCTTGTGTTTGATTTTTAAGTCAAACAAGAGAGGTAAATTATATTTAAGGTTACTCGGCTATTAGTAATTTCAAAAGTTTTAAATTAGTCATTTAACTATTCAAAATATATCATTTAAGTCATTGGACCATTAGGTTGCTAATGGATGTACGATATGATCATTAACCCACTATTCATCATAGGTAAACTACACCCAAGGTCACTTAAATATTAGTAAGTTTGGACTTTGGTCACTCAATTTCGTAAGAGTTACAAGTTAGTCTCTAAACTATTCAAAAGTTTTAGGGTTTTAGGAACCTCTTTCACTATTGTATTCTAGTAAGCTCACCATTGTCCAACCTCCTCCTTCAACAAAGAAACACATCAAAGTATAGCTCTTTCCTTCCTCTTTCAACTTTATGATTTAATTTTCCTTAAAATGGCCTAAAACTTTGTTGATTCAAACTCAAAACTCTAACAAGGAATCTATTTGATCTTTGTCTACTTGAGTCCAACATGTTCATCTTCTCAATAAGACTTCCTCCTTGACCTTTTGTTTGAAGCTCCATCGCCCAAAACTCTCCGATCGATTAACTCCTAACTGAATCCAGTACGTTTATGTCTCATTTTTTTTATATGTTTTCATTCTCTTTTCTTTGATTCTATAAGTCCTATTTGAGAATGCTAACATAGAAGACCTTCTTCCTTCTTTTATTTGTTATTATTTGGCATTTTTGTATGATTGATTGTGGTTGTAGTGATATTTGGTTGTTGGTTTGGGATAAGGGTGTGAAAATAGTGTTGAAGGGAGGTTAGATTTTCTCTTAGGAGAAGTCTTCTAAGTATTGCCCGCTTGAGAGCCAACAAAATCCTCAACAAAAGTCTTGTCCTCGTGTCAAGGTTTTTCCTCAACCTCCACAAAGAGCCATTGTACCTATCTCCACCTCTGAGCCCCCTTTGAGAATCATATAAGCGGCTCTTTGTGGAGGCAGGGAAAAAACCCGACACGAGAACAATACCTTTTATTGAGGGTCTATCAACTCCCAAATTGATGACACTTAGAAGATTTCTCCCAAAAGGAGCCGACCTCCGCTCAATCAATTGCTTGATTGTGGATTTTCTTTACATTAGTTAGGCGTATAAAGAAATATATTTGTCCTTATATTTATAAATAATATTAATTACATAATTTTAAATTATATAATTAACTTTATATCTTAAAATGAGAGATTAAGCACACTAGTGTGAACCTAAAGCAATATTACACGCTTCTATATATTTTTATATGATTATTAATTTAACAATCCAACAATTGAATTTATCGATATCCTTTGTATGATTCGTGCATGCAAATTTTCAAATTGATTTGATATTTCTATCTCATCGATCTAAAATATTGTATATATTAACATTTACTAAGCAGTTAAAAGTATTTTAGCATAAAATAAATAGTTAGAAATTTTAATTTACGTCAAATTTGATATGCATGATTTATATAAATGAAATATGAATGTAATAGATTAATTTTGGCTCTGCCCATTTATAAAATAAACCCAAAAATAAACATAAATAAACAGTCAATTTTACAAAATTTAATTGTCCATTTAAAACATCAAGCGGCCTAAACTAAACCTAACCCAATTACGCCCAAAATTAACCCTAGCCCACAACAAATCGGAAAAACAAAAAAAACCCTAGCTAGGTGCTACTGCAATAGCCTCTAGCCTCAGCCCGCTCCTTCTTGCGCTAGCCTCTACGTCACTGCCGTCACGGCCTCTGCACTGCAAACAAGGACAAAAACAACAAAGACGAAAAATAGAAAATATTGTATTTTTTTTCGATTGTCACTATATACACACTTTGTAACTTTTTTACGGAGAAAAGAAATCAAAAACAAAAAATACGGGCAAATATCCCAAAAATACCAAAAAATCAAAATTACGGAAAGGACGGGTTTCAAAAATATTATTAGGAAGGGCAATTTCCCAAAAATCGCGTCCACGTCGGTAGCGTTTTTGGGAAAGGCTAAAAGCGTCCATGGGGCGCTTTAGGCCACCTCAAACAAAAAGCAGCTCCGAGGGCTCTTTTCTTTGAGGTGGCTCAGCAGCTCCCCATGGACGCTTTTCGCCTGTGATCAAAAATTTGACCGTTGGACCCCAACAGTCAAAAAACAACGAAAAAAAACTATAAATACCCTCCAACCCTTCATTTTTTCACACTTCAATCCTTTCTCATTTTTCTCTCAATTTTCTCTCAATTTGCTCTCAATTTTCTCTCAAGTTTCTCTCAAAGCCCTTAAAATTTCGCTTAAATTTCAAAATAGTCTTCTACCATTTACTGAAAAAGCCCTTTATAATTTTTTAATATATTTATTTTTTGGAAAATTTAAAAATTCTTTATCGAAGTACAATGGTAGGGATTTACATCGCTAGACGGCAATCACATTGGCGTCCGACAATTGAAAATGGTAAGTTTGAATTTTAATTTTTCAATATTATTAAATTTTTTAATTATGCAATTTTAATTAATTTTGAATTTTATTATTTTTTAAGCGATCATAGATCGGTGTTGCAATGTTATATTCGCAACATGCACGGTCCCCATCGCCATTGATCGAGAATTACTGCGGAAGCGGGTTTTTGCACGTGGCCACGATAGGTAGGGGTTCAAGTTGGACCGGTTTTGATCGGTAGCGTTGATAGAAAGGTGGAGACCGAGACGCACTTTCCATACGCCATGCGGAGAGTGTACCATCACCTTAGAAGATGTGCGATTCTGATTGGGATTCTGGTGGGCCGAATTCGGTAGTCACCGGTCCGTAACATCTCTCGATTGGATGGTAGTATGCTCTGAGCTCACAGGTGCCATTCGGATAAATTGCAAGGAGGTCGGATCGATATGGTTTGGTTCTGAGACACATTCCATGGCGAATGAAGATTCGATGAAGATGAAAGAATACGGTATGCGGGCATACATACTTGAGATAATTAGAGGCTATCGATCTGGGACCTCTCTAGAAACCTCGTCCACGAGATGGCTCTGAAACTTGTTGATTTGAGCCGGTGAATTAAGTTGAAGTCTGCCGTGCTATCGAGGTTGTGCAAGGAGATGTCGGGCGACAGTGCGGATAAAGCAAAAATCGGAGGTTGCCTATCCTCTGCGATCATGGGCATGGTTTGATTTCCATTTTTACGTCCTCGACTCGACCACCATATTTATTCCCATTGATAACGAGGTAAATTTAATATTATATTTTACAATTATGTCGTAGATTTATAGTATAATTGCATGCTAAAAGTTTATTTAATTAGGTGGAACCATCCGACAAGTCATGTTGGATACGACTCGCTTGAGGATATCTGGCTCCTATTGGAACAACAGTCGGAATCACAAGTAAGTGTCAAATTTCGTTATTATAATTTAGTATTTATGTATATAACTAATATTTTGGTAATGTTAATATAGTTTCAATGGACACCGTATGAGGATCCCGAAATTGAGGCGATAATTCGGAGGAGTTCCTACAAAATCGAGCAGTTGGCACGTTAAGGTCTCGCTAATCACCTACTGACCGTGGAGATGCACCAGTCGGATCGAGTTATCGGCAATTTAGATTACGCAACCGATTCCGTGGCTCTAAGGTGCTCGATGATGAGCACGGTGTGGACTTACTGGCAAAGACACGGATTGGCCAATATTTTGGTCGAACATATCGAGGCGTGGGAGAGCAGGTATGACTTTTTACCTAACAAGGAACCGATTGTAGTTCTGAGTTAAGCGTGCGTGCGGAGTACATGCCATGGTTTAGAATCCATGGCAAGTCTGTATCATTGTTAGCGAAGAAAGCGGCAGCAAATTGCGGCGAAGGGCGTCGGGCCCTTTACATTCAAGGAGAAGGGGTGATGAGGCGGGCCCGACAACGAAGCGCCTACGATCACCGGGCCCATCAACAGCGCCTATACAATCACCGCCCATCGATTCGGTGACAACACAAACAACACAGCGTCCACGGTTTATGCCGGTCGTACCACCGCCTTACATGTATCCTCTAACCCATATATATTTCCTTTTCTAGTCCCCCAGGTTGGAATGCATGGCGGGTTCGAGTCCGTTCAAACAACTCCTTTTAGCCACCGATCGTGAGGCCGACGCATGGTGTGGGATTAGAGGAGGTGCCGTCGAGGCGATTCTTTCTACCGAGCTCCTTCACCGTGCGGGATGCGATCACCCAGTAGTGGTTTATGCAAACACCTCAGGGGTCATTATTTTATCAAGGTGGGTCATCATGCAACACCTGAACTAGACCCACTGCTTGGGAGGGCGAATTCCCTTTGAGGTTCCACGACCCCATGGGAAGCTAGAAGAAGGAGGAATCCGGTAGCGTAATCGTCGACCGCCCGTGTGGCTTTGGTTCCCACCGGCGTCCGCACTAAACCTAAACCCCTAATTTGAGTAATTGTAAATTAATATATAATTTGAGTTTAATTTTTTTGTAATTAAGGTTTAATTTTTGTAATTAAGTTGTAATATATTTAATAAAATTTGAGTTTGTTTTTTTGTAATATAATTTTTTAATTTATTTAATTTTAATAACTTTGACAAAATAGGTTTGGTTTTTTTTGTAATTAAGTTGTAATATATTTAATACAATTTGAGTTTGTTTTTTTTGTAATTTAATTTTTTAAATTATTTAATTTTAATAACTTTGACAAAATAGGTTTGGTTTTTTTTTTGTAAGTAAGTTGTAATATATTTAATACAATTTGAGTTTATTTTTTTTGTAATTTAATTTTTTAATTTATTTAATTTTAATAACTTTGACAAAATAGGTTTGGTTTATTTTTTTTGTAATTAAGTTGTAATATATTAAATACAATTTGAGTTTTTTTGTAATTTAATTTTTTAATTTATTTAATTTTTTAAATTTAATTTTTAAATTATTTAATTTTAATAACTTTGACAAAATAGGTTTGGTTTTTTTTGTAATTAAGTTGTAATATATTTAATACAATTTGAGTT